>VDFB02105785.1:520415516-520620272 GCA_007258455.2 Sequoia sempervirens
TTTCATGCCAAAAATTCACATTCTTAGCCTAAGATAACATCACTAGCCCTATAGATGCCTTACCACTATTAAAAGAAACACGAAACTTGAAAAAAACATATTACAGGCCTTTCCTCTGAATCACAGGTCACCATAGTAGGAGGAAAGACTCCATCTTTAAATTAAAGTAAAACTCATACCCTGCTGGTCTGTACAGGTTGATCATGAAGAATGGAGTTTTTCTTTTACCAAAACAACCAAAGAAGTCTCAAAATAGATTGGAGTCAAAATTAAGACATGCCACCACAGTGATTTATGAATTTCTAATCATGGGAGGCCTATACTGGGCCTACACAGGCAAAAGGAACTGAAAACACAAAAAAAATACTTGAAACTCCATAGTTTAGGCATTGAGTAGAGCACCAAATCCTCAAAAGAAATTCATTGAACCCTTTATTTAGGCTTGTATGATGTTTTTATACATTTTCAAATTAGGAGTCCCAACTTCCTTCAAAGCCCATAACCACCCTTGAACCACCAAACCTTCATTTAGCCTAAAAGTACTAGTATTAGCAATGGTTTGCTTAATAAGCTTCATTATGAAAATTTGTTGTTCTACAGACCTAGGACCATTTAGACACCTTTATTTTACCCATTACAGAGCCTTTCAACATATCCAACAATCACCAATGCTTTTTTTGTAACAAACTGCACAAATTATTAGGTTTTCTACACTTTTAAGGGCCCAAATTAGCCCACTTTTACAAAGGGACCACCTTCAAAACTTGTCCAAATCTCCTAAAACCTTGGGAAAGCACTTTATATCTATCAAAAAATCAAATTATAGCATTAGATTGTAGAGATTCAATAATTTACCACCCAAACCATAAAAATCTCTCCCTAGACTTAGAAACCCTATGTTTTATTGAAAGTAGCACTTGCCAAACACTCCAAAACTTGAAAACTATTGAAAAAAGCCTAAAATACCCTGCTCATGCTCAATCTAACATAAAATAATGCTTCCCAACTCAGAAACTCAATTTCAGTCATCAAAAGCTCAATTTTGTTAAGGAAAACTCAACATTTCCTCATTTGGTTTGACGCCCAATCCAAGGATCATCCTCCATTCGAGTTTATCATAGACTTTTATAATGTTTCCCTCTTAAAACAAACCACTTGAACTTTGAAAACTAACATTTGAAAGAGGTGACTGTTGGTCTCCCTCTTTAATAGACTTTTACAACCCTTCACTATTAGTTAATTTGACTTGACTTAGCACTTTTTGCACAGGTAAAATTATTCGTCATGCCAAAGAAACGAACTGATAAAAAACTAACAGATGATCAGCTCCAAGCCTTCAGAGATAAAGAGAAAAAATGGATGAGGGAATATCATGAAAAGCATAAATTAGGAATGATTGATGAAAACAAGCTACTTGAAGAGGAACCTCAATCGTCAAAAAGAGAAAAGAAATTGGCAGCACAAAGGGCACGGATGCGAAAGAGTCGTGCTAGGAGACATGTAGATACCGTAGTTGGAGACACACCCTCTACCACAAGTGAATACAAAGGGAAACCATTAAGCACAAGAGAATATGGAGGGACACCATCTACCACAAGTGAGTATGGTTGGACACCATCCACCACATCTGAAGTTGAGAGTACATCATCACTCGGATTTGACAAACAAGGTATGCCATCATCCCCACATGAACCTCAAGGTATGTATTCTATTCCACCCTCAATCGAAGGTACACAATCTAGCCCACCTCCATTAAATATTGATGAAATTGCTAATGTTGAGATGTATGTACCTAAGAGAACACCACCTAGAATTTGTGTAGAAAGCCAAAGTTTTTGATTAATATTGATGAGGATATTTTGCAACACATGGAAGGTAAGATTCCAGAATGCACTTGTAGAAGATATGCTGATAATATTTGGAAAATGTTCTTTGAAAGGCTAAATGAGACTGCAAGATGTCAACTATTTGTTCAAATGATGCGGGGTTTAAAGTACCAAAACATCATGAAGACTCTTGGTTTGAGAACATCAAATGTATCAAGTGAAAACATTATTGTGAAGAATCTAATGGATGCTTATGAGAGTGTGGGTAAGAACTCATGCTCAAAGGATAGCAATGTCACCCGATGTGTCATTACATCAACTTTGGTAAGCTATCAAACAAAGAGATCTCATCTCATTAAAAATACAAGTGAACAAATGGGAATTAGTAGAAAAACTTTATCAAAAGCCGTTCAAAGGCGACAAAGAATTGAGGGCACCGATTCAAATGAATTATGGGAATTCTCGGGAAGATTGCCACATAAAGATAAAAAATTTGTTGAAGCATTGAGAACAATAATTGAATATTATTGGAAGAATAATACAAGGCCATCTCCGAATCAAAGGGATGTCATAAGAAGGAGAATCGGTAGTAGGAACTATGAGCCACATCCAAAGCATTTTTTGGATACGACTCAAACCCAATTTTTTCATAAATTTCAAAATACTTATCCTCAAATTATTATTTCTCAAAGATTTCTTGAAATGCTTAAACCTTTTGATGTGAAGATAAATCACACATGCACTACTTGTTGCTTTAGACTACATATTGAATTCACTAACCATTATGATGTTTATCGTTCTATATGTTTAGATTTGCATACTAACGGTGTTTTGTAGGATTGTGGCATAGAAGCCCCACCAAATTTTTCAAGAGAGTTCTTATCAAAAAATTTATGTCAAATAGAGGATGGCCAAATATTCTACAGGACAACATGCTTGGATGGTTCATGCGAGCGTTACGGTGGCTTGCAACGAATGCCAATATGTCAACATATGGAAAACACAGATGAGGTGGGACATAAACTAGTAGATTTCGAGAAGTATAAAACAATGGAATATGCTACAAAAGATGGGTCTCAAGAAAAAATGTGTGATTTGGTTATTCAGAAGATTCAGTGTATCAGTTTATGTCCATGTTTCGTGACAATATAGTGTATGAGTATGCAAGGCATACCCATAGAGCCTGATGGATGGACACACAATTCAAGCTATGCAAGGACACCTTTCCAGTTGGCAACATAGTATCAGTGGTTGACTCTGCAGAGAACTACACTCTATAGCCACAGTGTGAGGTGTAGTCATAGTATTACAACTCCACACATGTTTCAATATTTGTGCACATAACATTCATTCATGCAGCTGATAGTACAAAGGACCAAAGGAAGGTATTGAGGGAGTATCACTTTTATATTAGTGATGATCACACACATTCTCGAGTTTGTGCAAGGTTGCTTCCAGATGTTCCATAGTGATTTGGCTTGGAGGGGCATAGCATACGGTCGTCATATAATATGGTCGGATAACTATGCAACACAATTCAAGAACGTGCACATGTTCTACTGGTTGTGCAGGATGCATCTCACTATAGGTGTTCAACATATGTGTAACTTTTGTGAGGCCAAGCATGGAAAGGGGGAGCATGATGGTGCAGGAGCATGCATGAAAAGAGAATTAGCACGAGAAGAGTTAAAGTATAAAGACAATGCAAAGTTGATAGATGCAAGTTCAATCATCGAGTGGTGTAATGCTTCGATGGGTCTAGGTAATGAAGGTACGTCTTCAGTTCATATATTTTTTTGGTTGATGGATGATACTAACATTGCATCACATGAGGATTGTTGTACACTAACAGGATTGAGTGAGCTACACTCTTTCCTTAGCTCAAATGCAAGTTCATGGAGTATCGATACACGTAATATGGCATGCTTTTATTCTTCATGTACAATGCAAGCTTGGAATGATTGTTAGTCAGGGGAGTGGGTTGACAAATGGTTCACAAGTTATCTTAGCCCAATTCACACATATCGCCCTCCGACGACATTGGAACTAACACAGATGGAATCATCAGTCGACTTTGACCACATATCAGATCTAGTTCAACCAAGTAATATATCTACTTGCTTAGTTTTTGAAATTCCATATTGTTATCTTACTTTGTACTATATTCATAATGTTGACTAATTTCAAGTGATATTCTACACATATCAATGCAGGGCATGTTTATGCAGTTATTGCAGATGAAGAAAAGGAAGAGGGAACATACTATTACTTATGTCATTGTGTTGAGGCCAAATTTTTTTTGGAAGCCCCAGTTATAGATGGAGAAAACATCGAATACCCTACAGGCTCAGTTGTTGTTATTGGAACGTGTCTTAGAAGGTACCCACATAAGAGTGTTAAACATTGGATGTTTGAGGACTAACTGTGACACACATCATAATATTTTTCATTACTCGAACCTTTTTGTGGCATCCAATGTTCGTTTGAGAAAATATGGGGGTAGACCTTTGAACAAGACCTTGTGGAAGGTCTGTGAGTTTGACCATGAGGCAATACTTGACACAATAAAGAGTAGAGTAGATCTAGATGGTTCATTGGATTAATTTGTAAGTATATGCACAATGGTTCTTATTAATTTATACTTGTATCCACATTAATTTTTTTGATGCCAATGCTATCATATTATTTTACTTTGAGTATTTGTAAGTAACCCGATAAAAATTGATTGGTGTCCCCTTGCAGAAAATGTAGATTTATGAGCCATCCATGAGAATCTCAGGCATAAAAGCAATGCAACATCCCTATTTTGATGATCTTGACAAATTTCAATTATGATTTTCAGCCATTACAAAGGTGTGTGCGAAGCTTGGTGAGGGAATTTCAAGTTATTCATTTGAAGTTAACTTTATCATGAGCACCTATGATGTAGAAATTATAGGAGCATCTTGAATTTCAAGATATTCTAGATTCATGAGAGGTGTTGTGTGCAATAGGTATCTTGGAACTCATAGTGAAGATGTATGACTAGGAGTGACTAAGTTGAGAGACTGCCATGCCTATCTGTAAGTTCCTTCCATCTATTTTCATTTCATTTCCATTTTGGATGAGCTATTTCTTTTTATTCTTTTACTTTGCGTACATCTGTAACTAAACTAGCAAAAATTGATTAGTCTCTCCTTGCAGAAAATGTTGATTTTTGAGCCATCAAAGAGAATCTCAGCAAAAAAAGAAATGAAACATCCTTATTTTGATGATCTTGACAAATCTCAATTCTGATTTGAAGCCATTATAAAAGAGCGTGTGAAGCTTTGCGAGGGAATCTCAAGTTACTCATTTGAAGTTAACCTCTAAATGAGAACCTATGATGTAGACATTATAAGAAAATCTTGAATGCATGAGTGACATTGTAAAATATCTGTGAGAATAGAGTACCTAAGGATTGTAATAAGATTTGTACTTGTAATGACATTTATTGAAATATTGAAATTTGTTGCAGGGTCACCAAGGTTATTGAACAAATTTGGTTCATGGAATTATTTTAAGTTAGTAAATTGTGTTTTGAGTAAATTGTAAATTGAATAAGGTCATATTACATGGTCAATTGATTTATAATGTAATAAGTCATGATAGTTACAAGCTCAATAGTTAGGCATGATTGGAAAGATGTAGAATCATTTGTAAAGGCTAGATTTAAAGCCTCTTGAAGGCTCAAACACAATGTAATTTTCGTCCAGGAGCACCTAGTCTCCTAGTTGAAAATTTTCACTTTTTGAAGGTTGATAGGTGGTCAATAGATTAGATTAAGGTATTTTGTGTTTATTTATGCTAAATAAGGTCAATAAATACCATTTAAGGTGTATTATGGTGAGTTTTTGAGTCTCGGTGGTTAAATGTGCAAAAAAATGCATTCTTGCTACAAAATTGTCAATATTTGAATTTGTAGCCTTTTGAAGGAAAATCTTTGAATTTGGTTGTAAATGTGCAAGAATGAGGTCTAAGAGTTTGATATACCATTTAGAGAGCTTGGTTTTCATGGAGCTCCTTTCAAAGCCTCTACTTTTATTGTTCCTACGGTAAACTGTTTGATAGAGTTGGTGCTGTTAGAACTATAAAATGCTGATGTATTTTGCATGCTTTTCATATCCCTAAGTTTCCAATCAAATCCTCATCATATGCTCAAGGTCTCTCTTCATAATATTTTCTCACATTTTTCCCATTTTTATCCCATAAAATCCATCTATGTCTAAGTATTTCACTTTGCTATCCATATCGGCATGAGATTGTCAAGGTTTCCCCGACCCATAATACATTTTTGTCGATATACATCTATGTTGCCTATCGGCAAGATGTTTTTGATGTCATAATGATTGGAGTTCACTTGCAAGTATCTTTCGATAGGAGAGTCTTCTTCAAAGTGGGCTCTTGACAATATCTTAATGTTTCACCAACCGGTGGCAGAAGGAACGTATCGGCGAAAGATCTTTCATCAGAGTAATGTCATAGCGAACCCTTTATGTCTCACCAACTATCAAGGTCCAAGCGAACATTTTGGCCAGACTAAAGGAATGCGATATGAGGTCTCAGCGAATTTGTGGTGTCTTGCCGACCGACGATAAAGAAAACATATCGATATGACTAAAAGGTTCTCGGGATGAGGTCTTGGCGAATTTGTAATGTCTTACCGATCGGTGATAAAGATGTACATATTGATAAGACTAATATGCATCAGAGTAAAGTCTAGGTGTGTACCTCTGGTCTCACTGACATGCATAGGGGAATCATATTAACAACTATCAGAGTAAGGTTTTACAGTCCTATCAATTCATTTGTCTCACCGAAAGCAGTTTCATCGGTGAGAAGGCCCATATGTCTCAACAACCAGAAAAGTATTACAAGGTATGTCACGGTAAGACACAAGGTAGCCGATATGACATCTCCCCGACAACAGAATGTTACAGCGACCCACATGAGACAAAAAGAACACATCTCAGTGAGACAGAGTATTATCTATGAAATGTTTTCCCGACATCATAGAGATCACAGTGAAGCACAAAGGATGTAGGGTGACTGTCGGTATAACATTGAGGATCGGTATGACTGCAGAATTTCTTGGCGAATGTCTCAGAGATGATTAACAAAAGCTCGAATATAGTTGGTTTCCGACAAGTGAATGCAAAGCATTGTGTCTCTTCGGATGCCAATGTATAAATGTTCATTCTCAATTGTAAAGATTAGGAGAGGGGAGATTAGATTAGATTAGAGAGAGATTAGAAATGGATATAGTAGAATAAAATTTTTATATCAGAGACTATGATGCATGATTTCAAATGGAGATTTCAATGAAAATCAGTTGATGTGGCGGTTCATTTCTAGTGTCAATTGTCTGTTGTGCTTATTGAAAGTATTATTAAAGTTGTCTCTAGGGTTGACTTTTCTGGTTATTTAAATTGGTATAACAAGTTTATATTCAGTTTATCAGTACACATTTGCTGTATCTTTGTGGTTAATTAACTGGTTCTTTCAAGGAGAGATTAAATCCTTTTGATTAAATCACAGTAATCAGGGAAATTCATTTGGATCATTAAGAAGAGCTTAGTAATCACAGTCTTGCATGTTTATACAAGTTATAAAAAAAACATATGTCAACAATTTGAATGTTTTCCAGAAAGAGGTTGCTCATTGCTATTTCATTTGACTACGCATACCCAATAAGGCACTAGTCTCTGCATTTCTCACCATTTAGATTCATTTATTTTATTTACATCTGTTAATTGAGCATATTAGGATTTAGTTTTAGAATATTGCTATACAATCTATACCAAATTTGAGTTCATTTGTGAACTCCCATTTTCCATTGTGGGCAAAAAAATTCAAGAAAGATAAGTGTCAAGTCTACCCAATTCATATAGGTTCACCTGCCTAGGTCCAACAACACCTGAAGAGTAGAAGGTTTAAGCCATACAACCTTGTCTATTACCCTAACATGTATCAAGAGATTGGAAGCCTCTTGAGGTACCCTTTACCTATGTTTTTGAGAGCTAACAGGTGGAATTACCTTTCTTAGTAATCACTATTAGTTCAAGATTGAGATTGTTAACCTTGAGAGAGTATGACTTGGGCAAAAGGAATTTGATATGGCTATTATTTTGAAAGAATTCAAGCAGGATGTACTCCACATTGATGCCATTCCTCAATCTTCACTTGATGGCGTGAAGGAATGGTTGAACTCCATGGATATAAAGTATTATGAAAGCAAAATGAACTTGAACTGGTGGCCAATTTATTAAAGATGGTGGTTGGGAATTTTTGAATATGGAAGCTAGTGATTTTGATTCTGATAATTTAGAAGAGTCAGAACAAGGATATATGAGTTCCCTCTAATGTAGAAGAGGAATCAAAATTAGATTTCATGTAGCCCCTATCAAGAGTGTTACAAGCCAACAAGATGGAGGGAATTCTTATATAAGGATAATTTTCAATGTTGCAGGTACCAGCTTTAATACCAACTACAATGGTAACATTGAAATTTCGTAGTAGTATTTATGTTTAGGAAATTTCCTTTAGATGCAAGGATTCAAAGCACATCAACCATGTGGTACAAATGATTAAATCCCAGAGATGACCTATAGCAATGAAAGAGTCTGAAAAGGCAGAGAGAGCTACACTGGTGACTCAAGAGAAACTTTAGCTTACAAAAACAAAGTCAATTAGGCTGGAAAACGTGTGGATCGGGCTAGCATTTGGTGGAAGAGGAAGAAAGATGACTGGAACTCTGGAGGCCCACCATACTAGATTTCGGTATTCAACCATGAGAGTAGATGAGAGAGCTGATATCATGTATCAAAACATTACGCATGCATTCTTCCAGCTAGCGGAGAAGGAGATGATTACTTTGCTTCATTTTCATTTGTGTAACCATATCAAGGCATAGGAACCAAGAAGACCAAGGATGTCAAGTTTTATGTGGAGGTAATGGATGTGGTCCAAAATTTACGAGGGGAAAGAAGGTTATCTTATTTTTATTGTTGCTACCTACTTTCATAGTGTTCTTGGATTGAAGGATTTCATGATGTAATTCGACCCATTCCACTTTTTGTGCCTACTATAACTTGTGGAATGGGTCCTCTAACTTGTAAAATACATGCCTAACCTGATTATAATGTTGTGGAGTCAAGGTTGGGTGTTTGGGATGATGTTCTAGGGCTGCAACAAGGCATTTTCATGATGAAAATGAGGGTTTCAAGTGGTGTTTTGACAAAATGTGGGAAGGACTATCCATGTAATGTATTATTCACCATGTGCAGGGTTTGGTAAGTGTGTTTGGTGCTTTGTTTTGGTATGGCAGGTGCAAAAGATAGGAGTTTCATTAAAACCCCAAGTATTTTGCTTGAAATAGAGGGTTTGGTGTATTAGGGGTGTAGAGGTCTTGGACCTAGAAACAAATCATGGAATTGGAGGTTTTGACACATAATATACTGCTGTTTCAGGAAGTTTGAGTGAAGATCTAGTGTTTAAAGGGTCATCTCGTTGTAAATAGGGCTAATTTAGTAGCCTTTATGCAAGGTGGTCTACTGGATCTTAATGATGTTACAAAGAAACATGGTATGATGTCTTTGGAATTTGTCTTAAGGTCTATGTTAAAGCTTGATTGACATTTAGTTGGCCATTGGATGACCTTCTCTAAAAGATAAGCCCATTTGATGAGATTTGGAGACTATAAGTTAGGCAAGGGTTTGTTGAAAATCCATACTTGAAACTTCCCATAGCTAACCAAAGCCTAAAACATGTTCAAAAGGGTCTGAACAAGCTTAAAAGGTCAAGATATATCACTGCCCCAAATATTTCTTCAAACCCTAGTAGTAAACCACCATTTTCCACTAAAAAATGCAACATTTGACATTTAGGGCATCACCTAAAAACCCTCTATTCACCTCCCTTGTGCACAAAACTATGCACACATGTTTTATAACCATAAATAAGCCTTTCCATTGAGTTATAGAAGCATACAGTGGGTGAAAGGATTAATATGACATTTTAATGCACTCAAAACCCTTAAAACAGGGTATACAAACCAACCCTCAGTAATTGGCTTCTAAAATGCAAAAAATCACTTGAAATCCAACCAAACAAAAACTAAAATGGAGTTAAGTCTGCTGCCCACAAAATTCCATTGAAAAAAAGCACAATCACCCTGTACGGAACCGTACAGTTCAATAAAACATCAAATCCCAAAGTGGAAAAGGGTAGCAATATTTGACGGGGTATTACTCGGATACCATGGCGCTTACAAATTTTTTGTCTAAACCTATGGGATCATGTTGAGGCCATCTACAATAAAATCTCTTGATTTTTTTTTTTATCTTAGAGTTGTTTTCTCGTGGTTTCCAGTTTTTAGTTGATGGAAAAAGTGTCAAATGCAAGTAGTAGAAAGTTGCAAAGTGGTGCAACTTTTATTCTGCAACTCGTGTGACTAAACAGACTGTTCCAACACGTCTAAATAGGTATTTTTATGCTAGGCATGGTCCTCTTTCATACCCAAACACACGAAATTGCTCTGAGCTATGTTCAACTAGATCGATCCCTTAAGGGTCCAAAGGGAAAAATGGCTGCAAACTTCAACATGAGGTTACTCGGACACCGTGATGCTTATAAACTTATCATATGATTCTATGGGATCGCATTGGGCCCCTCTAAAATAACCTCTCTCGGTTTTCATTATCTCGGTGTGGTTTTCCCGTGGTGTCCAGTTTTCAGTTGATGGAAAAAGTGTCAAATGCAAGCAGTGGAAAGGTGCAAGGTGGTGCAACTTTCATTCTGCAACTTGTGTGACCAAATGGACTATTCCAACACATCTGAATAGGAATGTTTATGCTAGACGTGGTCCTCTTTCACACTCGAACACGCGGAATCGATTCGAGCTACGTTCAACCAGATCGATCCCTTAAGGGTCTAAAGAGCAAAATGGCTGCAAACTTCAACATGAGGTTACTCAGACACCGTGATGCTTAGAAACTTCTCATATGATCCTATGGGATTATGTTGGGCCCCTCTATAATAACCTCTCTTGGTTTTCATTATCTCAAAGTGGTTTTCCTGTGGTGTCCAGCTTTTAGTTGATGGAAAAAGTGTCAAATGCAAGCAGTGGAAAGTTGCAAGGTGGTGCAAAGGTGGTGCAACTTTCGTTCTGCAACTCGTGTGACCAAACGGGCTATTCCAATGTGTCCAAATATGCATTTTTATGGTATGCATGGTCCTCTTTCACACCCAAACATGCAGAATCACTCTGAGCTACGTTCAACCAGATCATTCCCTTAAAGGTCCAAAGGGAAAAATGACTACAAACTTTAGCATGAGGTTACTCGGACATCATGATTCTTAAAAACTTCTCGTCTAATCTTATGGGATCATGTTGGAACCCTCTAAAATAACCTCTCTTAGTTTTTGTTATCTTAGAGTGGTTTTTCCATGGTGTCCCACTTTCAGTTGATAGAAAAAGTGTGAAATGCAAGCAGTGGAAAGTTGCAAGGTGGTGTAACTTTCGTTTTACAATTTGTGTGACCAAACAGACTGTTCTAACATGTCCAAATAGGCATGTTTATGCTAGGAATGGTCCTCTTTCATACCCAAACATGCGAAATCACTCTGAGCTACGTTCAACTAGATCGATCCCTTAAGGGTCCAAAGGGAAAAATGGCTACAATGCATGAGGTTACTCGGACATCGTGAAGCTTAGAAACTTCTTGTTTAATCCTATGGGATCATGTTGGACCCCTCTACAATAACCTCTCTCATTTTTTGTTATCTCAGAGTGGTTTTCCTGTGGTGTCCAGTTTTCAGTTGATGGAAAAAGTGTCAAATGCAAGTAGTGGAAAGTTGCAAAGTGGTGTAACTTTCATTCTGCAAGTCGTGTGACTAAACAGACTATTCCAATGCATCAAAATAGCAATATTTACACTAGGCATGGTCCTCTTTTGCACCCAAACATGCGGAATTGCTCCGAGCTATGTTCAACCAGATTGATCCCTTAAGGGTCTAAAGGAAAAATGGCTGCAAACTTCAACATGAGGTTACTCAGACACCATGATGCTTAGAATTTTTTTGTCTAATCCTATGGGATCATGTTGGGCCCCCTCTACAATAACCTCTCCTAGTTTTTTTTATCTCAGGGTGGTTTTCCCGTGGTGTCCAATTTTCAGTTGATGGAAAAAGTGTCAAATAGAAGTAGTGGAAAGTTGCAAAGTGGTGCAACTTTCGTGCTGCAACTTGTGTGACCAAACATACTGTTCCAACATGTCTGAATAGACATGTTTACGCTAGGCATGATCCTCTTTCTCACCCAAACATGCAGAATCGCTCTGAGCTACATTCAACCGAATCGATCCCTTAAGGGTTTGAGTGTAGTATGTTGAAATAGGCCATTCCACCTATTGTTCAGGCTATGTCTCAGTGATATGGGCCTAATGTAAGTAGGATAGGGAGTAGGAATAAGAAAATAGCATTAGTAAGGGCATTGGAAGAGATTACTAATGATGCCCCTGTTGAAAATTCAAAATTGAGGCCCCTTAAAAGCAAGGCTAGAAGAGGTGAAAAGAAGAAATTGCTTGAAAATAAGTTAGAATAGGTTGGAAATAGGGTGAGATTGTGGATTTTGATGTGTTCAAAAGGTCTATAAGGATAGGGGAGGTCAAAAGTATGTTATGGCATGATATGCCCTAGTTGGGAAAACAAGGGTTTTGAATGAAAAAGAGAGGTTTGAGGGAGTAAACGTGGGTAAAGTCAAGGGGCAACACAATTTGGTGGTCAATTAAGTTTGTGCAAGTAGAATGAAGAGTGTTGGAATAGGTTTTGAGGTTCAGGTTTAGAGGTTCAGTTTGTCGGTTTGGCCAAATTTTTTTGGAGGGGGGTTCAGTTCATTTTGGGTTCGTTGGTAAAAAAAACATGTAAAATAATATATATATATATATCTATGCAACCTAGAAGCATGAATTAGGATTAAAATATCACATTTCATCATATAAACAACAAAACCACCATAAACTTGAATGTCATTTAAGACATGCATGATAAATATTCATTGTTGAAACTTGAATTGTGGTAGCTTGATATACAGAGTCTATTGATGCTAGGGTTCAATTTGTATGATTTTGAAAAAAGAAGCCAACTGAGTAGAGTTATCAACATTATTCATAAATCATAAGAATTTGTTTAGTACACTAGCCATTTTGATGTCTTCTTGTAGTCTCAAACATTATTTTGTATCATTGTTATATTGGTCTTCAGAGTGGCTGCTTAATATAGCTCCATAATACAAAATCTGGTTCATCTCTATAGTGTAACAATGACATAGGCATATTTTTCTTTCAAAGAACCAAAGGGTGGCTGCATAATTGAAGTGTATAAACCATAGAAGCAGAAATTTGCAAAAAATCCTGATTAATCCCGATTTTTAAAAAATCTGCAGGCTGGACAATTTTTTGAAAAAATCTTTGACCTTTTGGTCAACAATTTTTTCCCATTTCAAACATAAAAATTGCCAAAAAAAAAGTGTTTATAACCTGCAAAAAAATGTGAATAAAATCACACTGATTTTCGCATGAAAAAAGACCATGAGACCATAGCTTGTTGCTTACTATTATGCTTTGATAGATTTTTTCCAAGCATCCATAGCTTGTTTGAAAGTACTTTTTTAAGCTTTTGGCCAGAGCAGCAAGGCAGTGAATTGTTTGATAAAATGCTTTGGTAGACATGTATGAAAAATGTGGTGGGATAGACAAGGCAGTGAACTGTTTGAAAAATGCCTCAAAGAAATGTGGTTTCATGGTGATGGAATGGCATGGCGAATGCCATGACAAGCAAATTGCTATGGATTGTCATGTTAGTCCATCACCATTGAGACCACATTTCGTTGAGGCTTTTTTTCAAACAGTTCGTTGCCTTGTCTATGCTATTGTTTATTATTATGCTTTGATAGATTTTTTCCAAGCATCCATAGCTTGTTTGGAAGCACCTATTTTAGGCTTTTAGCCATAGCAACAAGGAAGTGAACTATTTGATAAAATGCTTTGGTAAATATGTATGAAAAATGTGGTAGCATAGAAAAGACAATGAACTGTTTGAAAAAATTCCTCAAAGAAATGTGGTCTCATGGTGATGGAATGCCATGAAAATCCATAGCAATTTGCATGTCATGGCATTCCATCACCATGAGACCACATTTCTTTGAGGCATTTTTTTCAAATAGTTCATTGCCTTGTCTATGCTATTGCTTACTATTATGCTATGATAGATTTTGTCCAAGCATCCATAGCTTGTTCGAAAGCACTTGTTTTAGGCTTTTAGCCATAGCAATGAACTATTTGATATAGACATTCAGTGAACTCTTTGAAAAAATGCCTCAAAGAAATGAGGTCTCATGTTGAGTGGAATTCCATGACAATCAAATGATCGTCATGGAATTCCATCACCATGAGACCTCATTTCTTTGAGGCATTTTTTCAAAGAGTTCACTGCCTTGTCTATGATATTGCTTACTATTATGCTTTTGGTAGATTTTTTCCAAGCATCCATAGCTTGTTCGAAAGCACTTGTTTTAGGTTTTCAACCATAACAACAAGGCAGTGAACTATTTGACAAAATTCCTCAAATAAATGTGGTCTCATAGAATGCCATGACAAGCAAATGCAATTGGCAGCTGCTCCTAGTTATTAGTTATGCAATGTGAAGTAATTGCATAATTTCTTAGGTTGACTTTGTAAAAACTATATTGTAATTCAAATTTTGTCATCTATCAACATCTAGTTATTAGTTATGCAATGTGAAGCAATGCTTTGAGTTTGAAGTATGTGCAATGCAATGCAATCAACAAAATGAATATAAACTACAAAAATCTATTTCTTACAATTTTTAAATCTTTTTATTTTTTTATTTTTTCTAAACTTTTTCCCAATTTTTTCAAAAAGTCTTATACTTTTGGTTTGTCAAATTTTCCCCAAAAGATTTTTGCTGCTATGGTATAAACACATATCTTTTTGTAATATCAAGGATACTTTTTGAAACTTCCATGCATTGCTAATCTAAAAGGAAAAGTCTTTTGCCTAATTTGTATGCAGCCATGCTTTTGACATTGTAAAAAAGAGCAAAAATTCCTGAATGATGCAAAGGCATGGCCAAGCAGTTCTAACTCTTCATATGGGAGAAGAGAGATGTTGGAGAGTACATCAAGTTAGTGAGAACAAAAGTGTAATGTGTTTTAGTTTGTAGTATTCCTTTGTTTCTCTACAGATGTGTGGTAAATTCTCAGTTCAATGATGCAAAACAATTTTTGAAAAAAGAAAGTTGTGTCACAATCCGCTTTCAATCTAGCAAGCAAAAATGAAAGCTCAACCTCTTGGAATTAAAATGCTTGTTTGCAAAAAAAATGAATAAGAACGAGGTAGTTAAGGTGTTTGAAGTGATTTATACATCACTTTTAGGGTTCCCTTGGGTGTGGGTCAAAGTCAAACTCCATAAAACATTAAAAAAATGTTCAAAAAAAGACTTTTTTGGATGCCTAGGCACGTGGGTTTTGTCTTGGTTTGCTTGGGTTCTATCTGGGTTTTTCCCGGGTTCTCTTGGGTTCTGCTTGGGCGAACCAGACCCAAAAATGAAGGACCCTGGTTGAACCCATAGGCAAACCGAACCAGGACCCGCACCACCTGAGCGAACCAGAACCAGAACCAAGGCTAAAATAGAAGAACCTCGTAACATAGATAATGTGTCAAGAAGTTGACTACTTCATCTACTCTGAATATTATGTTTTGCAAGTGCTAAATGAATCTTATTTATCCTTTGCTTAATTCAGTTGTTCCAATCAAAGGATTAAATATAAATTGGAATTTTTTTATCAATCATTTCATGGAATACCAATTGAAAATGTGTTTTTTGCTTTTAAATACTTAGTTGTTTACTATCAATCAATTAATTTATTAAAGACAAACCATGAAGGACAACAATGATCAATGCTAGGGCTAACCAATTAATAAGTATACATGTGAATAAGTCAAGCATGTACATGTATAAGGGAAGCACAAGTAGTCACAAACACATGAGCCTTGAAGTATACACACGAATACATAGTATACACAACTTAATACAAAGTATATGCATGAATACAAGGTATACACATGAAAATGCGTAAGTCACAAAGTATACATTGGAACACATGTAAGTCAAAAAGTATAGACGTAAGTTGTAAAGTATACACTTGAATACATGTAACTTATATCTATTGAACCATGAATTTATAATGAAAATATGGACACCATCGATAAAAAAGATTTGTATTAACCAAATAGCCATGTACACATACATCAATATAAGTCAATATAAGTATAAAATATAGTTACAAAATAGCCATATAGGCTTACGAGAATGTCATATAGGCATACAATGTCAAATATATCCAATACAAAATATGTACAAAATTTCCATGTCTAGGCATACAACAAAGGGCTTTGGAATCAAAATTCATTTCTCTCCATGCTCTAGAAATAAATTCTTTCCCTTTGTTTGGCGATCCGATGGCGATAAGTCCATCACTTGTTTCTGCTGTGCTCGAGGAGTGCTCCTGCTACTCCTCCTAGAGTTTAGCTCCTAGTGAAGTTTTAACTATTACAATAAGAAGTAAAGACATTAATATATAGAAATTACATTATAAAAAATGATATATTTAACAAAATAATCACTTACGACCATCTCACGATCACTCTCCTTGATGGAAATATTTGCATGTCGATGCTGAGGCATGCTCAAGCCATGTATAAACCATCCAAATAGGAATTAAACTATGAATCAATAATGGTTTGATTTTTCACTAGAACTAACATCTATAACAACGAATGTAAATTGAAATTTAGTAATTTGCCTCATACCTCCCTTATCAGAGCCATCGAGGATTGTATAGCAGATGAAACACCAATATCCATTTCCCTCATAACATTTGGAGGTGTTTCTATCACCAACATCTAAAAATAAAACAACAAATTATTCAATCACAAAAGAGTTACAATAGCGATCCACGCCATGACTTATAATGTATGAGATCTAATGAACAAAATTTTGAGTACAAGTATTAAACTATATATTTCTGATTATCATGCTTACTATTTTCCCTATCCATATCTTGTTCGAAAGGACATGTTTTTAGGATTTTACCCATAGCAGCAAGCCATTGAACCATTTGATTAAATGCTTTCGTAGACATGTACGATAACTATGGTGGCATAGAGAAGGTAGTGAACTATTTGAAAAAAAGCCTCAGAAGAAATAGGGTCTCGTGGTGATGGCATGCCATTACAAACATATGCACATCATGGCATTCCATCACCATAAGACCACATTTCTTCTAGGAATTTTTTCAAAAAGTTCATTGCCTTCTCTATGGTATTATTGCTTACTATTATGCTTTGATAGATATTTTTCCAAGCATCCATATAGTTTGTTAGAAAGCACCTATTTTAGGCTTTTAGCCATAACATCAATTGCAAGGAAGTGAGTAGTTTGATAAAATGCTTTGGTGAACATGTATGAAAAATGTGGTATCATAGGAAAGGTGGTGAGCAGTTTGAAGAAATTCCTCGAAGAAATGTGGTCTCATGTGGTGATGGAATGTAATTCCATCACCATGAGACCGCATTTCTTCGAGGCATTTTTTCAAACTACTAACTGCCTTGTCTATGCTATTGCTTACTATTATGGTTTCATAGATTTTTTCCAAGCATCCATAGTTTTTTGTGCTGGTGCACCTTTGCAAGAACATGCCTCCATGTGAAGTAATTGCCTCATGCTGCTTATGTTGACTTTCTAAACAACTATATTGTACAGTTGAAATTTTGTCATCTATCAACATCTAGTTATTAGTTATGGAATTTGAAGTAATGCTTTGAGTTTGAATGATGTGTAATGCAACGTAACCAACAATATGAATATAAACTACACAAATCTATTAAGTAGAGTTCATTAGTTAAGTTCTCTTTATTCTATTACCTCCGTGTACGTTTGAGTAATTCCATTGGCACCAGGAGGTGTTTCCTGGAAACCTCCATTATTACCCTGTTCAACATCCAAAAACACATTAAAATACCATTTGTAAAACAATTCTATTAACATGTAATAAATTTGTAATTGTTTACTAGTTACATACCCCATTGATAGGTGTACTACAAAAATAAGTAGGTGGAGGACTAGTGTATCCAGTCTCAACACTATGACCCTACAATTTTATTAAAATAATAAAACTAAATTAGTTAATCCTGCATTTCAGAATCATAATTTAATAAATTAAATTCAATGAACATGCTGACTTTTACCTAAGTATCAATGCCATATGCATCATGAAAATTGTCAGCCATCCTCTCCATCCCCGTAGATGCATACAAATCTTGCGTAGCCACATACAAATCTTGCGTAACATCCTCTTGAGTGTCAGTGGGGTCATATGAACAAGTCACCCCACAAGATTGACACACATGGGTTCGAAGGCCACCACCCAAAGACTCCCCTAGATGGCGCTATACAATAGGGCTAGTATGATGGATGACACTCCGGGTCAAAGTTTTGATCACCCACTCTCCTTCGCAATGACATGCATAACAATGTGCTCACGAGGTGGCCTAGTGAGAGGTCATCTCCCTTGCTGCGTAGGATCCGGCTGTGCACTGGGCCTATCCTAAGCCGACCCCCCACCTCTCCCCTGGAACTCCCTCATATTAAAATAATTTGGGATTTGGTTCAATACAAACTCACTGTATAGTTTCCTAAGAAAATATTGGGGGACTTCACAATTGTTGCATGGTGGGTAATCAAAGACCAAGTACCACCTATCATAAAAATGGTTCCTAATCTCTTGGTGGTGGCACCAATGAATAGGAAACCTCTTCGCATTGAGGCTAAGATTTTGATGTGTTCTAGGGTCAGTGAATAAAGAGCACAAATCACCTTTAGTAATTTTTAAATCTTTTACTTGTTTATATGATATTTTATCTGCATAATATGCCCTAGCTGCCCGCCTCCTATCTTGCCATCCAGTTATTTGTTGGGTAATTGAATCTACATTTTTTAACATCTCTTTCAATGAATTTGCTAGGGTCATTCTTTTTGTGGTTGAAGCATTTGGATCACTCAACCTACTAATAAAATCCTCAATTTGTTTTTTGTTGTTCTCAATTTCATTGCTCAAATTTTGTTGAGTGCCAGGAGGGTGTTGAGTGATTGGTGGGGGAGGTTGATTTTGTTTAGGATTTTCCTGCTCTTCTTGTTGAGGATTTTGAGGATTTTCAAGATCATTTGCATCTCCTACAAATTAAAAAAAAATAAATCAAATCTAACCTAAAACAAACAAAATCAACTTGAAACTAAGAAATTCAAAACAAATAGCAAACAATACTTACCTCCCACACCTCTTCATCGTCATGGTGCCATCTTTGCAAAGAAAAAGCAACTGCTTGTTGATGAATTTTGTAGAATGCCTCCTCCTAGAATGTGAGCATGAAAATGAGGGTTTTTGGCTATGGGCAGAAAAAAGACAACAAAAAAATGAATCACTTTCACTTTTTTTTTCTTTTAAAATGACATAACACAAGCGCGTTATAACGCGCTCATGTTATGTCATTTTCAATTTTTTTTTGGAATTGGCCACAAAAGTGTAACCCAACTTCATGCACCCGCCCCTAGACCAATGTTGTACATAGAAATTAGGAATAGAGTCCAATTCATTTGAAGAACCTTGTAAAAAATTCCTTATTTTCTAATTATTAGAGCATTGATTCCTCAAGCACAAAATGATAACCAAAAAGGACTAGAAAACTCATCTTCTAAAGTATATCCCTATTAATAATTTTCTTCTTGATTACAACTCAAGAAAAAAACCCAACTTTAGCTAGAAATCCCTATGCTAGGACTTCTTGGTATCCCATTTTGAATCTTCATGAACCTCCATAAAAGAGTCATAGCGTACCTCGATTGAATAAAATAAAACTTTGGTGCAAGTCCACTTCAATTCATCTTCCTTATTTGTGATGTGAATCTTGATTGAGTTTAATATATTTTGAAAGGAAATAATCCGATCCAAAGAACCAACATGAAGAGGAAAGTTATATTATATGTGTAGGGAGATGTTATTCTCCATGTGTATTTCCATATTTTTTTCTACCTTGGAACCTAGTGCATGATAATATTTTTTTATCTTCTATATTTTCTATTTCTTTTATATATTTCCTCCCATTCCAAGAGTTTAACAAAAAATTGACTCTCTTTCCACTGTTCACCTCCTAATACAAGTGATTAGTTATCATGTGTACATTTTTTAATAACATTCTGCACGTGTTATATAAAAGGAGGATTAGGAGTAGTAAATATACAAGTATCCTCCATGGAGTCTAAATTCTTTTTCCTCATGAATCTACTAAAAAGGGTGTTCCTATGTGCATAAATACTCCAAACCAACTTACCACTTAGAGCTATATTATTGAGTTGAAGATTTATAACCCCCACTCTACCACAAGCAAGTGGGAAGGAAGCCTTATCCCAAGATATCAAGGGAAATTTATTTTTATCCTTAGTTCCTTGCCACAAAAAGTCCTTCATAACCTTATAGATTACATCAAAGTTGTTACTAGGAAATTTGAGTATTGAGAAGAGAAAGATTGGGAGGGTAGATAAAACTAATTTAATCATGGTGTAGCATTGCAAATTATCACCCATGACAATTTCACACTATGTTTAACTTCTTCCCTCCTTTATTCTAAGAATCCAACATATCTAACACCTATAAAATTAAAAAAAATAATACAAAATAAAAAGCAAGACAAGTAGAGGATTAGAGATGCAATTCAATTCAATTCAATTACAATATGCAATTTAACAACAAATTCATGTTCAAGTATTATATGATGTTTCTCATTTAAATTGTTATTATCATTATATGTTCTAACACTTACGAGATCTTAAGGATACCTTACCATCCTCCTTGTGTGAGATTGGAATATATGTATCAGTCCAACAAGGTTTTTATATCTAAGTGGTAAAACATCATTTTATTTTCATTATTATCTTTAGTTTTTTTCTTTGCTCCCTTGAGAGCATGCACTCTAGATATCATTAATCATTATTTATATTGTGGAGGCGGGGACACAAAAATGGGGTTTGACCAAGGAAATACCCTATATGGAACAACCCTTTTCCCTTTGTCTATTTTGTAGGTTTGTAGGTTTCTAATGCTTAAATTGGATTTGAAATATCAACTCTTTTGAAGACTCCTAAACCCTAATCCATATCTTCATAGGCTCAAAATTAGAAAATAGAATGATATTGACCACTCTCCACTTTACCCTTATTAGTTTTGGATTGATCCAAAGGATTAGTGAGTTATTATTAGCATTATTTTATACAAGGGAAAATTTCTTTTTCTAATTATTGAACAAATTCACCTTCCATTTCAAGAAATGCTAAATATGAAATGAGATCAGCAATTTTGTCATATTTAGGCATGACCACATCATTACTCAATATTATATGAATACCATCATCATGATTTAATCTCCATTCCCATATATCTTGATGGAATAAAGAACTAATTGAGTTCTATGTAGAGTAATTCATTTGAAATATTACATTCAATAATTAGATGCTTCATTCACATCTCCTTGTGAATTTTGATTTTATTTTGACTTCTCCAAGTAGCCACACATGTGAAAAATCTATTGTAAAGTATCCAAGAAAATAATTTGATTATTTCTCATTGAGTAGCATATTATATACTTTTAAAATATCCTTAACTTGTATATCTATGTATTGCAATGCATAGCAGTTAGAAGCTAATCACATGCGAATGTTATTAAAATCCCCTATTACATTAACTTGTATTTTATCCAATTGAGTACTTGTTTATTAGATTTATCTATGGTTCAACAAATCCTCTTACAATCTAAAAAATATATTACATTACTTGAAGAACATAAATATATGAAGAAATTATGAAGTTTCTAACAAAAATGTGGACTATCAAGAGAAAATTTGTAATTATACTTTCTCCTTGTAAATGACTATGTGTGCATTAGTAGCTTTCACTTGTTAATTATAATCAACTTTGGCACTTCAATCTTTGGTTTTGTGAATATAAAATTCCTCGAGCTCCCTTCGGGTAATTTTTCTTTTTGCTAAGTACCGTCCCATGCCTCAATTATTTGAACATCATCGAGCCTCTTTTTAATAAACTCCATCGGCTTCCACCATGTGTCTTCTAGGCGCTCCTCGCAACGATTGATTCCTTCGCTCTTTTACCAGCTCCTACCATGCTTCCATGTGTCGTCACTGTGGGCACTTGAAGGTTGCTTCCCTTCACTTTTGAGTCAGGCCTTGTCCATGTGCCACGTAGCTTTCATCTGCATACACTTTTTGGCAGACCCCACAGTTGGTGCCAATAGTAAAGAATGTTGCCACATGTCTTCCCAGTGCAAGCTTTCATCACAGAAAGGGAGAAATGAAACACAAAGCTGTGACTTGCCACCACACATCTCTTCGGTGAGAGTTCTACCGAAGGGAAGGATGGAGCGAATAATAAGTTGTGACATGCTGCCACATGTTCTAATTGCCTTCACTAGGGAGCGACACTTGTCTGCACGGGGTTTTTCTGGGACCACTGTCATCATTCGTAGGGGATGCATCTAGCTAGGGAATGACCATGTTCTATGGCTTGAATCTTTTTTGTTGCAACGACCAATGAAAATCATTGCTACAGGCATCATTACTTGAAGATACGATATCTTTTTTGTTATAGGCCCTCCAGGCAGTGGAATTTTTAGCTATATATATTATTTCTTTCTTTGGAAAAAGAGTTTGGAAGATAAAAAATTAGGGAAAGACACCAAGCCTTTTTATTGCTTTTAGATTATTGTATGAGACTATCGGACTATGCCATTGTTCGACCTTTCTGTTTTTCTTAAGCTATTTGATAAAACATTAATACTATGCCATTACTGTCTTGAATTGTTCATTTGCAGAACTTCTATGATTTTAATATAGGTTTGTTGGTTTAGATCATGTCTTTGACTCCTCTTTTTAGTAAATGTGTGTGAAAATTATTTTGTCATTAGATGAATTGTTAAAATCTTTATCTTTGTTTTCTGTTATTCTGGAATGTAGTAGATTGTTGATCAGGCCCTGAAATTGAATCCCAAAAGATAGATTTACCGTGCCTATATCTATTCCTTGGCACACCGCCTTAGTTAGATCCTTATTTTTTATATCTTCTTCGTTTTCCCATTCCAAAACCCCAATTATAGAAGAAGCTGACTTCTTTAAAAACCTAGAGGTCACTCAGTTTAGTGCAATTGGTCCCCCATTAACTAAGTTTCCCATAAAGGCTATTACCTTGTCAATTTTTGGCATCAATAGTTTCTTTTTTCTGGCATGCCCAGGGGGACTGCTTAAATGAATCAAAATTCAAAGAGGGTGTATGAGCCATCGACTTGTTACTATATCCCAAACAACAAATAACCTAGGCTGTTAGTGCCGCCACTAGGAACAATACAAGTTGCGACCCAATTAGTGAACATTTCGCTTCCTCTGTCCCTCCACTAGCCATGTTGCTAGCTACTAACATAAATTATGTGTCATGGGATGCTAGAAGTCCTCTTGTAGCACCAGTAGCGCCCGTCGTTTGGGACCCTATCCCAGTCTCTGCTTTAAAAGCTATACCTAAGTTCATTGGAGATGGCTCAAGAACACCATTCAAACATCTGCAAGATGTGGTGGACATGTGTCTGGTGCACGTAGTTATAGACCAAAATGTAGCACTAAGGTTGCTTGCAGCCTCTTTCTGAGGTAAAGCACTAGATTCGTACCACACTTTGCATGCTTATACTACTATTCCTTGGGATCAACTTGGAGACCCTTTCTATGAAATATTCTCAAATGATGGAGATAGGTCTTCGCAATATCATCAGCTGTTGGTCATAAAATGGGCCCCATATGAAGCCATGACTGATTTCAACGCTCGGTTCCACATAACTTGGCAAAGAATCTAGGTTGCTATCTGCCCCCTGACCGAGCTGGCATTCATGTTCTACTTAAAATATATCAATGTCGACATCTCAATGATGATCCTTATCTCTTGGGGGAACCACTCTATTGGATCCATACAGCATCACAGTCAAAGTAGAGAACAATCTAATAGATGTTGGGAAGTTTCTGCCTCAACCCACCATGCCTATATTCCTTGAAATATCAGTTCCCAATCAAGAAGTAGCATCTACCAATGCGTCGGCTCCTCCCCAATCTATGTACACATATTCAAATGCACCACAGAACATTGCTTCTACATCTAGATCTTCAAAGGAAGAGATGAGCGAGTTCAAGGAAATGTTACAGACCATCGCCAACAAAATAACTATCATCAAGCGAAACTAGTCCCCGCCTCCGAAGCCAACCTATTAAAATTATAAGGGCGGAAGATCTTACCAGCAAAACCAGTTCCAAGGAGGCGCTCACACAAATCCATAGGCGCAAACAACTAATCAAATAGTACTAGTTCCTTCTTCGTCGTAGAGTGCTAACCCAAGCTCAAGTAGAGAGTTGACAACGGGGAAAAATAATTTAGTCGATGACATCAACCCCTGGTGCTTCCCTTGTGGCGACGCACATATGCCTCGAAACTTCCTGTGCAACAATTTACAACAAAAGATGGTAGAGTAGCACAACCAAGGCATGATGTCAGACCACAACCAAGGCACAATGTCAGACCATGGAGGGTATGTATTTTCCTCTTTGCAAATGGAAAATATGGTACTCACCACAAAAATGCAAGGGATGTCCTTGGAGCAAGAAAAAAATATTTCTCCCGATCACACGGTCTTCTCATGGATGGAAGAAGAAGAGGCAATGTTTTCCAATGATGCATCCACATCGAAAACACCACAATTATAGTCCAATTACAACACTCGCTTAAAGAGGAGATTTACGGGTGAACCAATCATCCCTCAACTAGTTAGTCTGCAATCCAAAAGTGCTTCCAACTAGATGCCCAATACCTCCATAGTGGCACAAAAATGTTTGTCGTGAAGGGAAATTTTTATAAAAAAAGCTAAGGAGCTGAAGCCTTCAAATCTGCCACCATTCAATGTGGTGGAACAATTGAAAAAATAATCTGCTAATGTGTCCCTATGGGATATGTTAGCTATTTTAGAACATAAGACATTGCTAGCGAAGGCTCTGCGGGAGGATCCAATCATTGAGCCAACAAAGCAATCACTTAAAGGAAAGGCTATGGATCCATCACCCCTTGCCAAAGTTCTCACGAATAGCACAAAGGAGGCCCCTACCAAGGTTAGAGATAAGCTGAAACTGAAACCATTCTTCCTAACCCTTATTATAGGGGAGAAATTGTTGCATAATGCCATGATTAACTCTGATGCTAGCACTACAGTCATGCCCAAGCAGATAGTTGAAGCCCTAGGACTTAGCTATGAACCTTTAAAGAAAGGGGTTATGCAGCTTGATGGGAAAAAATTCAAAACCGTAGGTGTCATCAAAGACCTCTCTTTGACTTTTTTCTCCTACCCTAGCATCACAGTTCCACAAGATACTGTGATAATAGATGTTCCCCCTATGTTCGGTTTCTACCTATCCAGAGAATTCACTTCAAAGATAGGAGGGTATCTTTCTCTAGACTGGTCACACTTGATCCTAAGGACCAAGCATGGAGCTAAAGTGAAAATAGTGTCCAAATCTTTGCATTCAGAACATGTGGCCGGTGAATCCATGATCAACTTTGAGGCTGCTCATACCTCTTTCACCAAGGAGGAATCATATTGCATTGAGTTGGTAGAAGATGAAAAAGTGACCAAAGATCAGACCGATAAAGAAGTTCTCTTGAGTGAATACATAGATGTTGATCCTTTTGGAAACTATCATGCTACTAGGTTGGGCACCTATGTCATCTATGATGAAGATCAAGTGCTTCCGAAGGTCGTAAAGGAACCTATGAGTGACCAAATTGTAGAACTATGGACATTGCACTTTGATGGAGCAAGATGCAAAGTGGGCGTAGGAATTGGGATATGTTTGATATCCCCACACAATGAAAAAACACTCTAATCCTTCCGTTTCCAATTCACTTGTTCAAACAATGAAGCTGAATATGAAGGCCTAGTGCAAGGTATGAGTCTTGCGGAGTGGATGGGAATTAAGAAATTAATGGTGTTCGAAGATTCTGAACTAGTGGTTAACCAAGTATGAGGGATTTCCGTAGCCAAGAATGTCCACATGAGATCCTATATACATAGAGTCTGAGACCTAATTAAGGGTTTTGAAGCCTTCAACATGCATAAAGTGCCCTGAGAATAAAATATTGATGTAGATCACATGGCCACAATTGGATCCTAGTTTGACCCTACCTCCAACCTAATACATAACAAACACTCTGTACGAGTGATAGTTTGGCCGATGATTCCAGATAATGATCAGATTTGGCAAGTATTTGACAACAATGAACACATCGCCTGATTCATCTAGTAGTCAGGAATTTTTTTTGACCAATTCCAACCAAAGATTGCCGAAGCCTACGATGGGAAAATCATTCAACTAAGGTCTAATAATCTTCCGAAGGGAATGATCACTCTTGAAAACATATTTTATTGTGACAATGCAAGAAATGATAAAAGGGAGTTTGTAGCAGACAAAAGTGACTATGTGGATCTTTAAGACAGAGATGGAAGAAAGCTCAAAGTTGGAAAAGATGTCCCACATCATGATAAAGAGAGGCTCATCAATTTTTGTGATAAATATCAAGGAGTAGTGGCCTGGTCATACGATGAACTTAAGGGATATGATCTTGAAATCATCCAACATACAATAGAGTTGATGGAAGGTGCAAAACTAGTTTGCCAAAAACAAAGGCCAGTGAATTTGAAGATCGAAGCCATGATGGCACAAGAATTGACAAAGCTAATTTAGTCTTAGATTGTCTTTTCGATCAAGCACAATACATAGGTATCCAACTTGGTTCCAATTCAAAGAAGAATGCAGACATTCGTTTATGTGTTGACTTTCAGGACCTGAACAGAGCATCCCTAAAAGACCATTATCAATTTCCTTCTATGGAGTTAATCTTGCAAATAGTGGCAGGATAAGAAATGTTTTCTCTTTTGGATGGCTTCTCAGGTTATAATTAGATTTGGGTCAAAGAGGAAGAATGACACAAAACAACGTTCACTACCAAGTGGGGAACATTCGCATATGCTAAAATTCCTTTCAGCCTTACAAATGCGGGAGCCACTTTTCAGCGGGCCATGGATATCGCTTTTAGCGAGTTGATTAACACGATTATCCTAATCTATTTAGATGATCTGAATATTTTCTCCAAACATAAGGATGATCACTTTGATCACCTTGAGATGGTTTTCAAAAAATGCTAGGAGTTCGAGGTATCCCTGAACCCAAAAAAATGTGTCTTTGGAGTGTCGCAAGGCAAGCTATTGGGACACGTAGTGTCCAAAGAAGGAATTGTGATTGATCCTGAATGGGTGAAAGCAATCAAATAACTTCCTCTACTGCTCAACAAAGAGGGAGTCCAATCTTTCTTAGGGAAGGTAAATTTTGTGAGAAAATTCATTTCAAATTTTGCAGGGATAATAAAACCGATCACCTTGATGCTGAAAAAGGATCAATTATTCAAATGGACTAAAGAATCTAGAGAAGCCTTCGAGAAGGTTAAGGATGCCATTTCTTCAACTCCTGTGCTAGTCAATCTACACCTATCAGAGGACTTCATAATGTATGTATTCAACAGCAAGTCAAGCATTGCTACTATCTTGACTCAAAAGGATGATGAAGGCAAGGGAGAACATTCGATAGAATTTCACTCCTGGACCCTAAAGGAATATGAGACAAACTACAACTTTGTTGAGAGGAAAAAATTCGTAATTGTTAAGGACTCAAGAAGTTCTGACACCTAATATCTTGCAATAAGGTGATTTTCTATGTTGCACATTCTAGTGTGTGCAAGTACATCATGGAAGGAGAAAACACCGAAAAGAGGGCTAATTAGATCACTAAGATCCTTGAATAGGAAATTGAGGTTAAGCCTACAAAGGCCAACCGAGGAAGAGGACTGTGCCAATATTTGGCACACAATGAGGAAATGATAGCTGAAGAAGAGAAAAAATAATTGGTTCTAACAAATGAGTTCAAGTCTGAGGGTTGCTGGCTAGCAGATGGGGTGAGATTCATGCACATAGAAAAATATCCACTAGGCCTTCCTTCTCAAAAGAGAATATTATATCGACTATAGAACAATGCGTATACGCTCATTGAAGGGGTCCTTTTCAAAAGGAATTTTAACGTCATTCTATTGCGGTGTGTCACCATAGAGCAAGCGAAGAGGATACTCGACACTTTCCATAGCAATCCTACAGGCAGACACTTCTCCACAAAGACCACCACCATTAAAATCATGTGCGTTGGGTGCTTCTGGCCTACGATATTCAACGACTCATACTCCCTAATAAAAGCCTATAAGGAATGCCGATTCTTTGCGGGAAAAAGAATTTTTTTTGTGATGCCTCTTAATCTAATAGTGGTTGATGAACCAATTGCGTAATGGGGCCTTGATTTCATTGGAATGATCAATCCCACCTCTAGTGCCAAACAAAAATGGATTATAATGGCAATAGACTATTTCACTAGGTGGACTAAAGCCATGCCCCTGAAGAATGCGATGGAGGCAGAGATAGTGGACTTCCTTGAGGAACTGGTGACAATATTCGACCCTCCTAAAACCATCATCTCTGACAATGCCAAGGATTTCCTAGGATCTAAGATATGTTAATTCACACTCGTGCATGGAATATTCTTGAAAACATCATCAAAATACTACCCACAGGGGAATGGCCTAGCCGAGTGAACTAACAAAAACCTAGTTTGACTCATCAAAAGGATCAGGACGAAACATCAACGAGAGTGGCATAAAAACCTTTGGGTGACACTCTAGGTAGACCACATAACTCCCAAGCAAGTCTTCAAGACTTCGCCATATGAGCTAGTGTATGGAAAAGAATTGTTATTTCCTATCTCCATGGAGATTTTGACACTGCAATTGCTCAAATCTCTCGAGGTAGAGCAAAACGGTGCCATGGAGGTGTGGCTGGCCGAGTTGCTGGAAGTACAAGAAAAAAGGGAAAAGGCCCTGATAGCCATGTACAATCACCAATAGGTGGTTAAAAGATGGTTCAACAAGAAAGCTTTGGACCAAGTTCTAAAATGCGGGGACCTAGTGCTAAAATTCAATGAAAGGGCTGCAAAGCTAGGTCAACATGGAAAGTTTGACAACCTCTAGGAAAGCCCTTTTCAAAATAATTCAATTCAAGTAGCATAATGCATTCGAATTGGAAAACATGGAGCAAGAAGCATTGGGGATTCCTATTAATGAAATCCACCTTAAACTGTTCAATTAAGCTTCATAATTATTCTACCGGTGTAAATATGTGAGTAATGTAATTACTTTTCTTTTGTGTTTTTTTTCATTGTTTGGTCTTTCATAATTAAATTCTATAAGAAGAAACAAATGGAACCCATTATTGCAAAGGAAAAGTGGACTAAAAGCAACCCATGAAGTAGAGGAACAACATCCATATGCAGAATTGAAGTGAACATATACATACAAAAAGAGAAAAGAAAACACACATTGTGGAATAGCAGGAAAAAGGAGACAAATTTTTTAACATAAGCTATATTTTCATTATATTTATATACTTTGATAAGTACATTGTAAAAATGGCTTAGAGGCCATGCTTTTAGAGTATATATCTATATATATTTTGTATCTTCTTCATCTATATATGGAAAAGCCTTTTCTAGGCATATATACAAAAAACATATTATCAAAAGGATGAGTTCTTAAAGCATAAAAAGAGATTTTGAGTCTCGAGCATGAGCAACAACAATGGAGGCATTCATAGCAGTGTCTACAATTTCTTCATTAGCATCAATGATAGCAGGACCAACAACAACATCCACAGGAGCAATGGAAAGTGACAGAGGGAACACTAGGTTCTAGAAGTCAGTATACCAGTCGATGTCATAGAAAGGAACCACATCGTACAAGAAAAATAGGAAGTGGCATGCATAGGTGACCCTTTGATGATGTTCTTCTTGTGATTGGATGTGGAAAATGCTCAGAAAAAACACCCATGGTACTACTGCATCTTCTTCAATGTACTTCTAAAGTTTGCTCGCCATTGGTAGGCCTATACCAAATGCAACGTTTGCCACTACCTCTCCGAGGCCACTCAAGTACTTCTTTGGAAATATCTCAAGCACCAGACAAAGAACCAATGGCTTGGGAACTTGAATGTCGAGCATGGATGTGACGAAGTGAGAGCATACATCAGTATTAACTTTGTACTTGTCTTCATATTCAATTCAGTCCCTCCCTAGAACCCACTTCATTGCTATAATAGCTAGAGAATGCTTATTCTTGGTCATTCTTTTGAGATTCCTAGTTGAGATTTCACCAAGGAAAGCCATCTGGGATTTCTTACAGACTAACCTAATTGGAGTGTTCATGGTGCCTATCTCTACACAAATTTCCTAAGCCAAAGCTTTACACAAATTTTCCTAGGTCTAAGCTCTATGCAAATTCTATGCAACTGCTAAACGCTAAGTTCTAAGCCAACCGCCTATTACTAATTCTGCTCAAACTACTAAGTGTGATTTTGCTATTTCCTAAGAACCTATTTATAGAAATAAGCCAAGAGATGTGTGGTAATTTGCATACCATAAGAATGATGCTAATCAAGTACCATCTTGAAAATTGCACGAAGGCTCTCTCAAATTTCCCACCCAATTGCGTTTGCTCGGTATGGTTTGCTGCGTGTAGGATTAATAGGAGCTAATTAATTAGCATAAGCTAGTGGTAGTCATCAACGGTAGTCTGCACGGCTAAATGATGAGGTATCGTGTTGTAGGAATTTTTCAAACTCCAAGGTAGAACTCGTATCTTTCCAAGCACTTATTGCATATTTGGGCTTAATCATTTCATTTAGGATATTAATTTCCACAACATACAAATGCTTAAGCTGCCTTCAAATTTCCAGCTCAAGTTCCAAGAAAATCATGCCAAAGGACATCATTACCAAAGGTCACTATGAATTCTTGTCATTTCAAAATGGAAAGTAATTCATTTCTCATGAGCAAATAACTAGCGGTACATGTCGAATTTAATGCTAAAAGATGAGCATTTTTGGCCACCCTAAGAAGGAAATAACTAAGTATCACATGCAAAAGGATAACATTGTGAAATATTTTCAAGCACACTACCTAGAACAAGAGTTTTGAGTGCAACTAGAGTCGAAGCAAATTATAGAAGTTTTGAGCTGAGAAGAAGTCTCTGGTAAAAGGAAAATGGTAGAAAGTTCACAAGTAGAGGCATAGGTAGAGGGGAAAGGAGAGGCAACACAAAGCTTGTTTGATTCTATGTGTGTGATATCAACCATCTATGTCTTTGAAGACGTTTCTTATGCTTTGCTTGGTATACTAGAGAATCCAAAGTGGGTAAACATGTGGGCCCTGGACAAGCCCAAAAATTACAGTGACCAAAGCCTAATCAAGGAGGAGTGGGATAATATTCATGATCCCATCCTCACAAAGAACCCTAAGTCTTTGAGGGAGGTGTCCTGTGAAAGGATGAAGCTAAACAATGACCTAGATTCTTTGGTGCAGAAGCTATGGTTTAGCGGGTTCCCTCAATATATGGTCTCATTTGTGCACTATTTCCCAGAACTAGTTGATGCAACAATCAAACATTTCAACTCAAGCACCAACACCATTGAGGGTTGGGAGTTGAAGGTTAATATCTTCCTAGGAGCTATCTGGAATATGTTGTGCATCCCTAACCAAAACTCCAGATCAGAAAAGATAGAGCCATTCACTCCAAAAAAGGGGGACAAAATATGGAGAACCAGACAAAAAGATCTAGATTTTTATAACAAAGAAACCCAAAGGCCTAAGGAAGATCGTGGAAAGCCATCAAAGATTATGGTGCCATGCAATGCCTTCCCCACAGACATGTAGGAAGCCTTCTCAATGTTGGAATTTGTTTGCAGCTTGGACATCAATAAGAATGTGCAGGAGTTTCAGTTGGGTCTAGGGTTTCAGTTTTGTAGGAAACATTATTTTTTGGTATGAATTCATACAATTCATTGTTGATGAGATGCTAAGGAAAATAAGGGACTACCAAACACAACAGAGGTTTAGGTTTCCTTCCTTCCTTTCCCATATGTTTTTGTATTAGAACCCTGATTTCTTTAAGAAACATGTGAAGTTGGCTATTTTTGATGAATTAGACAAAAGAAGGCCAATTTCTGTACGGACTCCTCTCCTCTCCTCTAATTATGACTATTATGCATTCTCAAATTATTTCCTAGTTTTGATTCTACAAGATTTGAGAGGGGAGGATAGTATTGATCAGCTCACCAAGGAGCAGATAGGGTATATGTAGAACTTCACTCCCAAATGTGACTAGTTTCTCGGAATGGATTTCACATTCATCCAGATGTGTGGTTTCACTAGGAAACCATTTCACCTTCTGACATGTGTCACAAATAGGGTGCTAGCCCTTGAAATGTTCCACCAAGTATCCCTCATCGACTACACCTTTTGTGGAGGACCAACAAAGAAGAAGATATTTTTCATCTACCCGCTAAGCTTTAAGATGGTGGTCATGAACAAGAAAAAGACACTCAAGCTATTGGAGCATAAGTTGGATCATCTGGGGTTAGTGATGATTTGTGACAAATGGAATTACAACCCTGAAAAATGTCTTTCCAAATGAATTTTTCAAGGTAGTATACAACCCCCAACCTTACTGGGAAAAGAGGCGGAACTCGCTGAAAGATTTGGATGATCTATCGGTTGACTTGATTCACATTCCTATAGATGAAAGTAGGTCAACATGGCATAAGTTCTACTTCATTGTGGCGAAGTATGATGAGAAGTGTAAAATGGGAATTGGCCTTCGAAGTAGGTTATCAAGAACAAAAGGATGGAGTGAGGAAAAAATTAAAGATTTTTGGGTGTACTGCCAAGAGATCAAACAACCCAAGGCCCCTTATGGAAGCCTGAAGTTGGATGATCAATTTTATAAATTATGGAATGATGCACACATGGACTCCAACATGAGCATTGACAAGAATGATGACTCTGGTGAGCCCATAATGCATATGAGGAAGGGAAAGGATAAGAATTAGAAATGCCATCGGCCTTCACTCGGCAAAAGAGGAAGGTGGCGGAGCAGCCTAGCCAGGTTGCTTCAAATGTACAAATGAACATATCAAGAGCCTCGTGGAAACTCACCTGGACTGTAGCAAGGATAAGAACGACTCAACAATAGCCATAAACTATAGAGGTGGAGGACTCCCCGCCTGTTAAACAACAACACACAAAAGCAATTACCAAAGAGAGTTCACAAGAGCTTACGGCAAGCCAGGAGGCCGTGGCAATCTAGGAACCACAATCATCCAGATAATAGGAAAATTTTTCTCCCTCTTCTCTTACTTCACAATCTTTGGTCACTCATGTTGCCTCTATTTCACCCATCACTACAAGTGTTGGCCCTTCCTTTTCCACTTCTATCGCAATGGTCATGGGAGGTTTCTCCTAGTTCTCCTAGGTAAGGCCAATGGTTTTGACTCCTCTGTGGACCCTTTCACCTTTTTCCATTGCAATGTCTACATCTACTATCTCTTCACCCTTTACATCTGTGACCGCTATTGAAACCCATCCTGCTACCACTATATTGAGCTCAACTAAGTCTGCCCAATAGATGGATTCTGTCATGACTCAGCTATTGCCGTAACACCTGATGAGTCCTCCCATTGGGTCACAATTCAAGCTTTGGTATATCCCTCCTTTCTCCCTGTAGACAGTCACTCTTCCAAAGAAGAAGACATCTGAGACCACTATCCTCATGTTCCCTTTCACCCTACCTCCTGGTGCGCCATTCGTAGGTGGGCTAGTTCAATCGCCAGCACAATTTATGGCACTGGGCGATAATACAAAGGAAACATGGGGTCTCATAATTCATAAGCAAAATGCCAAGGATATCAAGAAGTCGGTGGAGTCATGGGTGTATATTTTTTACAATGAAGCTCATAAATCGATCCATTTCACAACTATGTATCCGAATGTCATCAAACTGCAAGGGGAGATGCGGTCTGACAATTACATGTTCAACATGGGACTCAATCTGAGCATAGCCCAGACATAAGAAAAAGTTGTGCTCATGGAAGAAACATAGTAGGTGGTAACCACTGACTTCCTCAAGTCTGGTCGCCAACTAAAGAAGAAAGAAGAGGAGTTAAAACTTGTGAAGAATAGGGTCGAGGTTTTGATGGCGAAGGAAAAAGTGATGGAAGAAAAAAATAAACGCTTATCAAAGAGAGCACAAGAAACACAGGTAGAGAAAAAAAAACTCCAAGAGGAACTTACAAAGTTCCAATCCATCGACCCCACCCTAGTTGATGCTCTACGGCGAAGGGACCGAGACTATTAGAACAAGTTAGTTTTGGCAGAGTAGGTGGTGCAATAAAATAGTGAGGAGTTTGAATGATAGCACACTCAATTTGAGCAACAAATGCAACTGAGGGATGCATACTTTGAGAATTGAAGGGCCCAATTTGAAAAGAAGCTCCAGGAGACGAAGTCTTCCCTTGAAAGAAAATCAGCAAACAAAAACTAGGCTGAAGAAAAATGGCTCGCCAAATGGAGGAATTTGTCAGAACAACTTGTGTCTGCAAACAAAAAGGATCGCGGAACTAACATAGAGTATCGGCTTGAAAGATGCAAAGATTTTCCCTTTAAGGAGTATTCCCCAAGCCCCTGCTGCCTAGCTAGACCTCATTCCAATGGCTCAATAGCTATATATTTCATACTGGGAAAAGGTTAAGGCCTTCTACATGACACTACAACTGACTCTCCAATTTATGTTAGAGGCGAAAAGCTTGGGTAGGGAGGTTCGTGGAGCAATTGAGCAGTTCCCATAGTTTATTGTAGAGAGGGTTCCTAAGGAAAAAAAATTACTAAATAAGTTGTACATGGTCTTAGATGATGACTTAGCAAAGGTAGGGATCAAGGATCAGAAGGTTACTACCAAAACAGTGAACAAGTTCATCCACTGCCACTTGGCTATCCTTTATGCTAGTGCATGCACAACCACTTTGAGCCAGACTATGGATAGCATGCAGGAGAAATTCTCTTGGCTAACTGAGATGGGCATGCCCTCCCCATTTCTTGCAGATGAGTCAGTGGCCATAACAGAGAAAATTGTGGTGAAGATTGAAGAGAAGCAACAAGACACATTCACTTCCCAAAGCTTCAACCAACCCCCTATCGCAACAGATATTGAAGGTGTCACTCATCAAATTGCATAGCTACTCTTCCAACTTGAGTCTAGGGCCGGTTTATCTGTGACACCGCCTTACAAAAAAATGATCAACCTAAGAAGAGTGCAAGAGAATCTATGTGAAATATCGACACCATTCGAGGCTGATTGGCTGCCTCTGCAGGATGCCCTTTCTAAGCTCTGAATCCATCGCCCAATGGATGGGACTCTAGTTTGTAAGCCAAAATTTTTTTTGGGTTCCTCATTCTACAAGTGAAACGCCCCTGGTAGTCACCAAAAGCTGTGAATATAAAATCCCTCAAGCTCCCTTTAGGTAGTTTTATTTTTTGCTAAGTATCGTCCTGCACCTCAATCATTTGAACATCATTGGACCTCTTTTTGATAAACTCTATCGGATGTCACCAATGTCTGCTAGGTGCTTCTCGCAGTGATTGCTTCATTCACTCTTTTACTAGCTCCCACCATGCTTCCACATGTCGTCACTGCTGACACTTGAAGGTTTCTTCCCTTCACTTTTGAGTTGGGCCTCATCTGCGTGCCATGTAGATTTCATTCACATACACTTTTTGGCGAACCCCACAGTCGGTGCTGATAGTAAAGAATTCTACCACGTGTCTTCCCAACACAAGCTTTCATCATAGAAAGGGAGAAATGAACCACGGGCTGTGACCTGCTACCAAGCATCTCATCGACAGAAGTTTTATCGAAGGGAAGGATGGAGTGAATAACAAGCTATGATATGTTGCCATGTATTCTAACTACCTCCATTGGGGAGCGACACTTTTTTGCATGGGGCTTTTCTGGGACCACTGCCATCATTCGCAAGGGATGCATTTGGCTAGGGAATGACCATGTTCTATGGCCTAAATCTTTTCTCTTGCAATGATCGATGAAAATAATTGCTATGGGAATCATTGCTTGAAGATACAAGATCTTTTTTATTACTGGCCCTCCAGGCGGTGGGATTTTTAGCTATATATATTACTTCTTTCTTCGGAAGAAGAGTTTGAAAGATACAAAAAATTGGGGAAAGACACTAGGCCTTTTTATTTCTTTTAGATTATTGTATGAGACTATTAGACTGTGCCATTGTTCGACCTTTCTATTTTTCTTAAGCTATTTGATGAAACATTAATACTGTGCCATTATTGTCTTGAATTGTTCATTTGTAGAAATTCTATGATTTTAATGCAGGTTTTCTAGTTTAGATCATGTCTTTGACTCATCTTTTTAGTAAATGTGTGTGAAAATTATTTTATGTCATTAGATGAATTGTTCAAATCTTTATCTTTGAATTCTGTTATTTTGGAACATAGCAGATTGTTGATCGGGCCCTTAAATCGAACCCCAAAAGATATATTTATTGTGCCTATATCTATTCCTTGGTGCATCGCCTTAGTTAGATCCTTATTTTCTATATCTGCTTCCTTTCCCATTCCAAAACTGCAATTATAGAAGAAGCCAACTTATTTAAAAACTCGAAGGTCACTTAGTTTAGCACAATTGGTCCCCCATTAACTGAGTTTCCCATAAAGATTGTTACCTTGTCAATTTTCGGTATCAATAGGTTTGTTGATGGAGCAACAAGCTTCTCCCCCTTTTTGGTATAATATTTGGAATCATGTGCTTATCGCAAATATTAGTATATATTTTTTGGATTATTGCCTAGGATAAATTTATTACTATTGATAACCTATGTAGAAGGGGTTCTACTATTCCTAACAAATGTGCTTTATGTGAATGTAACTTAGAAGAATACTTTCACATCCTCTTTGGTTGCAGCTTCTCCCATACCATTTAGGCTATTATTCTATCATTGTGGAATCTCAAATGGGTCTTCCCTAATTCCTTTTGTGTTTTTTGTGTTCAATGAAAATATTCTTCTGAGAATCCATCCCTTAAACTTTTGTGGTCTTTTATTACTCCTCATGTGGCATGAGGCTTATGGAAAGAGAGAAATAATAGGGCTTTTAGAGATGTGCACTTGAAAGTGGAAGTGGTTTAGGTCAAAATCTTAAGAGAAATCAAGGAAAATTTCTTATACGGGGTCTTTGAGATAATCTTAGTTGGACCAAAAATTGGCGTTTTTAGTTATGATTTGTAGGTGGTCACAAATTAGAATCTTCTTTTGATATATCAACCCCTTCATAAAAATGAAGAAATATAGGAATAATTTTACTTGGAGATCTCCTCTGATGGGTTGGATAAAATTTAATTTTGATGGGGTGACTAAGGGAAATGTTGGGCCATTTGGAAGTGGGGGAGTGTTAAGAGATGATAGAGGTAGATTTATTTTAGTAGTGGCGCTCCCTTTAGGTACCTAGATAAACTACTATGCTAAAGATGCAACAATATGTAATGGACTAAGATTAGATCATTCTAAGGGCTATAAAAAATTTTGGTTAGAAGGGGATTGCCTTAACATAATTTAATGCTTAAAACAAGAGCAAATTACTAGTTGGCTTATTGATACTCTCATCAAGGTTTCCCTTAGCTTGATAAAAACATTTGATGAAATAATTATATCTCATATATTTTGATGGGAATAAGGTTGCTAATGTGTTTGCAAATGTGGGAGTTAATTGCCTCTCATTAAAATAATGGGATAGGTACAATACCTTCCCCATCGAGGCTCAATCCATCATTAACCATGAATTCCAACAGGGTTCTTAAGGGGTGAATGGATGTTGTAATGATGAATAAAGGTCACATCACACACTTTTTGGGTACTTTGAGTTTCTTCTTTCTTTATTCTGATTGGTGTTGTATGAGAAGATGCATTTTCAATTTGATTGTTTGTGGTCACCTAAATAGTTGAAATAATATTAAATTATTTGATATGGGTGGGAAAAGGAGTTAGGTGGATCCCCTATCTTCTGATGGGGTCCAAAAAAACATACAAGTTTGCAAGATATTTGAGAAAGGGGGTTTGATTCTGTTATGCCCTACATAACCACCCCATTTTGATTTGGAACAAAATGGGTCCCCCCTTCTCTTTTGGTTTCTTTGCCTCTGTTATTTTCTTTGCTTTTGGGAGTTCTTCTGTTTCTCCATGTTTTATCTTTTGTTCTGTCTGATATGATTTTAGTCCTGTCTCAGCTTGAGTTGATTTTCTTCTCACTAAGAACTCAATGAAATAATCATAAGCAATATTCTATCCTATTATGGCATATTTTATGTTCTCCTAAGGTCTAAAGGAGGTATTTGTTTTGCAAGATTGAATCACTCATGATGATATTTGTCAAGGGAAGCTAGCTGAAAAGCATTCCTCAATTCAAGTGGTCATAAAATATTCTAGGGCAAGGGTCAGCAAGACTTTCCTCATGTCTCACCGACTGGTGGCTTGGCTCTGCCCATTTGAAATCCAAAGGGGGTGTTAGAACTATGGGATTCTGATGATTTCACATGTTGTTCATACTCACTAACTTGTCAGATAAGCCCCACCATGAGTATATTTTCCCATATCCGACCATATTGCATTATAAATTCCATCAAGTCTGAATGCTTCACATTAGGGATCCTATCAATATGAGATTATCTGGGTCTCCCCGACCCATAATGCATTTGGTTAAATATGCTTCTGTGTTGCCTATTGGAAAGACCCCGAGAATGTCACAGTGAGTGGAATTCACATGCAGGTTCCTATCGACAAGACATCGATCATTGTCCCGGTGACTTGGGGTTTCCCATCGGCGTGAAGGTCTCCTTTAGAGAAAGGTCTCGGCAACTTCTTTGGGTCTCACTGACTAATCACATCGGGTAAACACTTCGGCAGGAGTTGTCTTCTTCGGTGTGTGGTCTTGCCGAGTCCCTTAAGTCTTGCCGACCACCGATAAAGATATGCATCTCAGTGAGAAAATTTGTGGTGGAGAGATGTCTTGGTGAATACATTTGGTCTCGCTAACATGAGGTAATATTGACATAAGTCTTGCCGATCCATTAGAGTCTCAATGAATGAAACGACATTGGCAAAGCAATATTTCATCACCACAAGGTCTCGGTGATTAGGAGATGTCTCGCCAATAGGATGTGCCTTTGACGAGAGTGAATGCATTTGGTGAAATGTCTGGGTGACTCTGGAGGGTCTCACCAAAGGGGAAAGGGGACCCCACAAAAAGAAATGGATCTCGGCAAAGGATCATGCCTTCACCATAAGGTCTTGGAAAAGAAGGAAGTCACACCGAAAGATAGAGGGGGACTCGGGCTTGGGGAAGTAAGGATGGACTCAGGGAGATGTCTCCCCGAGTGCGATGGTCTTGCTGAGATAGAGGGGGCTTCGATGGAAGGTCTTAGCAAAATGTAGGAGTCTCGGCGACAGGGCGTGAACTCGGGGTAATATCTCCCCGACATGAAGAGGTCTCACCAACCTAGATCTACTCGCCGAGAGAAGAAGGACTTCACCATGTGGTCTTGCCGAAAGAATGCAGTCTTGCTGATAGGTTTTGCGAGCTCAATATGACTTCTATATCTCACTGAAACATCTCACCGATTGACCCATGCCATGCCGATAATTGTTGAAGAATGAAATCGCATCGGGTAGACACTGATGGTGTCTCACCGACATGCGATGTCATTCAGACCACCTTTGATCACCTGAGAGGCTCGTGTGGCATATGCTCAACCAATAAGAGGAAAATAAAAGAGTGACTCATTGGCCCAGTTTGACTAATTGATTATTCCTGTGAAGGAAATCTGCAGAATGTGAATGACATGTATTCATTCTGAGATCATGAGCTGATGGATCAGCTAGGGGGATGATGTTCAAACCTAAAGGGAGGCCCGATGACACTTCCAGAAGGTGATCAACATGCAGAAAGGTCAAGGACATGAAGGAGGCCAAAGGAAAGAAACAACTATGACTCACAGTGACAGCTATAGTGACCATTGACGAGAGGCAGATCAGTATTAATGGAAAAATGCTTTTAGAGCATTGAAGGCAGCCCTAATGGAGTTCAAAGATGGACACAAAAGGCCAAAGTAAATGCAGTTACTGTAAAAGATCTAAAAGGCTTCTCCTAAGGGTAGAAATCCTTCATTAGCATGGACAGTAGGGCTTACCATTGAATGTAGTTTTGACTCTCTTCAGAAAGATCTGAGAGCCGACTCTCATGGAAGAAGATATTTTGTAAACCCTAATGCAGGGGGACAACGTATTCTTTTGGTACACTCTATATATATATGGAATTCTTGCCTCTTTGTAAGAGGTTAGAAGAAAGTTAGAGAAAAAAAATGCAGTTAGACAGTTAGGGTTAGAACTAAAAAAGGTTAGAAGTTAAGAGCAGCAATAGAGTAGGAATTTTCTGAAGTAGGAGGAGACATAACCGCATCCCGATTCTTTGTAATAGGAGCTTCTTTTTCCTTCTTAGTTTGCAGTTAGATTTAGGAGGAACCAATAATGTATCCTTTTAATTTTCTCAATATGAATGGAAACAATTCAGAGTCATAGATTTTCTGTACATTGGTGATTGTGCTAGCTTTGTAAGTGTTGCTTATCTATTTCACTAACAGTAGAAGTAGCTAGATTAAAATCTACTTCAGATTGTGTTTTAGAATGGTGTTTGTCTTGAGTTAATCATTTGATTTGAGAATATTTCAAGGATTGAGGTCTTACTTTAATGTTTTGTTTAAATGATAACTTGTAATCTGTTATTGAAATCAGCACTGTAAATCACAAGTTAATTTCGTTCTGCAGTTTTAGTTTAGGAAATCCTTGAAAGATAACAAGTCTGGTTAAGATAGGTGAATTATCATTCTTTTTTGTTTTAAAAATCTGGTCTATCTTTTTATGTTTCTTTAAAAACCCCCAGTTAGAGTAGGTTTAAATTCATGCTTGATCTTAGAACAATCCAGAAGCTCACACCAGTAGGCCCCTTGAATATTACTGCTACATTGACCACTGAGGGACATCAGCATAGTTGAGAACCAACTATAAAGACCTTGGGAGCTAAGATATCCATGTGTTATCTTTCTCTTCCAGGAGAAACATAATAGCAATATTCTGTTTATCTGTTGTTGTGCCATTTCAACCGCCAACAGATTCCTTATATGGAAAAGATACATGGCCACAACCCTGAAACTACGAAAATGTTTATAAAAGGGTGGGAGAACAAAATGTTGAATGTGTTTGGTCAAGAGATGGTGATTAATGAATATTTGATTGCTCAAATTACTAGCCTCTCAGTTTAGGGGAGAATAATTTTTAGAGACAAGAAGGATAATGATGAGGCATTATACCATTTCATCAAGGGGAATGCAAAAAGCAAGTTGGTGAAGCTTTCATCCTGAGGTTATGATAATCTTTCTATCAAGATAATTTGGGAAAAGGTCACAAAATTCATCATGAGGTACATAACTTTGGATGGTCAATTCGTTGCTATTTATGGTGTGCACATTATTTTTATAAATCATTTCCACCATAAGATATTGATTTCCTTCCCTTATTTTCTTTTGGCCTCTATGGATCATACCATTAAGGAGCACTATAAAAACCCTAAAATCCTCGTGTTGCATGAAGGATTAATTTTATTAATTATGGATCTTATGAAAGCCCAAGTCCCTAAGATTGATTCTATTAGAAAGTTTAGTGTGATAAAGAAACAAAAAACAATGGTTGTTCATTATTCAGACATGTGTTGTGATACCAACAAACAAGAAGATGATGAGGAGTGGGTTGAAGAGGGTAAGGGACAAGACTCTATGAAAATGTACTCTCTTCCAACCTTAAAGGAGGAGGATAACCCGCAAAAAGAAAGAGCACTGGGCATAAGAAAAACACTAAGAAGAAAGAAAAAAAGTAGATCTCTTGGTCTAAAGGATCCCACACCAAGGATGAGAATGAGGGGGAAATATAAAAATTATGAGTATATAGAATATGAAGATAAAAGATGGTGGAAGAGACAAAGGAAAGGAGTGTTGAGCATAGGTTGTCATTGATGTCAAATTGATGTTAGCAGATCATTGTTCCTAAAAATGGTTATCAAAGGGTTTCAAGGTTGTCAAATGCAAAGGTTTGAAAAGATGAAGAAGATTGTAGAAGTACTATAATTGTCATCTATCTTAAGGTTTTAGAAGCATGTTATTTTTCAGTGTGTAGACTTTCAAGTTGATTCAAGTATCATAAAGCAAATTTTTATTGTGGCTTAACTAACTTTAGATAGTTAATGTATTTATTATACCATGTCGAGTATGTAGTTAACACAAGTGTGGTGGTCTGGAAGGATATATTTTGGGAAAACAGATTTATTAAAATGGTTGGAATTTCTTTTAGAAATGTAGTATAGCTCTGTGGTTTAGAAGGAGAGTATGTCTACACTAGTTCTATCAGTTTCCTAAATTTTTGGTGGCATGAATTAGTGTGCAAGGAGTTTGAAGTGTCAAAAGGTCTACCAACCTATTCAAAGTTCAAGGCATATGTGGCAATGTATTGTAGCATGCACAATTAAAATCATGTGTGTGGAGTGAGGATAGGACCTATTTAAGGTTCTCATGGTGGTGTTGTTGGATGTTGTGGTGTGTTGTTGATATGTGCTTGCCATTGATGCCAACACTATTAGCATTGTTGCATTAGAAGTTGTATATGTCGAGGATATTGAGAAAATTGTAATAAGAAGTGCTATAGGTTGTTAGAGGTGAAGTGAAGTTCTTTCTATTGGTGTGTTTAGTTTGTTGTTGTTCTGAGGTTGTGGATTAAATGGTTTCTTTTTGAGTATATCTATTTTATCCATGTCAAGTTTCAGAGATCCGCGTGAAGATTTGATCGAGTTATGCAGATTTGTATTATGATAATTTTTATGTTACTTCAATTTGTGTTCGTGAATGAAGATCATGTGATTCTAGTAAGTTCAGTTGTTGCAGATGATTCTATAGTGTTTCATGATGCTTATGGATGTTTCTAGTTCATGCTCTATTTGTGTTGCATTTCTACATCAATCATTGTACTTGTGATCCGAGATTTTCTCTTGCGTGTTCATGTTTTTCATGTTCTTGGTTGGCAAGGTGTTGAAGCGTGTTGTGGATCTTCGAGGAGTAATTAATTGAAGTGGTTCATGTTTGAGGATGTTATTTTTGGTCTTCACTATGTTGTGGCCGACCTTGGTTGATTTGCATGAATAATCTTTATTGATTTGGGCTGACTGTTTATATTCATTTTATTATTTCTTTGGAGCCGACTTATAGTGATGTAATTTCTTGTTGCAAATATATAAGAGCGATTGTTTTAACATTTGAAGGAATGAATGTGTGTGTGTACGAAGTGTAAGATTCCTATGCATGAATAAAGTTTAGATCATTTGAAGGAAGAGTAGAAGAGTGAAGAAGAGTGAAGAAGTGTTTACGTGCTTAACATAACTATAACCAGGCATTAGCAGATGCTACTTTTCTCAGTTAAAATTCTGATGGATTTAATTAGAACCTTTTTGTAAGACAATGTGTCTTCCCTTGGGCAGTAAGTCTATTTTTTATTTGAGTAGTGAGCTCTAGGCAGTGTGCTTGAATGCATGTGCATTCCCCATTTATATTCTCTTATACTTTTAACAAGGTATAATCTTGTGGACTGACCTCCACTGTGGTTTTTCCCCTAATAGGGTTTCCATGTAAAAAATATTGGTGTTATGTGTGACTCTAATGTGTTCATTTATTCTTTCATGATTAATGTTCAAATTTGAGAATAAGGTAAATAAGTTGAATAAGTTTTAGATTTAGTGACAGTTGATTCACCCCCCCTCTTAGTTGTCTACCCTTATGTTGCCAACAATTGGTATTAGAGCTTGTGGTTCCTTGGAAGAAGTTTAACAACTTGAGGTGATTCGAGATGACAACTTATAAGAAGGATAGTCCTAGATTTGATGGAACAAATTATTATTTAGGGAAGATTTGAAGGGAGTGCCATTTGAGATGCATTGGTGAACCCTACTAGAGCATTACCAAAAATATATATGTTATTCCATAGAATGGTCCTACTACTTTTTTTGAGATCAAGGATGCTGAGTATAATATCAGGGATAAGGAGGCATTGTTTAGTGCTTTGACTGATACTGAGATGACAAATGTGATGTATCTGAAGACTGTTGTATGAGGGTGATGCTAATATGAAGATTGCTAAGCTACAAAGTCTGAAAGGGAAATATGAAAAGTTGAGAATGGGTAATGATGAAAATGTTACTACTTTCATGCATAGAGTGAATGAACTTGTGTGTGGTATTAGATGTGTTGGTGGACATAGAGACAAATCAGAAATTGATACTAAAGTGCTTAGATCCCTGCCCAATTCTTACAAAGTCAAGGATAGTGCTATTGAAGAGCTCCAGATTGTAACAAATGTTACGAGAGATATGTTGATTGGTAAGCTTACTACTTTTGATTTGAGTGAATTTGGTGATGCACTTCCTAAGGTTGAATCTACATTCAAGGCCACTACTTCTGGAAGAGATAGATAGAGATATGATCTGGGTGAAATTTCATCTAGAAAGAAACTAAAATATGAGGATGAAATGAGACAAATCGATGAAGAAGAAAGAGATCTTGAAGAACTTGAAGCATTGATTGTGAAAAGAGAAGCCAGAGGACAAGGTAAGTATAAAGGAAAGCTACCTATTAAATGTTTCTCTTGCAATAAGATAGGTCATTTTGTATCAAGGTGTCTTGAGAGAGTTTCCAAGCCAAGATTTAACAAGCCTAAATTCCAAAAGAAGTGTTACTGTGCTGCTAATGAAGGTGTGACATATGATGAATTTGACAAAGGAAATGCAAGTTAAGATGAATTTGTGTTTATTTCTATCAAGGAAAATAATCCTGTGTCTATTGAATCTACTAGTTGTACAAATATGGAGAAATCCATAGCTGCTCGAGTTGAAGAAAAATATGAATGGGTAATTAATAGTGGTTGTTCTCATCATGTGACAAGAGATAAAAGTAAGTCTGTGAATTTGGAAAAGTATGATGGTGGTGTTGTGAGATTTGGTGATAATACAACTGGTGTGATCCATGGGAGAGAATGCATTTCTCTTGATGGTGAGCATAATACTGATGATGTCTTGTATGTTTAAGGTTTGAAGCATAATCTTTGAAGTATTGGATAGATGGTTGATAAGGGATTCAATCTTCAATTCATGGATGGTAAGTGCAAAATATTGGGAAATTGTGGAAATGTGATTGCATCAGGTACAAAAACAAAAGGTAATATTTTCCTCCTGAGTGATGCTAGTAAAAATTGTTTGATTGCTCAAATTGATGAAAGTTAGTTGTGGCATAGGAGAATGTGTCATGTTAACTTTGATAATATTGTCAAGATAAGTTCCACTAAGGCTGTGAGAGACTTTCCTAAGCTGATGAAACCTACTAATGCCATATGCAAATAATGTCAGTTAGGAAAGCAAACAAGAATTTCATTTCAAAGTAAACAGAAGAATTCAAATGGATTGTTGGATCTTGTGCATACTGATTTGTGTGGTCCTACTAGAATTAGAAGCTTACAAGGATATAGGTATTTCATGCTGCTTATTGATGACTATTCAAGGATGATGTGGGCTACTATCTTAAGGGAGAAATCTGAAGCTCTGGAAAATTTCAAGATCCTTAAGGCTATGGTTGAAACAAAGATAGGTCTGAAGATTAAATTTCTGAGATTAGATAGAGGTGGTGAATTCACTTCCTGTGAGTTTAATTCTTTTTGTGAAGAACATGGAATAAAGAGATAGTTATCTACACTGCAGACCCCTCAACAAAATGGAGTTGTGGAAAGGAAGAATAGAATAGTTCTAAATGCTTCTAGAACCATGATGTTGGAAGGAAATGTACCTCATATCTATTAGAGAGAAGTTGTGAGTACTGTTGTGTACACACTTAAACATGTACAAATCAAAGGTGATACTGGTAAGACCCCTTTTGAGCTATGGATTGGTGATAAGCCTACTGTTAGATATTTCAAGATCTTTGGAAGCAAGTGTTATATCAAAAGAGATGAAGATATAGGAAAGTTTGATGCTAGGAGTGATGAAGGAATCTTTCTAGGATATGCTACTAAAAGTAAGGCCTACTAATGTTACAATAAGAGATTGAAGAAAATGGTTGAAAGTGCAAATGTTAAGGTTGATGAAGACATAGCTACACTATCTAGAACCTGTGGATATGATTCTAATGATCAAAATGACAATACAAACAAAGGTCAGAACTCAAGTCAAGTCCAAATCATTTTGGTGAATCAAGAAGATCAAGAGGAAGGAGAAACTGGTAGAAGAATAGAAGAGAAATCAAAAGAGCTTGAAATTGAAGAACATTCTAAGAAGACTCCGAGGTATGTAAGGTTGAATCATTCAGAAGATCAAATTATTGGTGATAAGAACAAAGGTGTCTAGAATAGGAGAAATATTAAAGAAGAATATTGTTTGATTTCAAAGACAAGCTAACATTGTGAATGAAGCATGTAAAGATGAACATTGGGTTGAAGCAATGAAAGAGGAACTACAAAAAATTGAGAAGAATGATACATGGATTCTTGTTCCCAGACCAAAGGATAAGAATGTAATTAGAACTAAATGGGTCTTTAGAAACAAACTAAATGAACAAGGTGAAGTGGTTAGAAACAAAGCAAGACTAGTATGTAAGGGATATTCACAAGTGGAAGGTATTGATTTTGAAGAAACCTTTGCCCTTATTTCTAGAATTGAAGCTATGAAATTGTTTCTTGCTTATGCTACTTATAAAGACTACAAAGTTTATCAAATGGATGTCAAGTCTACTTTTCCAAATGGTGAACTAGAAGAAGAAGTGTATGTTGAACAACCTGATGGATTCTAGTTGACTGATCAGGGAGATATGGTTTTCTGATTGAAGAAAGCATTGTATGGACTCAAACAGGCCCCTAGAGCATGGTATGCCAGATTGGATAAGTACTTGGTGAAGCTTGGATTTAACAAAGGTACTATTGATAGTAATCTGTATTTCAAGAATGATGATAAAGATTTGACTATGGAAGTTTTTGTTGATGATATCATATTTGGAAGAGATGATAGCTTGTGTATGAAGTTTGCTAATGAGATGCAGAATGGGTTTGAGATGTCAATTATTGGAGAGATGAAATTCTTCTTGGGATTGAAAATTACTTAGTTAGATAAAGGGATCTTTATATCTTAGTCCAAGTATGTGAAAGAATTGCTAAAGAAATTTGGTATGGAAGATTCAAAGCCAGTTGGTACACCTATGGAGGTTGGATGGAAGTTGACAACTGATGATGATTCTCCAAAGGAAAATAAGAGTAGATACAGATCAATGATTGGTGGATTACTTTATTTGTCTCAAACTAGGCCTGATATCATGAATGTTATATGTACTGTTGCTAGATTTCAAGCTAATACTAAAGAATCTCATGTGACTATTGTGAAGAGGATTTTTAGATACTTGAAGGGGACAATTGATTTTGGTTTATGGTATCCTAAAGATGATGATCTTACTTTGAGTGCCTTTACTAATGCTGATTGGGAAAGAGATGTGAATGACATGAAAAGTACTAGTGGTGGAGCATTTTTCTTGGGAAAGAAGCTGATTTCATGGTTAAGCAAAAAGTAGAATGCTATTTCTTTACCTACTACAAAGGCATAATACATTGCTACTGCTAATAATTGTACTCAAGTACTATGGATGAAACATATGCTGAAGGATATCAGAGTTGTGTATGATGATCCTATTGCTATATTCTGTGATAATTCAAGTGCTATTAACATTTCTAAGAATCTGGTGATGCATTCCAAGACCAAGCATATATCTATCAAGTTTCACTTTTTGAGAGAGAAAGTAAGTGAAAAGGAAGTCAGATTGGAGTATGTGTCTACTAAGGAGTAGATTGCATACATATTTACCAAGTCGTTGCCTAAGGATACTTTTGAGTATCTTAGAGGGAAGTTAGGGCTGATTACCCCTCCTAATCAGAACTAAGATGCATTGATTTGCATCAATCTATGCATTTCATGATCATATTTTGATCCAGATTGATGTCATGGTGCTTGCTAATCAAGGGGAGTAGTCAGATGTTCAGATGTTCAGGTGTTTAGATATGTGATTTAGATCTTGTGTAGAGAAAAGAGATATTTTTCATTGATGCCAAAGGGGGAGAAGAGTCATGTGGGAGTAGAGTTGAGGAAAGAAGAGTTATAACCTAAAGAGGAAAAAGTGTAGTTGTGTTGATGGTATTTTTCACATCATGTGTTTCCATCAATACCAAAGGGGGAGATTGTTGGATGTTGTGGTGTGCTACTGATATGTGGTTGTCATTGATGTCAACACTATTAACATTGTTGCATTAGAAGTTGTATATGTCGAGGATATTGAGAAAATTGTAATAAGAAGTGCTACATGTTGTCAGAGGTGAAGTTCTTTCTATTGGTGTGTTTAGTTCATTGTTGTTATGAGGTGGATTAAAGTGTTTCTTGTTGAGTATATCTAGTTTATCTACGTCAAGTTTGATAGTTCCACGTGAAGATTTGATCGAGTTATGAAGATTTGTATTATGGAAATTTTTCTGTTACTTCAGTTTGTGTTTTTGAATGAAGATCATGTAATTCTAGTAAGTTTAGTTGTTGTGGATGCTTCTTTGGTGTTTCATTATGATTTTGGATGTTTCTAGTTCATGCTCTATCTATGTTACATATCTACATTGATTTTTGTGCTCGTGATCCAAGATTTTCTCTTGCGTGTTCATGTTTTTCATGTTCTTGCCGACAAGGTGTTGAAGCATGTTATGGATCTTTGAGGAGTAATTAATTGAAGTGGTTCGTGTTTGAGGATATTATTTTCAGTCTTCACTATGTTGTGGCTGACCTTGGTTGATTTGCATGAATAATATTTATTGATTTGGGTCGACTGTTTATATTCATTTTATTATTTCTTTGGAGCTAACTTATAGCAATGTAATTTCTTGTTGCAGATATATAAGAGCGATTGTTTTATCATTTGAAGGAATGAATGTGTGTGTGTGTGTGTGTGTGTGTGTGTGTGTGTGTGTGAAAAGTGTAAGAGTCCTATGTGTGAATAAAGTTCAGATCATTCGAAGGAAGAGCAGAAGAGTGAAGAAGAGTGAAGAAGTGTTCATGTGCTTAAACGAAACTGTAACCAGGGATTAGCAGATGCTACTTTTCTTAGTTCAAAGTATGATGGATTTAATCAGAACCTTTCTGTAAGATAATGTGTCTTCCCTTGGGAAGTAAGCCTATTTTGTATTTGATCAATGAGCTATAGGCAGTGTGCTTGAATGCATGTGCATTCCCCATTTATATTGTCTTATACTTTTAATAGGGTATAATCTTGTAGACTAACCTCCACTATGGTTTTTCCCCTAACAGGGTTTCCACGTAAAAAATATTGGTGTTATGTGTGATTCTGATGTGTTGTTCATTTATGCTTTCATGATTAATGTTTAGATTTGAGAATAAGGTAAATAAGTTGAATAAGTTTTAGATTCGGTGATAATTGATTCACCCCCCCTCTTAGTTGTCTGCCCTTATGTTTCCAACAGGTGCAAGGTGTCAAGTTCTTTTAACAACAAGAATTTAATTTTTGGACCATTGTATTACATGTTTCATGTAATTTGAATTTAGATCCACTCTATGTTGTCCAAGTCTATGCAGATCCCTAGCTGACATGGAAGAGTGGTAATGTAATGTCATGTATATAATTCAAATGTTCAAATGCATTGTAATGTAACCTATAATGTAAGAGAAATAAAGGGTAATGAATGGAAGGTATGTGATAGAAGTATGAAGAAAAGAGGGAGCACCAGTATCAAAGGGTCATTCTTAGTGTGAGAGAGTGTTTTTTGTGCCTTTGGTGCATATCAAAGTTAAATTTCAAATCCACCATTATTTCTATATTCCAATAGGATTGGTGTTCTACCTATTGTATTGTTCTAGAAGGGGATTGATTTCTCTTTTTTAGTGGGGATTGTTGTTTATAGTCAATTGGTGCCTATAGATTTATTTGAGGATTGGTGTCTCTAGTAGGTTGGTGCTTCTTGATGCTTAAAACCCTCAATTCTAGGAAAAAAATGTCCCATGGGAAGTTTCATAGATGCGGTACTTAATTTTTTTGTCTGTGGAACAACCTCCAAATTTTTAGAAGCTGAATCTTCAAATGCTTTGATAGGAAAAGGGAAGAGAGAAAACAAGAGAAATTGAAATGAAACTAGCTATGGCGATACACCGAAAACACCTTTGGTACTCACTACTAGTTTGCATTATATAGATCAAAACATTCAAACATCATAAACAATTAAAAGAGCTTTTGCATGATTAAAAGTCTATGATATTTATGAAAGCTTATACTATAAAAGTAGGGAATAAAAATTAATAGACATATATTAAGTTCACACAGTTTGACACAAAACAAAACACCCTCTTTAGGGTGATCCCACAATAGTGGTTTACAATTTTTGGCTAAATTGGACACTAGAATTATTATTTTTAACTAAATCTTCACATTCGAGCACCTATAGCGGCTAAATCGTGAGGAATTTGAAGATGATGCAAACTAGAGTCTCGTCACAATTTATTTGTAGATTCTAAAAATATTTTTTTCAAAATTTTTGGAATCAGATTGCACTTCTTTTTCCATCTCCCATGAAAATTGGTTTTTTTTCAGAAAACAACATTTTTAAAAAGTGATGCACATCGTGTAATGCATAAATTTTTTTCAATGAAGGATAAAATTCTAATTCTTTCGAATTTAGATTTTTAACTCCAATATCTAGTGCTTCCACTTGGTTAGATAGTTTTTATTAAATATTTTTTCTTTAATCAAGTTTTGAAGTCAAACCAACTACAATTCAGTTATAGTGACTGTATAATGCATAACTTTTTTTGTATATATCAAAATTCAATTTTTTGTTGGATCAAGGACTTCAATATCTACCTATTTTTATTTTTTTTATAATCTACTATTTTTCCACGTGTGCAGAACAAAGACCTTCATTTTGATGAAAAACCTATGTTTAATAAAACTAAAAAACAAATACATAATAAAACCAAAACATATTAAAATTATATTCATTGGATAGTTTGTTCGAGGACTATCTATTCCATTAGGGTTGTGAAGATTCCTCCATTTTCATCCTCAACTGAGCTTTGAAGCATAAAAAATTTAGGTTTTTGTGAACAAGGTCAAAAATCAAGGAAAAGGTGGGTTCAAGTGAACCTGGGTTCATTTGAATCCCCTTCCCAAAAGGGGTTTTCATTTGTTTTTTATTCGTGCATGCATTAAATGGGTTCACTCAAACCCTAGTTCAAGTGAACCAATGAGTTCATTTGAACCCCCAGAATGAAATTTTTTGGCACGGGGTCATTTTTTACAAGTTTTCCTTCCTGATTCAATTTGTAAACCACTTTTGTGGGTTTACCCTTCATTTTGGGGGGATAAAAAATTATAAAGACCCAAAGGCGTAATATAAAATATTCAATCCTTCCCATGAGGGGAACTTGCTAAGGGATTTGAAATGAAGACAATAAACTGCTACTATTTCTATTCCAAAAGTAAAAGTTACAATCAATTATCTCTAGAAAATAGTTAAATGAAATTTTTCTGAGAGAGGAATCAAAGTTGGAAAAAATAATTGAACTGACTAAAATCCATTGAATCTCAAAAATTGAACCCTTTACAATAATAACATCCCTGAATAAATAGGCGTCATTTCCTTGCATGGATGGGACTCTTGAGGTCAAGAAAAATCGACACTTGGAGCCTCTAAGGCACCTATAGTCTCCCACATGTTTTCAACATCAAGGCTCAACTATAGAATAAGGTTAGAAAATATTTCAGCACCACCATACATGATTTGTAGATCCCTAGTGTTACCTTAGTGCTTAGGGGTCTTCAAATGTTGATGCATGCTTCATCTGGCTTGTTGTGGTACCTTTGACCAATGGCCCATCCTTTTTCTATAAAGAGGACCCATTCACTCCTCAAAGTGTGTGGGGGTGCCACATGGAAACTGGGGTCTACTTTAAAATGCATGTCTTTAATGCATCGATAGTGTGGATGCCAACACATGGTGCCATGGAACTACCCCAAAATAAAGTCATGCACTATTTGCAATGGGTGAGTGTGGGAGTGCCACGTGTTTGTGATGGGGAAGTCTTTTCATGAAGAAAAAATTTCCAAAGCTATGAAATAAAAAGGAGATTAGATTTGGTTGCTCATCTTACAACTGCACCTAACTAAGTGCTAAGGAATATGTTTCTCAATAGAGTGGATTTAATCAATAGTTTTGGAAACTTACAAGGGTATTCTGCTTGTAGATGGAGAATCCAAAATATTTTCTTCACACCAAGGATATAAAAATACAAAAAGGGGAGGCCCATAACACTTATAACATTTCAAGGGAAGCCTTCAAAGGCATCCATTCCTCCTCGAAGGGATGAGACTTCTTCATTAGAGAATAATTTTTTTTTTGTCTAAATTGATTATCTCCTTAAAGGAGACATTGTGTAGGCTTTGCATTATCGCCCTCACTTGGAACTCGAGCTACACAAGGGATAGTAAAATAGTCTCCACTTCAGAGATGTTCAATGCTTGGCTTAGGTCTACAAACACCACCTGATCATTTTACTTTGTGATCAATAGCCCCATTATTTCATCCTCTGAGAGGACTATGGCATCGGGGAGGAATGGGTAGGGGAGTTCTGATTGGACCAAATTTTCAATGTGTTCCTTTTCTGGAGCACTTGTTCCAAGACCTCCAGATATGTTTCACATTTGGTGGCTACTTTGTTGCAGCTTAAGAATTAATTAACCTTGTTGGCCACCTTCCTTTTATCAGTCACTCCCGCCGTATGGAGAATTTTGTTAGTTGCACTATAGAGCTTTCATACTAGAAGCTGTGAGTCTTCAAATTTTGGGGAGATGAGAGAAAAGGTCTTCTCTATAGATGCACTGACTTGAGCACTCATTTGCTATGAGTCAATGATGAATCTGAGTATTGGATTCTAGTGCAAAGTCAAGTTTATGATCCACTCCCAATAAAATACATACAAATGTTGGACCATTGGGAGAACACCTTTGATTTAAGGGCGATAAAAAAGTTCATGCTTTAGCTGTTTAATTTCTTTCTCTTTGACTTGGGATTCTTGTTGTATTAGTTGCTGCATTTGTTATTGCATGCTCAATGAATCCAAAAGGTCTTTCTAGGCTTATTCCAACTCTGTTTCCTTTTGTTATGACTAACCTCAATTGCTTCCTTTTCCTTCCTTGAGTTCTCCAACTTGGCTTTTAATTCAACCACCTATATCTATAGTTAGTCTCTTAGATTAACCTCCACTTGGAAGCTCTCATGAGTGATGTGGATAAGAAAATTGGCTCTCATTCTCATGAGGTCAAAGTCCCTGGCTCTAGCTTCTTCTTTGTAGCAGTCAACATTAGCCTTCATTTTTATGATTTTCTAGTCCTTCTCCAGTTGGTGACTAAACTTGACGTATTCCCTCATAACAACTTTCTACATTTCTTCAATGAGTTCAACCTTATCTACTAGCCTCACTTGGTTGAGGTTCAAGCCGAACATGCATGTTGAGTAATCCATAGGCATCATTTCTCCTTGGGGCTTGGTCACCTTTGGTGTTTTATGTGTGATTATGAGATCCTCTTGCTCTTGATTAAAAATGGTTTGCAGATGTGGCAATGTCAGAGCATTGGTCACTTTTTCTCTTCTTTTGATTGTTCAAGCTTCTCAGGCTTTATTAATAGTATCCCAATGTTGATGAAATTTCTCTTGAAATTGAATAAATTTTCCTATGAAAGGGACTCCTTGTGGCAATTTGAATGGAATAGTCACTTGTTGTTGTGAAGCAGTGGATACTATTCCTCTAGGAATGAGTTGGTGGGTGAGTGATGTGAAAGGTGAGCAAGATGAAATTATGAAGGGAGTTGTGGGAGGAGATTGCATCACGATGGATACTTGCATGGTAGATGAAGGTGGAGGGGTGGAGAAAGGTGCAATCACAATGCATGTGAGGGTGGTAACCATAGAGGAGACAGTGGGAGGCATTGAAGGGACATAGAAAGATGATGCAGGAGAAAGAGGAGGGGGAGAGATGCATACCTCTTGTTTGGTGGTTGCTGGCATCTACGTAATAATGAGAGGTTTTTGCATTGAAATTGGGGATGGAGGTGTCTAAATGGTGGGTTTGGAAGCCACCACCAAATGAACTACCTCTCTTGCTCTTGAATTTCCTAGGGCTTCATTGCCGGCTCCTAGGCCTGACTTAATATGGGGGTTTATGGGTATTATATCAAGTATCCTCCACATGCCCTATCTTTGTGCACCTAGGCCACCATGTTCATAACCTATTTCCTTATCAATGGCTGTGTATGCATAAAATTGGTCATGTCTAATTAATCCTGGCATTTAATTAAATATTTATTATTGAATTAATTTCTCTAAAAGTCTTCTACATATGATTAAATTTAATTAATTTAATTATATTGTTCATTCACTTTATTCCTCCACTTTAATTAAATAAATTCATTTTATTTAATTACCACTTTCTTAAGTCCACTTAATTAATTAAATAAATATCATTGTTTATTTAAATTAATTATCACATTTAAGTTTAATTAAATCTTTGATTGAATTGAATTTAATTTCCTTTCTCCTATTCAAATATTTCTTCTAATTAATTAAATATTTTATTTAATTAATTTCATTTACATTTCATTTCTTAAAAGTTTAATTAAATATCTTTATTTAATTAAATATCTTCCATATCTTTTCAAATCATAATTAAATATTTTATTTAATTATGAAATCCTCCATTATTCATCAAAATCTTAATTAAATGATTTATTTAATTAAGAAAAATCTCCATGTCACCCATAAATAAATAATTGAATTTATAATTCATTATTTATCTTCTTAAGACTTTCCATAATCTCACAGAAAGATGATTTTTACAATTCATTTTTATCATCTCATCTTATCCCTTTTTCGGAAAAGAAAACAAATCTTGCTTTCCATTTTCTTCTATTTTTCTCTTTAGTCTTATCCATCTTCGACCATTCGATTTGCTAGGAATTTTCACAGCTGTTGATCACATAAGACAATTAGAAGCTTTTGAAAAATCTATAAACATCACTGCAAATCCAAGCATTGGTTCTAATTAGAGATTACTTACATTCTAGCATTCTAGCATCTTAGCATTGTCATTATCAGCTTTAGCATTCATATCATTTTCGAAATCTTTAATTCTAGCAATCGTGTTTAGCATTAGAATAATCATATCTTAGCATAGCATTGCATGCATTCATATTCGATCTCGTTCTCTAGGAAGACTGTTTGTTGATCCTAGCCCAAGATCTGAGAGCAAGTTGGGATCAACAAAAACATTGGAGATAAAGGACAATGAAATGTCTTTGAAGCATCAATAGAGTTTGCATTTATTTCCTTTATGTTATGCTTTGATTTAAAGTTTCATTGGTGTGTTTTTATTTGTTTAATATACATTTAATACACTCTAAAAATTGATCACACATTTCTAGCGCCCATCGTGGGGCCTTGCCCCATTTTTAATATCTACTTGCAGGTTTTTTGACAGGATTTCGCGTTCTAGAACTCAAATTTTTGACAAAATTTTCTATTTTAGTGCATCCATGGGTTTTTGTAGCACATCCAGGATTTCTTTCAATGCTTTTGCAGGTCTTTCGATGCATTTGGGAACTGTTTTGGCACATTTAGGGAACATAACGATGCTTATAAGGAACAAAATGGCGCATATACTTAGCTCGGTTTATTAAAAATTTTGTAAAAAAAAATTGTTGCATTTTCTTTTGGCACATTTAGGATTTATTTTAGCGCTTTTAGGGTTTTTTGTAGTTTTTATGGGTTATGTTTTAGTGCATTGACTTGTTTTTGTTGTGCATATAGGTTATCTTTTAGCGCATACAGGTTGTAACTAAACAAGGTTTTGAGTTTGACGCCTTCCACAGACATAACCTTTTCTGGATTAAAAAGAACCAATCTAGGATAGTCACATCTTGTTTTAAAAAAAGAAGAAACCCTAGGATAGACATGGATTAAAAAGAACCAATCTAGGATAGTCACATCTGGTTTTTAAAAAAGAAGCAACCCTAGGCTAGATATGGATTAAAATGAAGCAATATAGGATAGTCACCACATAATGATTTTTGCAGTTAAAACTGAGCAACTTGTTTTCGTGAAGCAACATCTTCACATAGATTAGATCATTGTGATTTGGGCTCTAAATAGAACATTGTCTACTGTGTTTGTGGCAATAGGTCTATGCTCTCCCCTTAACTGGGTGACCAAAATAACATAATTGCCTTTTAAATTTCATGCAATTCTAATGCTTTATTACATCCTATAGAGGGCCTTCTCTTGTGGGAAAAAGTAGTCACCCAAGAGGAATGACTCAAGTGGGTTCAAGCCAAAGCCAGGCTATTCCACCCCGTTATAAAATTTAAAGCGAATATGGGGAAACCCACCTTTTTCGGTAGTGTGCAAGATAACCATCCCCAAAGCCTTTGTTCTAAAGGTTGGGAGGTCTCCTAAGGGAGTTTATTATTGCCGCACTGAATGGAAACCCTTACTACGAACCTAGTGTAGTATCCAACCGTGTTAGTTTCCGAACATAGTAATAATCATAGTGCAAGGGGAGGGAAGAATCTGCCCCCAAGATACTCATCATATAACTGCCAAGGACCATTTGCTCAGGGGATCCGGTATCCACTTCCATCACTCTGAGTATGCGCCTATTAAAGAAAAAAACATGGGTTCCCCTTCGGGGGTGACACGACTGTGTGAGTCGATACAATTCTAAGATGTGGGCTATTGATTATTATGATGACCTACTTGAGTACTAAGAGTGAGTCTACCTGAATTGTCTTTTATGTGCCAAACCTGTGAAAACACTTTTTGAAAAACATTTTTGAGCATACACTTGATGTTTAGTATAGGGCTTAAGAACAAAAGTTTTTAGAGTGTTTGTTGTGTTTTCAATCACACTAATTCAGATAAAAGATCTTCCAAAAATGAACATGCAAAATTTTAGATGAAAACTGCTTACAATTGTTCAAGAAAACTTCTTCGAAAAACTATTTTAGTGCATATAGGGTATATTTTGGTGCATCTCAGGTTTGTTCTAGTGCATTCATTGGTTAGTTCAACACTTTTAGAGTCTGTTTTAGCGCATTAAGTGTTTTAGCACATACACTAGATATTCTAAAAAATAGTTTTTTGGTCACTGTCAAAAACATTTTTTAGCTCATATAGGACACAAAGTAGTGCTTCCGAGGCATATTCTAGTGCATTTGACTGTTTATCCGGCGCATATGCCTGTTTCTGTAGTGCATATAGGGTACAAAGTAGCGCATCTGTCACTTTTCCAGAATTGTTGCTTCTGACAAGTCTAAGTTTATAACACCCTTAGTCCAGTAGCATATTGACATTTATCTCATGCTTAGAAAGTGGAAATCAACCAAATTTATCAAGAAGTCAATTTCCAATAGGATCAAGAAGCCTAAGAAACATTTAGGTTACAAGAAAACCTTGCAACGTATAATTTTTTTTTATAGGAGTCGAAACGTCTTGCTCCATTATTATAAGTTTTTCCATAGATACCAAGATTTTTCTAGGGGGTTTACTGATAAGTACGCTGTAGAACCTTTATATTCACGAGCCTATTTTCAGAGAAGAGCTCTATCACAATGACACAATCACAATCAACCTCTTGAGTTTGATTATCTACCACAACCTTCTATTGAATATTCAACACATCCCAGTCAAATCCTTCAATGATCTTAATTAGGCTATTTTGATATACTTATCATTCTTCGAAAACAAGGATCAAATCTTAAAAGTGCACCTTTCAAACAAATTTCTGATTTCTTGATTCAACTTCCCCAATAGGATTCTGATATCCTTTATCATTGGAAGCCACAATCAAGAATTAGGAACATATCTTGGTCATATCATAACATTTTCATCTTATTTGATCAAAACATCATCATTTGTGCATTTCTCAAATTGTGATCTAAGTCTCGAAGAAATGTTTCAAAATCATATGCCTATTTTTACAAGATCTCAATACAATAAGTTGAAAGAAGATATTCAACAAGAAGACCATACCCAAAGAACTGAAGAAGAAGGTGAGAATAGTAATCCCCTTTATAGTGTGAATCAAAATCCCCTTTTTAACGACGACATGGCTGAAAAAGAAGAAAATCCATTCCACAAATACAGGGATATGAGAAAAACTCCTGTAGATAGTGATGATGAATGAGATGAAGAACATCTTAGAGAGGCTGAGCAAGATCCCAAATTTCAGAAAGCCTTAGAAAACATTTTGAAGCACAATAAAGAAAAATATTTCTTGTATCTAGCTGACAAAGGAGCTAAATTGCCTCATGATTTTGATACTGAGAACATAAAGAGTAATCCTGATGAAACACCCTTGTCTGATCTTAGTGCCTTGACTCAACAAGTTAGAGCACTACAAGGAAAAATTAAAGATCTACAAGGGGGAGCCACAACAAAGATATACGCTCTTGATGACATCTTTCCTTATCCTTTTGACCAACGTCTCAACATGATGCCATTTCCCAAACATTGTGAAATCCCAAAGTTTGATTGTTACAATGGGAAATTGGATCCAATTGATCATATTAGAGACTTCCAAAATATGACTTTGAAGTTTTCTCATGAGGACACATACTTGATGCGTTTGTTCCCTAGAAGTCTTGGAGGCCAATCTATGGAATGGCTATCAAAAATAACACCGCCTATCAAGACATTTGAGGAATTTATTAATAAGTTCATATCACAATATTCTTACAACATACAACATCAAATAACCATGATTGATCTTTGCAAGGCTAAACATAAACCTGGTGAACCATTCATTACATTTCTTCAGAGATGGAGAAGATTGTTCGCTAGATATCCGTGCCATGTTCCTAAAAAAGAAAAGATCACCACTTTCATAAAAAACTTAGATCAAGAGATGATCTATCATCTTAATCTTCATTGTCCTCCCTCTTTTCAGAAATTGATTGAAAATTCCATCACCATTGAAAGTGCCTTGGTCTAGAGAGGGATAATAAAACTTGATAGGGACAATCCTAGCTCATCAAATCACCACAATGACAAATCTAAGTTTTGGAATTGCAACAAAAACGTGGTGAATGATGGTGTTGTAGATGCAAATAATGTCTCGAATAAGCCATTTTTCCTTAGTGCTCCTCGTAACAATAATTATAACAATGTCAACTCAGTCAGAAATTAGGGAAACAATCCTCCTCCTCCGAGGAATAAAGTGAATCAAACTTCTACTCCCAATCAAGGGAATGCCACCAATTAAGGTTACCATGGAAATGATATCAACAACAATGCCTTAAGCAATACCTCGAACACAAATCCACAACGATCTTCATTTTTCTCTAACAGAAGAAATTTTACTCCACTGGGTCAATCCTTAGAATCTGCATTCAAAGAATTAATGACTAAAAACGCTCTTACTTTGCCACCTCAATGTAATTTTGAACCGAGTGTGAAGCCTCCATCATGGAATGATGCATACTATTGTGACTATCATCGGTGCAAGGGCCATCACACAAATAATTGTCAAGCCTTGAAAGATAAAGTCCAAGACTTAATCGAAAATGGCACCATCACAATAGAAGGACACCAACAATCAAATGAAGACCACCAAGCATTTCACAACCCTTTTCCCAACTATCAAAAGGGTAAGTCTTCTGGGAAAAGTGTGAATCATATCAATGATCATATAATCAATCATATCTACACTGATGATGAGCGAGTCAATGTTATAAAAGTTAATGAAAAGATGGAATATAGAGAAGTCAACGCAACAACAAGAGCACAAGCGAAAATTGTCCTAAAGGGTGCTTCCTCAAAATCCACTGTGCCCCTACCTCAACATCAATATGACAATCAATCAACTTGGAAAAAATCCTGCTCAAATTTCTATCTTGGAACTTCTGAAGATTTCCCCAGCACACAATGAAATTCTAGAAAAGGCCCTCGTTGAAACAACTATATCCACTGATCTAGATGTGGACCGATTTCAAGCCATGGTGGGACACTTGTCCTCACCCACATCCCTCTCATTCTCTGAAAAAGATGGAATTTCCATGACTCATCCCCATAATTCATCGCTATATTTAGAATTCATGATCCACAAGTTTCGTATCCAACGCATCCTAATAGATGGAGGTGCTGGTTTGAGCATATGTACCATGAAGTTAGTTCAAGATTTAGGACACTTTGAGGACTCGATTGATCCCAGAAGAAAGATTATTATTAAAGCCTATGATGATGAGAGAGCATCCAAGGGTTTAATCATGCTACCAATCAGAGTGGGACCTATTATCAAGAATACTTTTTGTCAAGTGTTAGATTGTGATCTTTCATACAACATCTTGTTGGGTCATCCTTGGATCCATGAAATGCAAGCTATCCCATCCACATATCATCAATGTCTTAAGTTTATTTATAATGAACAAGAGATCACAATACTAGCTGATAATTCAAACAATCAAACTTGTGCCAACATCAAAGCTAGTCAAGATACTTTGGTTCCCAACAATCGAGAAGCTCTTGTTGATACTTCTCTCAAAGTTGATACGCAAATTAGTCAATTAACCAAAAACTTTGACAAGAAATTACGGTTCAAGGACAACAAAGTATGGGAATATTCTCTCTGTCTTGCTACTTTGCCTACATCACCTCGGTCACATGGGAAACCTTCTATCACACAACATTAGATATCTATAGCATCAATATCAACACAACCACCAACAAAACCAAATACAAAGTTTAATGGACAATTCATCAAGGAAAAATTCGATATGGAAGATTCTGAGGATAGAGAAATTCTGAAGTGGCTCTATAAAGATGAAGACGAAACAGTTCTCAATGTTAAGTTACCAACTGACCAATATGGAAAAGGATATTCAATCATGCAAAAGATGGGTTATGATGGTAATGGCCCTATCAAAAAGAGAAAAGGAGTAGTTGAGCCTATTCACCTTCTAGGATTTGTTGCAAAAGATAAAATAGGACTAGGCTATGATACTAACTCAAAAGAAAGACCATCTAAATAGTTGCATGATACTGTCCTCACATTGCAAGAAGGGTCTGATACACAGGAAGTCTGTTTGACAGTAATTCAAAATTTCGTGGATAATAACTTTGGCACAAATTTTGGTGAATACGAATGGGACACCATCTACAATGATGAGTTCTGGAGGGACAAAAGGGTTAATGTGGTACACAAATACACCCCAACTCTAATTGAAGGTGAAGGGTTAGGGTCCCAACCACAAGAATCTAAACTACAAAGTGACTATGATTCTAGTGATACCGAGTTAGATTTAATCGAACAATATTATCGTGATAACAATACCATCATTGATTTGCCTCATACCTCGGATCCTACAGACAACTCTGTTATGACCTTAACCATAGCCAATCTCATGCAACCCAATAACCTGCTACCACTGATCGATCCCAATCTCATTGACTGGGATTCATCTAGACCTATCAATCTACCTATGTTCCCAAGCGATGAATCTATCATGAACTTCCTTTCCACAAATGATACAAATGATTGTTCCACTAGCGATTTTCGGCATAGAGTTTTTAATTAGGAGAGTGTCAAGTCTCCTAGCTGCAAAAATAAAAATAAAAAAGAAAGATCTAATGGTGAAAACCAGAATCTGGCAGTGTTAGATCAAACAAAAGATAAAACAAAGAGCATATTGGATGGTGAAATTTTTTTTAAGGCACCTGATGATGGGATACTTGACACTCTCCCAGAGCATTATCATGACTGATCACCCATCTTTATTGAGCCTGCAAAAGCAGTTAATCTTGAAACTACAGAAAAACCACAGATCCTACAATTAGCTGCATCAATGACAGATAAAGAAGTACTTGAATTCATGGAATTTCTTAGAGTGAATCAAGTCAATTTTGCTTGGTCTTATGCAGACATGCCAGGTCTTGATCCTAATCTTATAATGCATCACTTTTCCATCAAACCAAGAGTCAAACCGATGAAACAGAAACTCAGAAAGATGCATCCTCATGTTGCACTACTAGTTAAAGAAGAACTTCAAAAACTCCTTGATGCGGGATTTATAAGATCAATCAACTATGTAGAATGTATCTCCAACATCATTCTGGTATCCAAGCCCGACAAAAGTGTCAGAGTGTGCACAAATTTTAGAGATATTAATAAGGCATGTCCCAAGGATGACTTTCCGCTTCCAAACATTGATACTATAATGTTATCCAAAATCTTTGCAAGGTTGGAAAAGTTTAAAGTTCGCCTCAACCCCAAGAAATGTGTTTTTGGGGTCACATCTGGGAAGCTCTTGGGATACATAGTATCAACAAAAGGAATTGAAGTAGATCCTGCCAAGGTGCAAGCAATCATGGAAATGTCTCCACCAAGGAATATCAGTCAGTTGAGGTCATTACAAGGACAACTTCAATCTATATGAAGGTTCATTGCACAACTGGCAGATAAAAGCCTACCTTTCACACATCTACTGCATAAAAATGTTCCTTTCAAGTGGGATGAAAAGTGTGAAATGGCCTTTTAACAGATCAAATAGTACCTGATGAACCCACCAGTTCTAGTACCACCAAATCTAGACAAACCTCTAATCTTATATATTGCTGCAACAGAGACATCTTTGGGGGAATTATTAGTACAAGAGGACTCTACATGAAAGGAACGTGCCATTTATTACATTAGTTGAATGCTAACAGGTCATGAAATCAACTACATTTTCATCGAGAAGGCTTGTCTCACAATAGTCTTTGTATCACAAAAGTTTTGACACTACATGTTAACTCATACAATCAATCTTGTTGCAAAGATTGATCCACTCAAGTATTTGTTAAGAAAAGCTACATTGATAGGAAGGTTAGCAAAATGGGTCATGATCCTAAGAAAGTTTGACATTCATTACGCTGATTGCAAAGTAATCAAAGGAAAAGTTATCATTGATCAACTAGCTGAAGCACCACTACAAGTAGAGCATCCCATGCACATTGAATTTCTAGACGCCGATGTCTTCATGGCGGAATCAAAGCAACCTTGGTCTTTATACTTTGATGGTTCTTTTACTCAACACGGATCAAGGATAGACATACTCTTTGTCACCCCTTAAGGAAATACCATTCCTCGGTCATATCGGCTAATGTTTCCATGCACTAATAACATAGACGAATATGAAGCTTTAATCACTAGACTCAAGATAGCATTGGAATGGTAGATCACAGAACTACAAGTATATGGTGACTCACAATTAGTCATTAATCAGATCAATGATGATTATCAAACCAAAGATGACAAAATGTTGCCATATAAGAAAATGGTTGACGGTTTCAAGAAGTACTTCACAGATATCAAGTTCATACAAATTCCAAGACTTGATAAAAAAGCAGCTGACACTATGGCCACGATTGCATCATTGCTACAACTCCCAGAAAATCAGGCTCACTATGAATTTCTGGTGGAACAATCATTTGCACCTACCTATGAAACACCTGAAAACCAAATCATTTGCCACTTGGTAGGATCAGATTCACCTTGGTATGGCAAGATTTATGCCTACCTAAAAGACAACATCTTATCACCCAACTTATCTCATAACCAAAAGTACAATTTCATTTGCATATCCTCTCACTATACACTTATAGCTGACACCCTTTATCACCACGGTCTTGATGGTATTTTACTTCGATGTCTTGAATGTGACGAATTTGACAAGGCTTTACAAGAAGTTCATGGTGGAATTTGTGGTACTCATTCGAGTGGACTAACCTTATCCGAGAAATTGATTAGGATGGGATACTACTGGCCGACTATGGAGAGGGAATCATTCACTTTTGTGAGAAAGTTCTCTAAATGTCAGATTCATGGGAATATCATTCATTCTCCTACATAAGAACTTCAACTATTCACGCCAACTTGGCCATTCTCTCAATGGGGGTTAGTTCTAGTTGGCAAGATTCATCCTTCATCATCACAGCGACAAAGCATTTTACCAAATGGATTGAGGTAGTACCTCTGACTAAGGTTATTGACAAACAAATCTTGTCGTTCATCCTCAACTATCTTATTTGTCAGTATGGCATTCCCAACTCCATTATCATAGATAATGGACGACCATTCAAGAATCAAGATGTTGATGAAATTTGTGAAAGATTCCATATCCAACATAGATATTCAACACCTGATTATCCACAAGGGAATGGTCAAGTAGAGGTCTCAAACAAAATAATACTAAAAATCTTGAAAAAGACTGTGAATGATGCAGGGAAAGATTGGCATGTTCAGCTTAATCTCTCATTATGGGCCTACAAAACTAGCATTCGAATGCCAATAGGATAACACCATTTGCTCTTGTCTATGGAGAAGATGCCATTTTTCCACTAGAGGTTGAGATTCCATCACTAAGGGTATCCTTAAAGGGTCTCACAACAGATGATGAATACAGATTTTCTTGACTGCAAGAGCTGGAACTCCTTGATGAGAAAAGACAACGAGTAGCTGATCATTTGAAAGCATATCAACAGATGATGTCTCATAGCTATAATCACAGAGTCAAGAAATGCACCTTTCAGGTTGGTGATCTTGTTCTGAAGGAAAACCCATGCAATCAACAAGATAGAGAGAAGAAAGGAAAGTTTGAACCAAATTGGCTAGAACCATACGTGGTTATTGTAGTATACTATTCAGGAGCATACAAGCTATCAACGCCAAAAGGGGACCTATTTGACGAACCTATCAACAACATGCACCTGAAAAATTATTATGTCTATAGTAGTCATCATCATCTTAAAAAGTCCTGAAGAAACACAAAACAATAGGAAAAGTCCTGAAGAAACACAAAATAGTAGAAAAAGTCCTAAAAAAAATCTATAAAAATTAGAAAAATGTCCAAAAAAAAAAAAAAAATCAAAAATATCGTCATAGGGTGAAAACCTGGCAACAGGTAGTCTATTGACATGGAAAATACAAAAAAATCAAAAATAAAAATAAAAAAATGTAATAAACAAAAATAGTGAAAATCTGGCAAATAGACACTATTTGTAGCCCTCCATCTATTAGTTCATGTTTTGCACTTAGCTTCTTAGCCTTCATACATCTTTCCATCATCTTAGGGCCATACCAGCATCATGTAGTCATCATTTTACTAGAGCGATAACATCTTACCATGGCTTGATCATTATACATATTCATTTCAGCAAGTTGTGTCAATACTAGGGGAAAACATTGACATACTAGGGGCAACCAACTTTCAGGTTTTACCGAAACAACTAGACAATGACATAGAATCCAATCATGCAAACAAACAATCAAATCCTATGAACAACTATCCAATCATTGATCCATATCACAACCGTTATTAGAAAGTACCATATCATGACTCATATTTGGATGATCTAAAATCTAAATAATGTTTGGAATAGCAATATTATATTTTGAATAATGGTTGTTTGATTTTTTGATATCATCTCTCTAGAGCACACTCGATGATGTACTAAACTAGAGTGGCGAGGAAAGAGGATGATTTTTCTTTGTCTGTTGTCTTGAGGTTAACTATCAATTTAATGCAAATATGTCGTGAGACATGATTTCCAAAGCATATCATTGATGACAATTCCACATTTGCATCAGAAAGTGGTTAATCTTTGTCTGTTTATGCAAGAAATGCTTAGGTCATCTCGGTTCAATTATACTTCGATGCTTGTGTTCACTTGCTATTCAAAAATATTGAAAGTTGTACTCAAGTCATCATTGGTGCTAATTTCCCCTTTGATGCTTGTACATACTTCCAACATTTTAAAATGCTCTATGATGATTCAAGAAAGCTAACAAAAGGCTCAACAAATGGTTGGTTTCATTTAGTTGTATGTACATATCTGCATACTAGATTTGCATCAGAGTTTTGAAAGGTTGAACAAAAATATCAATGGCTGTCATGTCTCTTCAAACTATTTGTGGAGGACATTTAGATATTTGTTTCATCATCATTTTTCTTCATCCTCATTTCATTAATCATTATCATTTCATCTAGGTCTTATACATATCATATAGTTAGGCATTTATCATTCATTCTCATATCATTTTGATCTTTTATCATTTCATATCCATTTCATTTTCATTTTACACAGTTTCATACCATTTTATTATCTTTATTACCATTTCATTATCATATTTTATCTTTGTGTCATCATTTCATCATCTTTTTCATTTCACTTATCATTTCATTATATTTTCATTATCATTTCATTTAGCATCATCTATTTCATATCATATGATCATATCATTTATCATATCATATCATTTATTCTTCCCATTTATTATCATTTTATCATTATTTTATCATTTCCATATTCTTAACATTCATTCATCATTCCATATTACATCATTATCATTTCCTATCATTTTTGTTATCATTTCATATCATTTATCATTTATCCATCATTTCAAATTCATTTCATTTATCACATTATTATCATTTCATATTCATTCATCTTTTTATTCTCATTTCATATACGTTTCATCTCGTTATCATTATCATTTCATTTATCTCATATTCATTTCATATCATTTCATCATACATTCCATCCTATTATTTATCCTACCTTGCATGCATTTATCATTTTCATATCATTTTTCATAAACATTGAATCATTTCACATATTTTTTTGAAATCATACCTACTACAAATTCACCACATAAACATAAAAATTCATTCATCACATCATTTATTTCTTGCATTCAAAAATTCTAAAAAAACATATTCCATGCATACATTACATTTCCACATCATTTTCCTAAGCATATCATCCACCTGCATGACATCATTAGTACACATCACAAATCATCATCGCATGACTCATCCTGCATCACATGGTTAGTCACAAAAATCATTAAAAAGTATATATCGAAATCTATATCACATCATGTAGAAATAAATGCACATCCATATCATATCATCATATTAAATGCAACACATCATCAAAATAATTGCCACTGTATATCATCGCTAATAAAAAATACATAAAAATGTCCAAAGTCCAATGAAACTGAACAGTATAGAGAGATACATGAGATATGGTCAAAATCAATATACATGCTCCAAAATAATGATATACATCAATAATCTTGCATCCATCAATCAAGGATTGCTGGTGGACCCCCTTGATGGAGCTGGTCTTGAGGATGATGGCTTGCCACTTGTCCCTGCATTGGGATCTTGTCGAGGCCCTGTAACCCCTCTGCTCTGTGTAGCCATCCGTGATCTACTCCTGGTCCTACTGTGAGACCGTGGGTAAGGCTCTTTGCGGTTGGGAGGACACAACTCCTCATACCTAACATGATAATATTCAGCCTCCCTAGCCATCTCAAATCCCTCTGCAATGGCCTCTTGCAAGGATGCACTCTCAATGGTGCCCATGAGTCTCTGCGCCACACCCTCTGCCTCTACTACTCTCCATCTGAAAGAATCCCTCTCTGCAATCAACTGGGATACCTGTGGGTCTAGGGTAGGAGGAGATGCTTGTGCCTATGCCTGTACCTATGCCTATGTCTATGCTAACTGTGTCTGTAGCTATGCTACCAAACCCCAAGCTTGAGCTAACTGGCTTTGCAACTGTGTCTGCTGCCCCTGCAGTGTCTGAACCTGGGTCTATAGAATATCTATCTGCACCTGCTGCACTGACGAGGTGACCCTGATCACTATCTGTCATCCTGTACCACTCCTCGGCCTCCGTATACCTTAAGAAATGCTCATAATATCAGTCCTGTCTCACTGACCTCTGCTCCTCTCGTCCGCCATCTCCATTATCATCCCCATCATCATCATCTGAGCTCTCCTCCTCTCCACTCTCCTCCAATAGTTTCCTGCTCACCACCCACCACATCCTCTTGTCTCCCAAATCTTGGCTATGGTGCCACCAAAATGGGTGTTGGCTCATCTAGACATGTAAACCACGGAAATGGGTGTGTATGGTAGTAAACTGAATACTCCTTTGACATGCCAACATCAACAACATCAGGTCTGGGATCCCATACCTCAGGCTGTAATGCCATGTACTCAGTATACATGACCTGGTAAGCAATGCAAGGACCCCATCTAGGCTCATCCTTGCACCATCCGTAGTGTGCAACACCCTGAGGCATACCCTGTGTGAAACATAACTGCCTCTATACTCGCAAAGCCAAAAATCTCTCTATAATAAATGGCGTGCAACCTATCAAAAACTTGGGTATACCTACAAATGTCATCTCCAAGGGATTTGTGTCCCATACATCACAATCAGTATAAGGCCTCCATATCACTGCATCCATGTCATCCAAGGTCCATCTCCAATACTCCACCTTTCCCAGCTTGGGCTGGACAAGTGCAAATGAATATGCATACACATATGGCCTGCCTAGCGGCCTAGCCCTCAGACATAGCAGTCTAGTCACAACAATATGCTCCCATGCCCAGATCTAGAGTAGCGTAACACCACACGATAAACTTGATGATCCTGTGTATACTACTTGGTGTAGGTCATGATACAAGTGAGCTAGCATGCAACTCCCCCAGGCATATCTCCTTGGCTGACCCATCATCTGCTCGATGATCCTTCCTCATCCAACTGATATCCCCTTTGACTTGCGATCTAGACAAAGGAAGCCTCCAATAAAAGCACCCAACACTGCAGGTAAGGCCAGATATCCTCTGAATTTTTCCCATGGCACCCAGTACCCTGCTATCTGTGTGTCTCCAAATAATCTCCTAAGGGAATCTGTCCCACCCACCTCCTTGTGATCATAGAACACAAGGGCACCTACCACCAAGATCCCCAAAATCCTGTATACATCCTCTGGGGTCACTGTCAGCTCACCAGTTGGCAAATGAAAGGTATTATGCTCTGAATGCTATCTCTCTGCTAACGTAGTCAACAGGCCCCTATTGGCCCAAATAGGAGGCATCGACAACAATGAACCCAACCCACATCCCACTATCAACTGCACATCTATAGGTGTGAGATCTTGGATCCTATTCGACCTCGCAGGATGACACTCTCTAATCTAGAGGTTTTTGAAAACCTCCTATTTTTGGTCATCACAAGGCAATCTATCAGACCCATATCAATCAGATTCATATCTATCTATCAGATCCATATCAATCAAATTCATATCTATCTATCAGACTCATATCAAGTGATCCATATCAATCAATGACCCATATCAGTGAACCATATCAAATGCTCTATCTAAGTGACTCATATCAGGAAATCAATGCAACATCTATCTATTTGAATATCAAATCAATCTACTCTATCATCAATTACTATTTGTTTTCTTTTCCAGGAAAGAAAATTTATCAACAATCAAATCCTACTTGTCCTTTAGTCATGAATGCAAATAAATTGTCAATCACATCGTCTACTATTTTCTTTCTATCACAGAAAGAAAATTTATCAGAAGTCATATCAACCATCTACTCTTTGTTTTCTAAAAGCAAAGTTATCAGCAAATCACAATACAATCAATCATCTACTTTTTGTTTTTCATTCTTTGGAAACAAAGTTATCAACTATCTACTCTTTGTTTTCTATTTTGGGAAGCAAAGTTATCAATTTCTCAACATGATGACATGAAAATTTTACTATCTATTGACCAAAGAAACAATACTTCATCATCATTTTCATCAAAACAACATTTTGTCTAAATTTTTCTAAAAACGCTACTCTGCGGCCTGTAAGCGCTAAAACCGTAAATGCGCTGAAATTCCCCCCATATGCATTATTCTGTGCCTTATAAGCGCTAAATATGTCACTCTATGCACTATTTCCCTATATGCGCTAAATCTCTAATTGTATGCGCTATTTCATCTACTCTATGCACAACAACCCTAAAAGTGCTAATTTGTTTCCCATATGCTCTAATGTACCAAATTTTCTATCGCTAGCCTAGATGCGCTAGTTTAACTATCGAATGCACTAAACTGCGGGAATCCTAAAAGCACAATTTTATGCCCTAGATGCACTAAAAGAAAACTCGAATGCACTATTCTATTTCCTAAAAGTGCTAAAACGGCCTGTTAGACCCTAAATCCGCGCTACAATGCATCAAAAATTGATTCAAAATGACAAATTTCAACATATAAAGGTTTGAATTGACTCACCGATGGTCCATACGTGGCTGGTCTCTGATATCGCCAGGACCGCTCGAATCTATGTCTATGATATGGGATCTCCATCGCACCAATTCATCGTCAGAGCAAAATGTTTCTAAAAGTCAACAAGTGAAAATGACTCGCCTTTTTACCCTTTTACCTTTTAAGGGTCAAACAAAGTGGGTTTTTGGTGGCATTTTTTTCAACTCGGGCATCTTTTTCATCAATTATCGGGAGCTAAATCACTGCGTCCCTTTTATCATCCAAATTTTTTCTCATCAAATCAACGTTTTCTCATCATCAATGATTTATCTCCCAAGGGGGCATCATTAATATTGACATCATCAAGTATCAGAAACATATCAGAGTTAGATTAGGGGCATATCAGTTAATTTTTTTTCCAATCAGGGGCAAAATCAAATGCGGCAAATTTTAAAAAGCAAGAATATTTTCTTTGAAGCAATGTGTTTCACACATCAATTCAAAGAGGGGCAAAGTGTATATGCATAAAATTGGTCATGTCTAATTAATCCTGGCATTTAATTAAATATTTATTATTTAATTAATTTCTCTAAAAGTCTTCTACATATGATTAAATTTAATTATATTGTTCATTCACTTTATTCCTCCACTTTAATTAAATAAATTCATTTTATTTAATTACCACTTAATTAATTAAATAAATATAATTATTTATTTAAATTAATTATCACATTAAGTTTAATTAAATATTTGATTTAATTGAATTTAATTTCCTTTCTCCTATTCAAATCTTTCTTCTAATTAATTAAATATTTTATTTAATTAATTTCATTTACATGTCATTTCTTAAAATTTTAATTAAATATCTTCCATATCTTTTCAAATCATAATTAAATATTTTATTTAATTATGAAATCCTCCATTATTCTTCAAAATTTTAATTAAATGATTTATTTAATTAAGAAAAATCTCCATGTCACCCATAAATAAATAATTGAATTTATAATTCATTATTTATCTTCTTAAAACTTTCCATAATCTCACAAAAAGATGATTTTTACAATTCATCTTTATTATCTCATCTTATCCCTTTTTTGGAAAAGAAAAATAATCTTGCTTTATGTTTTCTTTTATTTTTCTCTTCAGTCTTATCCATCTTCAACCGTTCGATCTACCAAGAATTTTCACAGTCGTTGATCACATCAGCCAATCAAAAGTTTTTGAAAAATCTATAAATATCACTGCAAATCCAAGCATTGGTTCTAATTAGAGATTACTTACATTCTAGCATTCGAGCATCTTAGCATTGTCATTATCAGCTTTAACATTCATAGCATTTTCAAAATCTTTAATTCTAGCAATCATGTTTAGCATCAAATTAATCATATCTTAGCATAGCATTGCATGCATTCATATTTGATCTCGTTCTGTAATAAGACCATTTGTTGAGCCTAGCCCAAGATCTGAGAGAAAGCTGGGATCAACAAAAACACTGGAGATAGAGGACAATGAAATGTCTTTGAAGCATCAATAGAGTTTTCATTTATTTCCTTTATGTTATGCATTGATTTAACGTTTCATTTGTGTGTTTTGATTTGTTTAATATACATTTAATACACTCTAAAAATCGATCACACAATGACTACTCCTAATGTGTATTTTTGTTCTAAGGCTTCATCCATACCATGCAACAACTTGAAACTAGGTGGTATGTCACTGGTTTCCTTTTCTTATTTTCCCTCTCTAGCTTTCTTAATTGTCTTTCTCCTTTTCATCTAGGGCTCAAGGGGAGAGCTAGGGAATTGTACTTGAACACTAGACTTAGTTGTGCCAGCCTCCTATTGCTTCATAGCAACTTGTTGTTGTGGGAGGGGTGATTCTTGCGGCCTTTGAGCCTCATGGGTCTCTTTTTTTTTTTTTGGAGGGGATCCCTTCCACCTCTTCAACTAAATCCTCTTTGACCTTGGTATCCTCTAGGAAGTACTCATTCCAAATTGTCTCAAATTTCTCATCGATGTCGATAGTATCGACCTCGACCAATGTCTGGCTAATTTTCCATCTGTACTTGCACAAGGCCTCCATCCTTTTACTAGTCCATCCATGGATTACAAGTTTAGACATGAATTTTTTTGTCATTTTCTTCATGGGGTCAAAACTCCACACTAGTTTGTAAAAAGACTCCCATGGGTGTCAAGTGTCCTTGAAAAATGTTGCTAAATAAAATTCTACGTATCATCATCCTCTAGCCACTTCTCAAAGAAAGGCTAGGGTTCATAGACAACATGGATGCCAACCTTCAAATTGGCTATGCAATTGTCTAGATCATAGCTCCATGGATCATTTATAAGATCTAGGCCAAGTTTTTCCAACTTGTATGCAAGTAGAGATGACTGTCCCCTTTTGTTAATTGTAATACCCCCCCTTTTGTTAATTGTAATACCCCCCCTTGAAAATGGGGTATAATACATGGCCTTTTTCATTCAAGTTGCGTTGTATACTACATCGACCATGTCAAGTTGAAGGACCAACTCTAGGGCCAACATTTTCCATGAGTGTGCATGGGAGCTAAAATGGCTCATCTTTGAAGCCATGAAACTTAATAAATTTGCAATCGGTCCCAAAGAACCAATAACATTTATTCTTGGAGGTACTCACATTACCACCAGACATTCTATCATAATCTCCATGAATGCAAACCTTGAATTCCCAGGAAATCTGTAATAAAATCTGGTTGAACATATTCTGACAAAAGTATTTGGCACCTACAACACATAAGGAGTACTAGCACCATCTATAGCCATTAATACAACATGGGAATATTGATTTAGAGCTGATCAGGTTTTATTTGATCACTGGATATGTAGTTGTGCCATCAATTTTGGTCCTCCCACAAAGTGGAGTTGCTAGCCATTGAAGTTTGAATTTTGGCTGCTCAATCATGGATAGATGGTAAAGATTGAGCCCATTGTGAAGTTTAAAACACAACTATTTGATCATCATAAGTCATATTATCAACATACATCAAGAGCGCCCCATGCATCACACTTCCCTTTTGAAGCCACTCCCTTGAAACTACGATGGCTTGCATCCCTACAATGCAATCAAATGATGACACATCACCCATTTCCACTTATCACATATCACAGATAGGCCTCAAACCTAACAAAGTAAAATCATGATGTGAAGACAACCTGCAATGTAATGAACAAATGACACCTAGCCACAAAATATGCCTTGAATATGCCTCCTCCTCCATCACACATCACATTTCACTTTTCATGCCATTGAATCAAAATAGTGATGCAAAGAAGTTATGCGATGGATTAAGATTTGGCCATGTGTAACAATCCCGACCATCCATGCACATTGCACAAAGGGAACTGTCAATGGAAGGAAAAATGTGATGCGAAGAGAGTGGGTGATGCATTGAAGAACTGCCAGCTTTCACCTTGGACATGTGTCCAAATCACACCATCACAAATATGAAATAAAGGACCCACCAAGCTTTCTATCGCATATCGCAAATCACTTAGTGTAGAAAAACTCACAACAACAATTTGAATTGAGTGAGCGATGCAATCATGAAATGCCACCTATCCATTGGAAAATTCCTTTAGCATTTTCTTTACCCCTTCCCTCCTTTGCTCCCATCGTATTTCACATTTAGGCCCTGGGAACCCATGAATGAGAACGCGATACAAAGTGACCCTAAAATGAGATAGAAAGCCGACACCTATCCATCGGCCTAAGATCATTGAAGCCATCACAAATCACACAAAGGGAAATAGCAGGAATTGAGAGAAATGCAATGTGGTGCAACCACATGATGCAAGCGAGGTGGTGGGTCATAGAATGTAAGTGAGAAAAATTTCATGTGCATATATGTTGTTCTAAAAGGTGGGTAGAGCCTAGGAAATGGGAGAATAAGGCATAAAATGAATCTATACCTAGGAATTAAACTTAGGAACATGATGGAATATTTTTGTAGGCATAGATCACTCATAAGAGCTAAAAGTGATGGGTCGATGGGAAACAATGGGAACATGGAGCAAGTTAGAAAATGAATATAAAGGCATAAGCTATAGCTTAGGGAATTGACAACCAACATAGAAGGTCAACAAAAAATTAGAACAAAAGTGCATGCTTAGGCCTAGGGTTTAGGGTTTTAACACACGAGGGTTTTAGAAAGCCCTAACTTGCAGACGTAACAACCCTAATTTAATATAATTAGGGAATTTCAAAAACTCCTTAACCCTAGAATCAAAATAGCCATGGATTTAACAAGCTCCACCAAACCCATTATGAATTATTTAATGAGTAAATGGATTCCACTAAAATGGAAGAAAGGAGAAACCAATTTCATAATTTATGTTTGTAAGTAATAATCTCCAATATATATATATATGCATATTCATATTCATATGTCATATATGTATGTGTATATTTTAAAATTCTATAATAAATACGAAAATACATATATTTCTACTTATATATATAATAATTTTTAAATCAATCATTATATAAATAAATCTATAGTAAATGTATATAATATATATAAAAAATAATTATTTTACATTTTATATAAATATATTTTAATTATGAAATATTATATATATGTATCAAATTATAATAATCATCATCGATGCAAATGAAAAGAAAGGGCATTAATTACGGAGACCCTCCCATAGTCAACCATATACATTAATCTACAAATAATAATAATAATAAATATATATAATATATAGCTATGAAATCTTAATGTCTTATGTGCCAAAATCATTAATGGAATGCTATCGAGTTTGTGATGAGCATATTTATATTATTTCACTACATAATAAAAACATTAAAAGTCAACTTATTACAACTCAAAGCTTGTTTTGAGAAAAAAAGGAACATTTGCAATTAATACCATTAGAAATATAATTCAATTTTTTTTAAGTCTACAAAGGTAATGAAGGCAAGGAGAATCTCAACCTACTGGTCAAGGGGTGACCATGTAGGGGAAAACGTAGCCCCCATGAGGATAAGTCTCCTTTGAATAAGGATTTTCCCTTAATTTAGTGCCAATATATTTCAATAAATAAACAAGAGTTGTGCGTAGCTGGAGTCCCTGCCTTAAGAAATACTAGGTGTTTGGGAATTTAATATGTTTGTCAAGTTGTGTTGCATAATTCTTGGCATCGCTTGAATCAAACAATCTGAGAATCTTGGAAAACATAAAGCTAAACAAAGACAGAGAGCATTGCAAAGCAATCTTTGTTTCCTTTTGGAAAGGAGCTATGGAAGTCACTACAGGATCATGATGGAAAATATGTTGATGCTGAAATGATAGGCTTCTTGATGCAGCTATCCTTGTGGTTCTTACAAGTGTTTGCATCAAAATGCAAAATTGTTCTGTATGTAATGTTCTAATATTTTAAGATGGATTTTTAGATAAGTCTAATTTGTAGTTTTTTAGGATAAATGGCTAGCAACAATTGCTATGGTCATGTTCTCACTATATATGATACTTCAAGAGAAATAAGTTGGATCATTTGGGGAAACTATAGCATAATTTTTTCAGCCCTTGCTTTCTTCTTGAATTTCTATTAGGAGGTTGTCTCTTAATGTGCTAGGAATTATCAGCTTGGGATTGTCATTGAAAGGACAATAGAAGTTAGGTTCCTTGGAATTATAATGGGATTTTTAAGAATTGTACCTTCGAGCAAAGCAACTATTAAAAATTCAGCCATTACAAAACATAGCGGATTGATACATGTTTTTCTATGAAATAGTTTTGAATGCATTGCTATTGGAAATTCTCCCATATGAAAGAATTAGTCCTTGCTTAGAGACATGAAATATTTTGGAGTCAAGCAACTATTAAAAAATCCAACCATTGCTAAACATAATCCACAACAATTTCCAACTCACTGTTATTGACAATTCAAATTGAGCAATTAAGCCTATATTTGTACAATAGTCTAAGATTTGAGGAATTGAACTTTTAATTAAATAATGACATGAACATGGGAGCTTTAGAATAGGGAATTTCAATCAATCAAAACATAAAGAATATAATAATTTCATAAAATGTTGTAGTTACAATCACGCTGGTAGATATGTATGCAAAATATGAAGGCATAGATAAGTCCATTAGCCTACCGACTCTTGCAATATAAAATAGACAATAAGAATGTAAGTGTATGAAAAACATAGCAAGCTTTTTTGTGCACAATTAAAATAAAAACAAGTGGAAGTTTGGATTTTACCAAGCATCCCTAGGTGGTGAGGACATTTAGGCCCAAAAAAAGGTGTAGGGAAAATTAAAAAGGGGGTTGCCATAGGTGCAATCTCCCAAATACAAACTCTAATCTACTTTTTATGTCAAACTCTGCATTTTCTATCAACCATAGAAGTGGAAGGAGACATGGAAGGGCTCCATTTTTGACAACATACTAAATCAAAAAATCCTAACATACAAGTAAGTAAAATGACGATATATTGAAGAACTAAAAATCCATGGAGAGTTAAAAAAGAAATGAGAAAGTATGGAATACCCGAGTTTGTATATCATTTCCAGTGACCATATTTCCTATAGTCCTCAAGGAAGCCATTAGAGCTACTGAAGGATTCCTACTAGAAAATAAATTACATTCTTCTAAGATGTGAGATCATATGCATTTGCACTTATTACTACAAGAAAAATAGTCTGCTAGTTGAAAAGCATGTTTAGATGTGAGATCTATTTCCTTCAATGGTGGTGCTAAAATAAATAATTACATTACATTTAAGTGACAAAATCTTGACTGTGCTAACTAAAAATAGGTTAGTCTCATTTTGGGTAAAAATAATTTCTTTTGTTGTACTATTTTCCATTAATAATGAAAGTAGCAATCAATATGATTAACAATTGAACCTCATTCATGATATAATTAGGAAATGAGTACTTGAATTGTTTTAAAAAATGTATAACTAAGTAAAAAATAGGGTAAATGAAATAAATTAGTCCATTTGCATGTGTCCTATACCATTTTTCAGAGCAAGCTTTACTTGAGTTACTTCTACTATTATGAAATTCTCAAGAAATTTCCTATTAACTAGAGAACTAACCTTAAAATTTGGACAAGCCTTCCATAGACACCAACTTCAATAATAGCATCAATATCATTTATGTATCTATTAGAGGTTCCAGTTGATGGTTTAGAATATCCTAAAGGGTAGCTACTCCTTATACTTAGAGACCCTAGGTCAGTGGCCAACGAACAAAAGATAACTAATTGACAAGCCTCTCCTTTGCAGTTTAGGCTCTGTAGGACTAAGGTGGGTATCCCTATACATTAATGTAGATCATCACACTACAATGGTGGAAGGTCTTCAATGGGATAAATCATCTACACAACCTTCACTACTAGCAATGGCTTGTGGTAGTGTGGAAAGGGCAACATAAAAGCAAATATAAAATAAGAAAGTAGGAAATGTTTTTGAATTAAAAGATTTGATTCTGCCCTAGCTTCATACTTTGTGAATCTCCTTGACCAGTGCCTTATCCACATGGACTTAGGAATGAAATAAACTCCTACAATAGACCAACCATGGCTTCTCATAACCCTACTACCTTGCGGTAGGAAACCAACAAAAGGACAATCAACATGTTACTTAGTTATCCACACTGCACTACAATACCCTCGTTATCTCTATGCAAGCAATTACACCATTCCTTGAATGATAGGTGTGAACACATATCCTATACTTGTAAGAACACAACAAATGAACACATTAATAAGATCAAATGCAAGTTAGAATAGAGATTCCCTATAAAATCCATTAACATGATTCAAAATAGGAAATGAAAGCAAGAAATGCAATGAAAAGAAATAAAAGAGATTAATCCTATTCAAATAATGAAAACTCTTGATCCTATGGGGTAGTTGGTGCCAATTTGATGTGGAAATTGACTCTTTCTCAACTCCTAAGCAAGCTTGATGAATATTTGATGATTGTGATCCACTTGGTGATTGCTTCAAATGCCTTCCATGGAGAAAACCTGCAATAACCTAGCTACAATTGATGGATTTGATGCAAATGCTAAAGCTCTAAGATGAAATTGAAGTATAATAACTTTGCTCAAATTGTGGATGATAGAAATGAAGGATGAGCTCTCTATTTATAGAAGAAAGTAAAGAGAGAAAAGGAAAAATAGATGAATGTGGGACTAATCTTCAACCAATGAGAAGAAGCCACATGTCATCATGTGAATGGTTGAGGAATGAGCACATTTTGGAGAATGTGCAAAGAGGGGGGAGATTTAAATTCAAAAGATGGCTTGAAGGATGAGGTGAAAGGTGAAGTTAATGCCACATGGCTCAAGAAAAGGACATGTAAGAGATTTTAAATGCTTTGTTGGATGTACAAACCCTTTTGGAGGGATTTTTCAAATTTGGGGAATATTTCATCTATTGATGCCTTTTTTGAATGAAATAGGAGAATTAATAAATCAAACAAATTGATTTATTGTGCAAGTGTCAAAAGCTAGAGGATTTAAGCGATTAGGATTAATATTAATCATGATTTGATTAATTTAAATGATGTTAGTTGATTTGACCATTTTGACTTAGATTTTAGGATTTAAATAACTCAAAATGAGAAGAGAATGATTTAGACTTAGTTAAATAAATATTTTTGATTTATTTAACCAAAGGGGGTGATGTTAGATTAAATTAGATAAATGTTTGATTTATTTAATTTAATTAGATGAACTTTAGAAATTTAATCAAATAATATGGATTATTTAATTAAATAAAGATAGGAAGATGAAATGACCTGGATAATTACACGAGACAATGATTTAATTAAATCGAGGGATTTATTTAATTAAAAGGGGAATTATGATGACTTTAATCAAATAAGGCTATTTGATTAAATGGTTAGATAGAGGGATAATTCAGGATGAAGCGATGTTAGTAGATCAAGATCGAGTGTGCATATCAATCTGTATATTTTCTATGTCTACATTTTCCCCCTCTTTGAAGCGATGCACTTGTTGCGTTGGTTCAAAGAATAACCTTGACATGATCAAAAGTAAAAAATTATCTAATTTTTTTGAATGCCCCACTGTTGCCCCAGCAAAAAGAATTACGCTGGTATATTGCCCCCTCGAGAGATCGGGTGAATAGGTTTGATTTGAGGGTCAATCTCTTGAAAAAGAGGTTCAAGATCAGTTCAACTCGAATATTTGATGTAGACATATTTGATGATGTAGATAGTCATCAGCCATGGGTAGCCTCATGCCTATTTTGATATATTACACCCACTTGATCCTGATTTGTACCCTGACAGTTACATTATTGATGATATAAATGAGATGATTATTATGTTTATATATAATGGATGATATGATGATGCATGGATGATATGGATGCACATGATATGATATGATGATGCTTTTATGATTATGCAATGGATGATAAATGTATGGTTTATGAGATGCCTAGAATAACCAATCTATATTATGCAATGATGGGGATGAATGCATGTGGTATGATTAATGCTTTCTATATGGTATGATATGCATTATACATTATGCTGACAGTTTGTGGATGCAGATGGATGCATTAACAATGATTTATGATTAACTGTCATGGTACCATGTTAGTGCGAAAGGAAGTAGGAAGAAAATAAGATGATGACAAGAGACACCAACAAGCCAACTTTATTAGAGATGATGATAATGATGATGATGATTTTCTTACCGAGGAGTTGGGATTTTAAAAGGGCCAATTACCTTATGTTTGATAACACATGTAGGAACGATGCATCAGGGTATAAAGAACCAGGATGGCATTGCACCTAGTGCGATGGACTTTGATTCAATAAACATATAGGAGTATTCTTGTTCATACCTAACATACAAAAACTTTGCTAGGATGCACCTAACAAAGCAAGTATTCATCAAGTTATATTACAAAAACGTCCAACAAGCACAATAGACAAAAGATAATGATCGATGCCCCATTCCTTTCTCTCTAAATCATTTTGATTAGACATCATCGAGAGGTCATTGGAGTGAGTGCAATAAGATAAATCAAAAAGAAAAGATCAAGTAAACAAACAAGTCAATGTTCTTCATACCACTAGCCAAGGGGATGTGTTTTGCTTAGGATAAGTATCCAAAGTGATATCCAAAATGATGCCCATTGTCGAAATGATATATCCTAGGACATGCATTGTATAGGATGATGATGGGTTGATAAGTTGTTTGATAGGATTTTGATATAAGGTTGAATGCCATGTTTGAAAATGATTAGGATTTTGATTTTGCATTTAAAAGTTTGAAGTTTGCTTTTGATTTTATGTTTGGAGTTTTCTTTTGCCGATTGTTGTACTTGTTTCTATTTGTTTTTCCAAAGGGTAAGTGTGATGATTGATTTATTATGGTTGAGTGATTATTGTAGGTGAAAGTGAGATGGGATGGATGGTTTTGTATTTTCTGGAATATTTCAATGTTTTTGGTATTTTGAAAATGTTTTGAGGCTGTTTTTGGTATTTTCAAGATTTTACAAATGTTTTGATTTTTAATTTTTTGAATGTTTTGGGGTTTTCTGATATATTATGAATGTTTTTTGATTTTGTGTCTCAGTGGCTGATCAAAGATTAGCCTTTCCTATGTTTAAGCTTAGAGACAACGTAGTTCAAATGACCAAGTTTTTGATTTGTTTTGGGATTTTTTTCGCATGATTTTGACGTTTTGGATATGGATGTGTGTGATGATATCAGTGCTTTGTTTTGGGATTTTGTTGAAAACCAAGCTAAGGTTGATTGATCAGGTTGATGAATTGATGATGATAACATTGTTGAGGATACACAACAATGCAAGGACAGTGTTAAGCAACACAAGGATTTAGGATGGATATCCCAAGATGATGCAAGATTGATGATAATAACATTGTTGAGGATGCACAATAATGCAAGGATTTGAATGATTAGGATTGATGATGATAACATTGTTGAGCATGCACAACAATGCATGGATTTTGAAGCTTAGTTTGAAACAAAAGATGTTTAGGATGATTTGATGTGACTTTTGAAGCATGTTTTAGATGTGACTGCTAGTGATTGTTTGGATTGATGTTCGATGAAAGATGAAGATTGATAAGGAATGCCTTCTCATCAAAATATGCCATGGGCTAGTGATTTGGATTTTTTTTGCTCACAAGTGGTTTGACCAATTTGATTTAATGTTTGCCAATGTTCGGATCACCACATAAGATGAAATATATAGATCAAGATTTATTCCTAAAGCAAGATGTAAATATCTACCCCTCAGTGTCTAGCAATGTTTGGAATGCCATGGATGGATGCTTGGATAGGTGTGTGGATGGATGGATATGGTAAGCACACAAAGGATGCTAGGGATTATCTTACAATAAGATAAGGTGTTTGAATAGAGTATGCTCATTTGGATAATGCTTCATGGCTCAGATAATGTTGGGTAGGATAGGATCAATGAAAATGACCCATGTCAAGATGTTAGCCATAAGCAAGCATAAAGTGTACACCAAATTTTGTCAAGATCAAGATAACTTGGACTTTGTATGTAGATGGATGCACATGGATTGGATAAATGGTTCATGGATGAATGGATTTATTATGGCTAAGATAGATGGAATGTTGGATTTATTATGGATGGGATGAGATGCTTTTTCCTAAATTAGCGCATGTAGATGTTCAATTCTACACATGACGCCAATTTGCTAGGTTTTCATCATGGTACCTGTCCAAAGCGCCATCGTAATGGTTTTCACTAGAGGATGATTTTTCTCTTTATTTTTTTTAATCCTTTTTTTGATATTTTTGGATTTTCATATTTTTTGATATTTTTTGATTTTTTTGAAAGATTTTAAGCTCATGCTGAACCATCTGGTGGTGTTGATCTAGACGCTTCTATCATAATTTTCCATTGATATCTTGCCTGAATAATTTGTCTTTCCAAGATACGTGCACTTGAATGCAACTTTTGAGATTCTTGATTTGCTTTGTTGATACTGGAGTTAACTTTGTCTTTGTGCGCACATCGCGATAGAGTGCCTTCTGAATCTTTATGATGAAGGGTGGTTGCCAACACACGGTCAATGTGAGAATTGGATATCATTCATGAAGGCATGTATGGAGTGTGTTTAGGGACAAGATATGGATTGGTTGACAGCTTGGAACCTTTGACTCTCCAAACTTGGGAGGATGAGCAATGATGGGTGAATAAGGAAGTGTACATGAAATTAGGACCAACTGCTTGATACACTTTTTACATCACTTGAGAAGCCTCAATTTTCCTTTGTGGACATCTTTGATGGATACTTTTCCCTTTTATATTTTCCCCATAGTTTCTTTGACTAATGGAGTTTGATAGGGATCATCTTTCTTTGTAGTTTTTGGTATCCATATGTATTTGATTTGTCCGATATGATTCTTAGCTTCTTTTTCTTTGATAGCATTCTTTGTACTTTGATTCAACTCATTTTGATGTTGGTCCCAATTCATGGATGGGGTGATGGGTGGATGAAGATTCATGACATGGATGGTTGTAGTATTAGCATCGGTTTCATCATAAGGATTCTTCATGCTCCCTATGTCGATGTTTTCCTAAGACATAGTTGCCCCCAGTATGGTGGTAGTGGCACCTTCGTTCCTTGATTCTGCTTGTTTTGATATGTCTTGTTCAGTAAGCATGCTTTGATAAATGACCACTATAGATGACGTTGTTTCAATTTGCTGCTCTGCTAACTCCGAAATGTCTTGTTCTACTTGACTTGTTTCCTTGAGTGGATAATGCTGAATATATTCATACATGATGTCCTCGGTCTAATTTTGGGATATATTTGATCCTGATGTTGACAACTTTGTTTGACTATAAGAATCAATAACCTGCTCTCTTTGTGTAATACTATTAGGAGCAAAGAAATCATGTTCTGAATGAAGATCATCTACGTGCCCATCCAAAGAAAGCATCTCATGTGTAGATGGAGGAGAATGTGCTATGTGGATGCGATCATCATTTGCAACATCTTGTATAGATAGGAGAGTGTCCATTAGATCATTGTAGTATCTTGGAGATATGAATTCTTGATCTTGATTAATTTTGGAATTACTTTTGACATGCTTTGGATCAAGTTCTTGACATGGGACAGTTTCAAAGGATGGATTTCTTACAAAGGGTTCTTGGATATCTTCATTAAGCCTGGGAAGTGGCTCAGTATCCTCTTGATCTTTGAGTGGACTTGGATCAAATGTTGAGTTTAGGATTCCTTTAGTATTTGTAACCACGAGGTCAAAGGATGTCAATATGTATTAGAAAGGACCATTGCTAGACCTTGGTGAAAGGTGTTGATCATGCTTTGGAATAAGTTCTTGAGATATGCCCTCTAACTCATAAGGTGATGTAGAGACATTTTCGATATGATCATTGGTCGATGGATCATAGATCATGTCAATGGGATCAAACAATTCTAACACTCCTTGAAATAGATCACTAAAAAGTGGCTCTTGATGTATGGTGAGTTGATCATCAGATGGGGTAGAAACATCTTCAATGTGCTCTTTGATGGAGAAATCTTGAACATTGTTTTCAACAATTGTGGTAGAGATATTGTCAATGTCTTCAACCATAGGGTCAAGTGATGTTGACATTTCTTGAATTGGATCATTGTTGGGTATTGTTGGTGGATTTTGATCATGATTGAAAAGTGACTCTTGATATATGTTGATTTGATCTTCGGATTAAATAAAATCATCTTCAATGTGCTCTTTGATGGATAGATCTTGATCATTGTTTTCAACAATTGTGGTGGGGAGATTGTCAATGCTATCACCAGTGGTTGAATCCTGATCATTGTCCCCAATAGTGATTATCTTTTGATCAATAAGGTCTTGGATGAGATTTTTGAGTCAAATACAATTTGATGTTGTGTGTCCCTTTGTTTTGTGAAAATCACAATGGTGCTCCTCATTATACCCTGGTGATTTAACTAGGGGTTCTTGATAGTTCCCATAGACGGGGATTTTGATGAGATTTTCTTGTACCAATTGTTACAGGACTGATTTGATTGGTCTTCCAAGTGGTGTGTATTTTTGCTTGTTACCTTGTGAGATTTGTGCCTTAAATTGGTCTTGTGGTGATTGATCTTGGAGATGTGGTGATTGATCTTTGAGACGTGGTGATTGATCTTCAAGATGTGGGGGTTGGATTTGTTGTTGATGTTGTTGATCTTGATATCCAACTTCTTGATTCGGTTGTGGACACAACTCAATGCTTTGATGACATGGTTCAAGCAATGGAAGAGTGTATTGATTTTGGGGTGGAGATGTCTCTTGGCTCAATAAGTCAATTAGCTTGGAAAGTGAAACAAGTTGATCTAGTGAGTTTTGATCTTGATTCTAATTTTGACTCCCTTGATATAGTTGATTTGGATTTTGTTCAAGAAGATTTGGAATGTACACTTGTGGTGTTTGCATGGGATCATGGAAAAATTGATTTTGGACAATATTATGATTTGGGATGATGTTTAGATTTGGCATTATGGGTTGAAATTGAACATTGTTGTGGTTGGAAATCACATTGCCTTGATTTAGGTAACTTTGATTTTGCATGGTGTTACCTTGACTTGGATCAATACATGGAGTGGTTATCATCTTGTTTGGACTTTAAACAACATTTGTATGATTTACAAACATATCTATCCCAAAGTTTTCCAAGTGTGGATTTGAAATGTTCATGATTGGAAAATTTGTACTTGGCATGTTCACATTTGGCATGTATGGATTTGGTGGAATGATGTTATTTTGTGAAAGACTCATGCACTGAGTGTTTGGTTGATAGATTTGTAGGTTTGGACTCATATTTAAATCTACCATCGAGAAAGCTATTCAAAATCTTGACTAGGCATACCCTCGTTTGTTGTATCATCAAGGTTTGTAGGAGATAATGATCCCATGTACGGATTGTATAAATGTGAGTTTTGATAATCAATTTGCATTGTAAGGATTTTAAAGTTTAGTTGATTTGGATTACTCATGATGTATGGATCAAGTTTATATTCCATGTTTTTCTTGTGTTTTGATCTTGTTGCAAAAGTGAACCCTAAGGTGTTTAGGACCAATGATGAGATGAAGGATGAAAGGGGTGAATGATATGGGTGTTTGAACATTTAGGGACTTTGGATCAATGCTAGACTTAGGGATTTGATTTTGATTGGTTTTGATTGGATAATGAACTTGTAAACCCTAAGATGTTGGATGTGATCTTTAGGATAAACTTGTTCAAAGGTGTGCTGATTTAACTAGAGGTATGAGAAAGGATGCATTCCCATACTCCTAATTAAACAAGGTGATTTTGATTTGGTTTAAGGATGTCCCCAAGTCTAGATAATGATGTTTCCAAAGCTCTAAAGTTGCTTGTGGGATGAGATGATAAATGTTTGAAATGGATGAATTGTTTGATTTTGATCCTAAATGAACCTAAGAAGGACTTGTTTACAAGGCCAAGGTTTTGAAAAACATGCTTTTCCCTTCAAACCAAAAGATCAATGTTTGCTCAAAATACCATAAGACAAAAGATACACAAGCACATGTGTGGGGTTCAATTGAATTCATCTTGATTAGTGAATTGCTTTTTCCACAAATGCTTTCTTGATTAGATTTTCAAACTAAACATCCAATGTCCTAACTTCTTTTCATCCCACAAAGTGCTATGTGGAATTCAAGGAAATCAAGGCAATGGTTACCTAATGTTTACCTTGGTAGAAGAAAATTAAGATGTAAAGCCAATTACTTAGAAACCTCTAAGGACATAATCCCCAAGGTAAGCAATAGTTCTTGGGTTTTGTCAAAGGTATTTGCTCTAACTAAAGGGTTTGAAATTTTGATTTTCTTGTTGAATGTGTGTTTCCCAATATTTTCGAACAAGCAAGTGTTTTGATACTATTGATGGTGTTTTTTGCACAACAACAACTCATACAAGATACAAGTATCCTATCTCTCTTGAAAGGTAAATCTCTATCAGCAAGTCTCAAGAAATAACCCCAAGGTCTCTAATGTCAGGTCTTGACAATGCATAAACAACTTAGATAATATGTGAAAATGTTGGTAATTACAAGGGGCCTTACAAATGAATAATGTTGGAAGTGTACTTTCATCAAATGCAATAATATGGTGATGCTTTCAGTCCTAAAATTAACCCAGATTCAAAATAAACAACAAAAGAGATAAGGGTTTTATAGAGATTCAACTCTAAACTAACTCCTAAGATCGATCGCAATAATGATGAATGCTGCAAATGAACATATCTCCAATAAAACCAATCTTTTCTTGATCAAGGCCAAGCTTACAACTTTGTAGAAATGGTGCAATCTTCTAAGGAAATTGAAGATTTTTAGACTATGAATATTCATCCACATACCCAATAACTGGCGCAATGTAAACAAATAGATCCACAGTTGAACTTAGCACAAAATAAGGCCTAGACTAACTTTACACAAAAAATTACAATCAACAAATTGCCTAAAAGTATGGACCGAAGATCAATCAACATCATTAACATTTCACCATCATTGCAAAACAAACTGGAATCTAACATCTAACATTGAGAATTGAGAACAAGAAACCATAAACTATCAAAGATAAATACAAAGTTTTCCAAATCAACAACTTAGTTGCATTACTTCTACAGTATTACATAACAATTTCAAGTCTCTCCTCTCCTACTGCTACTGACTTCTCCTAACTTGACCAATTCTGGCTTTTTACAGCCTCAAACCAGCTATTCTATCCTAGTCTCACACCTTACAAATGAGAAGGCACTGGCCTTTTATAGAAAATTACATTTTGAATCAAAGGCCAGGATTAAATCAATTCAATGGCTGCAATTGCACTTCTAGAAGCATCAAGTTGTTACATTTAATTTGGGAGCTTATGGTACATGATCATCCAATTGCATAAAACCAGTTACATCATGGAACAATGAAAAAACAATATTATGCAAGCCTGTCATTAATGAAAATTCTGATTGGATGATGAAATCAGCTTCACATGTCTTCCAGAAACTCCTTCCAGCTGTAGACAGTCTGGGCATAGATTCTTATGTAAGCCCCACTTTTAAAATTTGAAGAACTCTTCCATATTTCCCTTTTGGCACAAATCTATATGCAATTTCCCCTTTTAATATTTATTTAATCTTAAAAAATAGATATCATCATTAGTAGCTCGCATGTTAAAAATCCAATCCAAATTAAACTTGAATAAAATTTTGGCCTTTAAAAAAAAACTTATAAAATTTTAGCCATTTTTTAATGGGAACTTTCCATTTTCAGAAATTTTCCATTTTTGGAAATTTTTATTTTCAAATTTTTTTCTCCATCTCAAGAATTTCATTTTAGGAACATTTTAAAATTTCAAGGAAAATTTTCCATTTTAGAAAAATAGCATTTAGGAAAAATTTCCATTTTGGGAAAAAAAATTCTAGAATTTTTGTTTCCATTTTGAAATTTTTGGGTTTTTGAGTCTTGGAATTTTTCAAAAGTGGAAATTTCAGGATTTTGAGGGGTTATGGAAATTTCAGGATTTTCCATCAGGGACGGAAATTCCTGAATTCCTTGTAAGGTCAAAATCCCCTAAACCTCATAACTTTTTTTCTAGAAGGAATTTTCAAAAAATTCAAAAAGCAACCCTGCCTAATTTTTCGTCCTCTATCCATGGGTACAAAAAAGAAAAAAATCCATTTTTGGAAAATTTCGAGTTTTGAGGGGGTATTGGAATTTTCCATCAGGGATGGAAATTCCCGAATTCCCTGCAGGGTCAAAATCCCCTAAACTCCATAACTTTTTTTCTAGAAGGAATTTTCAAAAAGTTTAAAAAGCAACCTGACCTAATTTTTCATCCTCTATCCATGGGTGCAAAAAAATTAACATATAACATTGAAAATTCACTTCAAAATCTCCATTTTCAAATTCCAACACTTGCAAATTTCCCCTAGAGCCTCAAAATATTGTCCTCATCAAACCCAATCTAGACTTAATCCCAAAATAACCTCCCAAGAAGAGCAAAACCAAAATTTGACCAAGCCAAGAGGCAGAGATGCAAAAAAAAAAAGAGGGTCCTTGGTCCCTACCTTTGGTGGGGCGTGTGTGAAAAAATTGCACAACAGATATCAAGAACATGCACAACCCTATGGATATGAAAGACTTTACTTGTTGAGTTCCCACTTGGAAAAGTCCAGCTATGCCTACTCTTAGCAAATGATTAGATGCTTGACCCCACTGGTTTCCCTCCATGACACTCACTTATATGGGGAAACCAAACATCAACACCCATGAAACTCCCATGGAATGATTTTCATTTCTACTAAGAGTCGTAAAAACATGGGATGGCTTCAAAACAACCATTCTTGCACCAACAAGTAGATCAAGGATTTTGGCCTTTTCTAAACAAGGGTTTTAATTCAGACTTTCCATTCATAGGAGTTGACCCATCGAGGCGAGAGACCATTGCTTCCCTTCTCGTCAGATCCAACCGTGTGATACTGACATTTATTCCAATACCCACATTTATATCTTGGCTGGAAATACTCTTGGGTTTAGAGTGTTATCGGTTGAGTCATTGCCTTGGGTGAGTACTTTTTCCCCAAGGCAAGCCCTCTAAGATAAACAAAAGCAAGCAAATATATTCGTAGTTCGATCAACCTTCATTTGGAAACAAAGGGAGAACACACGCAATATGTTCCTCTCAAACTCGCAAAAATTTGTTCAATTTTAATCCCAAAATGAAGTGTGAAGGCAATCACTTACACAACCTAATATCACCAAAAGCCTTTTGATTCTCAAGATCGCCGTGAGGTGCGAAAGAAGTGCATACATCTTTTATATGATATTATTTTGGGTAAGTGATTACAAAACAAAGAAACCCTTGTTCATTTTAACCCCTCAAAGCAATCATTTTGATTCTTTTTAGAGCACCAAAAAGGAAAGATGAAAGTTGTTTTTGTTCAATTGTTAACCTTAAAAAAAAAAATCTATTAAGTTGCCTAAGGTTCTTTTTAAGCCCTTTGTTTTGTTCTTTTTAAACCCAAATTGAAAATTAGTAAGTCCTAAAGCTTGAAAAATGACAAATCCTTAAAAGAAAGGATTATAATTACTCCCAAAGTGTTTAAAAACACTTGTTACAATCATGTGATAATGCTTTTTATTTGACTTCCATGCTCCATGATCCTTTAAAACCTCAAATAAAAGCTCCAAATGTTAGATGAAATCAAGAAACAAGAAGATATGAAGGTTAGATAAATGATTAAGCATAAAAACCCTAAAATTTAGACCAAGTTTCATTGTGTTTTGACATTAAGTGGAAATTTGAAAATTTTAACTCTATCAAAGCTAAGAAACATCTACACCATTGGATAACTTTTGAAATTATATCCCATTTCAAAAAAAAAGTTTTGAAAAAGACCAAAAAAAGACCAAGATACGACCATTTTAAGTTTGAATGAAAAAGTAAGAAAGTCCAACAGTTCTGTCTGTGATGGCGACGTAGTTTGGAAGCTCAGCGTCATAGTTTGGAGTTTGGAGCGGTTCTATATGCGTAGGCAGCTCAATTTGGAAGCTCAATGGTGTATTTTGGAGTTTGGAGTGGTTCTATATAGCCACGTTGGACTATGAGCGGTTCTATATGCCCCTACTAGACTATGAGTGTTGTTGTTTCCTGTAAACACACAAAAACACAAAAAACCATGAAATTTTCTCAAAAAATGTGATTTGATCTTCTGGTTTTCCCTCCTTCTAGTGCCAAAATGTGAACCACTATCCTATACCTGTAAGAACACAACAAATGAACACATTAATAAGATCAAATGCAAGTTAGAATAGAGATTCCCCATAAAATCCATTAACATGATTTGAAATAGGAAATGAAAGCAAGAAATGCAATGAAAAGCAATAAAAAAGATTAATCCTATTCAAATAATGCAAACTTTTGATCCTATGGGGGATTTGGTGCCAATTTGATGTGGAAATTGGCCCTTTCCCAACTCCTAAGCAAGCTTGATAAAAATTTGATGATTGTGATCCACTTGGTGATTGCTTCAAATGCCTTCCATGGAGAAAAACTGCAATAACCTAGCTACAATTGATGGATTTGATGCAAATGCTAAAGCTCTAAGATGAAATTGAAGTATAATAACTTTGCTCAAATTGTGGATGATAGAAATGAAGGATGAACTCTCTATTTATAGAAGTAAAGAGAGAAAAGGCTAAAGAGATAAATGTGAGACTAATCTTCAACCAATGAGAAGAAGCCACATGTCATCATGTGAATGGTTGAGGAATGAGCACATTTTGGAGAATGTGTAAAGAGGAGGGAGATTCAAATTCAAAAGATGGCTTGAAGGATGAGGTGAAAGGTGAAGTTAATGCCACATGGCTCAAGAAAAGGACATGTAAGAGATTTTAAATGCTTTGTTAGATGTATAGACCCTTTTAGAGGGACTTTTCAAATTTGGGGAATATTCCATCTATTGATGCCTTTTTTGAATGAAATAGGAGAATTAATAAATCAAATAAATTGATTTATTGTGCAAGTGGAAAAAGCTAGAGGATTTGAGTGATTAGGATTAGCATTAATCATGATTTAATTAATTTAAATGATGTTAGTTGATTTGACTATTTTGACTTAGATTTTAGGATTTAAATAACTCAAAATGAGAAGAGAATGATTTAGTCCTTTTTTTAAAAAAAAGAAGGTAAAAATTTATTGAATCAGAAGAGCATTACAAATGAGTAGAAAAATCCCAACAAAAGCACCAAAACATCACCAAATTAAGTTACACCTAAGAAGCACCTCATATCTTCCATAACCAAATCTTTAAGAACCAAAGCCAACTCTTTAGGGAGGTTGTCCCAATCCGCCACATTCCAAGTCCCCATCTGCTCAGAAGCCCACCTAGCCAAGCCATCGGCCACCTTATTCCACTCCCGAGGGACATGACAAAAAAAATAGAGTCTAAGGTAGTGCCCAAAGCAACAATTTGCTTGACCACCACTGCCAACTGCCAATTCACCTCCTCAAACCGCCTCTTATTTAAAAGGTCAATAACAACTTGAGAATCAGATTCACAAACAATCCTTCTCCATCCCAGAGCACAAGCCTGTTCCAAATCCAGGAGAATTGCAGTGGTCTCCATGAGGTTATTAGTATGCTGACCTCTATAAATAGAGAAGAAAAACACCACCACTCCAGAGCCATCTCTACCAATGCCACCAACACTAGCATGTCCAGGATTTCCTCTAAAAGAGCCATCAGTATTAATTTTCAACTCCCCCAGAGGAGGGGGACACCAGTGACCAGCCTGACTAACCTTCTCCCTCCTGCACCCATGGAAAACAGTCCTCACAATACCTTTCCCCCCTAGGGATAACCCCAAAGCACTAACAACTCCAAAATCACCAGGATCCACAGGAACAGAAAAATCACACTTAGCTGTCAAAGTTTCCTGAAGACCCCCCAAAATTCTCAACCATAGTTGACCAATCAGCAACTTCCCATCCAAAAAAATTCTTCGATTGCGTTCCAACCAAATATGCCAAATTATCAGACTAGGGATAATAACCCAAGCAATTAAAAGAAAAGAAGTCCTAACTGAAGGAGACCCTTGACTTTCCCAAAATTCCTTGAAAGAGAGAACATGTCTACACGGCATATGCCACAGATTCCACCAAAAGTGATAAATGGATTTCGCAAAGGAGCACTGAAAGAAAAGATGAGAAATACACTCTTCATGACCAACACACATAACACACATAGAAGGTCCCTGGAAACAACGCTTGCAGAGATTCTCCCAGGTAAGACATTTTCCTTGCACCACTAACCAAGAGAAGAAATTGCACTTAGGCCATGCAAACTTATTCCAAACCTTCTTCCACCATGAGATCTTAGTACTCCCAAACAACTGATTATCAAGGATAGAATAACCTGAAGCAACAGAGAATCTTCCTTTTGGATCAGAGTCCCAAGCCAACACATCACGCCCAGAGAGGGAACTACAAGCACGTCTAGACAAAATCCCAGCAAGCTCCTGACGGTCCTCAACTGTACCATCAGGAGGCCATTACCTTGGGTCCTTCCACCTAAAAATAGTAACTTTCCCCAATGTTTGATGAGTTTTAAAATCAGCCACATGACAAAAACTAGCATCAGTGAAGTGTTGACACAAATTTTACAAATGAGGATGTGTAGCCAAAATGGGAGGATATCCATCCCAAGAATCATGCCAGAAAAGAGCTTCCTTACCCTCATTACAAATCCAAAACAACCCCTGTTTGACCAACTTGGCACCCCTTTTAAGAGTGCACCAAATCATAGAACCCTTCCCTTCTAGGCTAAAGCGAGCCACATCAGCACTCTTGACCTCACCAAGATACTTTGAGGTAAGGATTTTTGCCCACAATTGATTTTACTGAGAGCACCACCACCAATATTGTTTCGCAGCAAGAGCTTGCCCATTCAAGTCAGTCCTATGTAGCCCCAACCTGCCTTCCTACTTCTATCTACAAATGACATCCCATTTAACCAAGCTCCACTTTCTATGAAGAAGGTTGCCTATCCAAAGGAATTGCCTAGACAATTTTTCAAAATCTCTGATAAAACTAGGAGCAGAGAGAACAAAGCATCTGTATAAAGGAAGAGCTTGTACCATAGACTTTAGTAGAGTCACTCTACCAATAGAAGAGAGCCACCTGCAAGTCCAATGACTGACCAGATTCTGAAACTTATCAATAATCCCCTTCCAAAATGTTTTAGGAAGCGAGCGAACCGCAAGCGGGATGCCAAGATAAACAAAAGGAAGAGTACCAATCTGGAAACAAAAAATACCAGCGATCCTCCTTTGAATAATCTTTGGAGTATTAAAGAAGTAAATAAAGGACTTCCCTTCATTGATTCGTTGACCTGAAGTAGCCAAGTAACAATCTAGAGTGCTACACCATCTGACAGCTTCCTCAACCTTGGCACGACCCATGAGAGTAGTATCATCCACAAATTGCAGATGCGACTGGGAGGGAATGTTATTTCCCCAACTCCACCCTTGTATCAATCCACACTCCACACGAGATCTTATACACCTCCCTAGGCCTTCCGTAAGCAGAATAAACAAATAGGGAGACAAGGGATCTCCTTGTCTGAGCCCCCTAGAAGCCTTGAACAACTCAGAGGGCTCACCATTAACCAACACAAAGAAGGATAATGAAGTGACACAACTCCTGACCCACTCAATCCAATCACCATCAAAACCAAATGCTTCCTGAAGCTTGAACAAGAAGGCCCATTTAACATGATCATAAGCTTTAGCCATGTCCAACTTGATGAACATGGATTTCTCTTTAGAGCTCGCCATAGAATGAATGGTCTCAGCAGCAATAATGACACCATCCAAAATTTGTCTACCAACAACAAAACCCCCTTGTTCTTCTGAGATTAGTCTGCCTAACCAAGGTTTCAGCCACTCAGCAATCAACTTTGTAATTATTTTATACACCACATTACACAAAGAAATGGGTCTAAAATTATCCAAAGCATTAGCCCCCACCTTCTTTGGTATGAGGGTTAAAAAAGTAGCATTCATAGATCTCAACATTTGTTTGTTCAAGAGAGATTCTTGAACAACCGCCAGAAGGTCCAATTTAATCACTTCCCAAAACTCCTGGAAGAATTCAGCCGGAAACCCATAAGGCCCTGGGGCTTTTCCTCTTTTCATCTGAAAAGCAACCACTTCAAGCTCAAATAAATAGATAGGATTGAGCAAAGATTCATTCATTTCTCTAGTAACCAAAGGCGGTATGCTACCCAGGATCAAAGCTTCATCCTCCTCCACAGGAGGGGAGTCCTCAGACAACAACGCAGAGAAGAAACAGATAGACTTAGCAGAAATAGAAGCGGAAGACAAAAAAATCTCTCCATTCTCCGACACTAAAGAGGAGATAACATTACCTTGCTTTCTATCCTTCACAGAGTTGTGAAAGAAGGATGTATTCCTGTCTCCATCTTGGAGCCACTCAATTCTAGATTTCTATTTCCAAAAAATCTCCTCTCTTAAGTTCCATTCTTCCACATCCTTCACCACAGTAGCTTCAAGCAAACCAAGCTCCTTAGTGAAACCTTGGTCCCGAATCTACCGAGTAATTGAGTCCAACTGAGACTGAGCATTTTTCTTTCTTGGAAGAGATTACCAAAGTGCTGCCTATTCCAACGCTTCAACTTATACTTCACAAACTAGAGCTACTTTGAGAAGGAGTACATAGTAGTCCCATGTGTCAGCTTCCCAAAACTCCACCATCCAAGAACTAAGTCATGAAGAGATTCATCCCTGAGCCACATAAGCTAAAACTTAAAAGACTGGTTTATACCTTGTCAGGGTAATGCAGTAGTAAGTTTGATTGGCCAATGATCAGAACCCCTGCCATCCAAAATCTTAGAGCTAGTCACCCACCTATCCCCCATCCAAAAACTAGAAACCAAAAATCTATCTAATCTTTTAGAAATAGCCGCTTCCCCACATCTTCTATTACTCTAGGTAAATAACCCATTACCCGACTTGATGTCAACCAGGTTCAAGAGTGCACTTTTATCCTTCAAGAGAGTCGAAGCAGAATCTAGATAGGCATTACCACCCCTCTTCTCCTCTAAAGATGTGATGACATTAAGATCCCCAGCCAGAATCCAAGGAAGGTATGGATCCAAAGACCTCACATATCACACATGATCCCACAACAAAGCCTTACCCTAAAAGTTAGTCGGTGCATACAAGTTCGAGAAGAGAACTCTCTCCTCTGACTCAAGATGATAAGAAACACAAGAAATTGAACCTCTACAAGAGAACCACCAAATAGGTCTGACTCTACGTGGGTCCCACAAACAAGCCACCCCACCAAAATTACCAGATGCCCCAACACATTGGCACTGACCTTGACCCCAAATCTTAGAAACCACTGCCAACATACTAACAACAGACAACTTAGTTTCCTATAAGAAAACCACATCAGGAGAATGAGACCAAATCAAATCTTAAATAGCCTTTTGTCTAGGGATTCTATTCATACCCCACACATTCCAAGAAAGCACAATCATTGAGGAGGTTGGGAGAAGTGAGTATCAATAGTCTTCACTGAACCTGACTCTACCAGTGTCTCACTAGTTAGCTTGACCTTTTCCTGATCCTTCTTTCTACCCACCTTAAGAGGTTTCTCAAGATCCCCTTTCTTGAATTTTTTTTGAAGCAAACCTAAACCAGGGGAGTGAGACTTATGTTTACCTAGATTAGAAGCACCTTGCATCTCAGGGAGAACTCCACCAATGTTAGCAGGCCCACTAGATGCCTCCATCACCAAACTAGTCGTAACCAAAGCAAGGTCTGGAGAAGATTCAACAATAGCTATCTGAGCACCCTGTACTCCAATCTGAGTCAAACTTGGAGGCCTAGTAGACTGAACTCCAGGAACCTCCTCAGCTAAAGAATTCACTGATCTTTGTAGAACTTCTTGAAAACCCTCCTCTTGGACTAAATCTTCAAGTGCCTCAAACCTGTTGAGAGTCTCTTCCTCCTGCCTATCTTTAAATGATCTCTTTTAGCCTTGATTACGATTCCAAGTCTTAACCGGGATAAATCCCTCCTTATCATTCCCCCCACCCTACATGGGAGCTTTACCCTTATTTGCATTCAAAGAGGGCTGAGAAGAAGCATTACTTGTACCAAAAGCACCTGGAGCACGAGGACACCTCTATTGGAGATGCCCATATTCATGACATACTTGACACCTAAAAGGTAGCATCTCGTAATCTAATGGTTGAGTCCAGGAGTAGGATCCAACAATCATATCAATAGAATCTGGTAATGGTTTACTCAAATCAATTTCAACACAAACCCTAGCATAAGAAAAAATTCTCTTATTCAGATTCTGTTGAGAAGGACCAATAGGCCTTCCTAGCAACAACGCAATCGACTACAGTATATCACTTCTCCAACATTCTAGTGGCAACCAAGGTAGAAAAACCCAAACTGGGAATCTTGAAGGTAATTCCTCTACCGAGTTAAAGCCAACATGCCAAGGTTTGATGAAAAGACCCACCTAATTATAGAAGTACGAACCACCTTCAAAAGCCCTGTTTCGATCAGAAACACACGAGAAATCTACCATAAAGAAGTTATTTTCAGCCATTAGAATATCAAAGTCACCTTCCAGGTTCCATGTCTTACGAATCCAATTATCAAGAAATGTGAGAGAAACCCTCATCCCCATGAACTTACAAATCAAAACATGGTTGCAATAGTAATTGATATCTTCAGCCACCGATTCTGATTGTATTACTAAAACTGGCTGCTCTTGAGTCCTCTCCAAACATCCATTCACCTTTTTCAGTTTAAGGGCACCATTTCGAACCCCACCCGATCCAGAAGAATGTTGAGAAGGAATGCTCACATTCACCCCAGCCGAAGAAGAATCAAGACCCACCATATCTAAAGACACGTGATCAGTCATTTATATCAGCAATATGAGGGCTCCCGTAGCCCCCCGCTCACCGGGCTAAAACCAAAACAAGAGCCCAAAATAGGTGCACCAACATAAGAATCAGCAACACAAAGGAAGAAAAATGCCCCTCCCCAAGCATGCACGAAGCACAGACCAAAGGACGCTTAGAATAGAGAGAATATGCCTCGTTTGGAACCCACAAAAGCTACAAACAATGTCGCACCAGAGGAAAATCATGCAGCACCCAAAGACAGAAAAAAAAACCCAATATGAAAGCCTGGTCCCCTTGAACCCCCGCGAGCATGCAAAGACCCCTGTGCACAGAAAATCCAATCTGCAAGCTAGGGCTCGGGTGCCCTAGCTCGCCCGCACCCACATGCCGTCGCCATTATTCGAGAATGATTTAGACTTAGTTAAATAAATAATTTTTATTTATTTAACCAAAGGGGGTGATGTTAGATTAAATTAGATAAATGTTTGATTTATTTAATTTAATTAGATGAACTTTAGAAATTTAAGCAAATAATATGGATTATTTAATTAAATAAAGATAGGAAGATGAAATGACCTAGCTAATTACACATAGACAATGATTTAATTAAATCGAGGGATTTATTTAATTAAAAGGGGAATTATGATGACTTTAATCAAATAAGGCTATTTGATTAAATGGTTAGACAGAGAGATAATTCATGATGAAGAGATGTTAGTCGATCAGGATCGAGTGTGCGATATCAATTTTTATATTTTCTATGTCTACAATAGGAAAACACAAACATAATTCAAAAAAAAAGTGTGTTTGAATCATCAACACAAGCCTTGATTATATTGATTCAAAAGATAATTACAGATCGACATATATAATGAAGCAGAATACAAATGTTGTATGGTGGTCATATGTTGTTATTACAAAGTATAGCTCATTAAATTCCCTATCTATGTCCAAAGGACTTACCCTATTCAACTTGACTCAAAGAAAATAATTACAAAAAACATAAAAACAAATTCTGGTAAGGAAACACTACACTAGACCACTTAGGTTGGAGAGTAGAAGTCCAAAATTGAAACAAAAAAACAAAAATTCCCTTTATAGTGCATGAGTAACTCAAAATTTAAATTCAAACCCTAACCCTAACTCAATCAGAGTTATAGAAAGGATTAAATTTGATTAGATTAAAAACATGAAGAATTCCCCCCAAAAATGAAGCAACAACTGGCCATAAAGGCCTCTGACACCTCGAGCACACTCCAACATTGATGTCATTCTAAAAACATGCATGGTACCCTTGAGAAATCCGTGATCACAATTAGGAAGAACATACCCTGACATTGATTTCATTCTTTGCAACACATCAAGACATCAATGGCTCCACTCAATAATAAATTCTTCTTGGGAGAAGCAAAAATCTGATCTGTAATTGTCCTGGATCGATCTTGGTAGCTAGTTGTAATTGTGCCATTATTGCATATTCATTACCCGTGAACAAGAGAAGCCAACCATTGGGGAAATCAAATTTTGAATTGTGGCCATCGATCTACCTTAATCATGCCAAGATCCAATGCCTAACACTCATTGACAACAACTTTAAAACCCGACCATCATATTTAAACCACTTTAAATCTAGGCCATTCGATCAACCATCACCAACATGAATCACAATAATGATGTGTCATCCAATCGCACAAATTAGGTAGTGCCACCTGGCAACACCTTGGTACCCACTATTGTCACCTTCCTGTTGAGTCCCAACACTTCATCAACGGTCACAAGGCATCCACATGGAAGAATCTCCACTACTTTCTGTTGACCATATGAGACTTAGCCAAAATCAACCAAAAGCATCAACAGAAAGAACAAGCACCATTCAATCATTTAAACCACCACCATTGATCCCTACCAACCATCACTATGACACCACCATCCACTAATGTAACAACCACCATTGCTGGTCCCACCAGGGACACACATCACCAAGACGCCAACCCTGCAAGACTTTGGAAAACAATATTTTATTCACGTGAGGTGCATGAGGAGCGACCAAGATTTAGCCATGCCTTGTACCCTAATATCCGTCGTTCGATCATGGGGCCCACTACAACACTTGCCAAGCCTTTGAAAACTGTGGGCCCCATGCCACACATATGAAACATGGAAGAAACCTACTAACCCCATGAATTTACTTTAATGAATTGTTTATTCCTACGAGGTGTGCTAAGAACAAATAAGATACATTCAACACATTCAGTTTGATATTTATCGTTCAATCAAGGGCCCACCTACACACTTAAAATGTTAATACACACATGCATATATGTAATTACTTAAAAGGGGCCACCTTAGGAAAAATGACTTAGGGGTGATGAAATATTTTAGTACCGCAACTTAGGAAAAGATTAAATAATTTAATTGGGCTGATGACTAGAAAGACAAGGTAAAGTGGCCGATGAACACATGACCGCCTAGACATAAGTTATAACTTGAATGACCGGGAACTAGGCATAGGAGGTCAAAATGATTTTAAAACAAAAGTGCACACCAAGGGTTTAGGGTTTTGGGATATAAGGGTTTAACCCCTTCATGCAATTTTTGAACCCTAAGTAGACAAAATGGAGGAAACTCAAAGGATTAGAAGATAAAATTTATGGAAATGGCCATGGATTTTTCAAGTACCACCAGTGGGTCCAGTTGGGGATGTCTACTTTATAAAGTAGAGTGAGAATTCAGATCTCTGGAGAAGTAGACCAAGCCAACCTTTGGGCTATGGAGTCAACCCAATTCAAAACACCTCATTTGATAGCCGCGGGCCACCAAATGAAAAAGGGGAATTAACATTTACCCTTGTCAAACACCAACTTGTTAAAGGAGCTGATCTCCTTCAACCAATAAAATTTTTTGTCACACCATAGCAACACAAGTAGCCTCCCTCTTGCAAAAAAAAAAATGTGATTACCCTTGAACAAGTGAGAACTTGCACCATGTTTTTCTTTACTGTTACATGGTAACCACATCATATAGGCCACCTCATTGCCACCCATTGCATTTTCTAATTCTGTATTTGGTGACAAAAACTAAGAACATTGATTAGCACCATAAAAAACCTTTGTCTCTTCACACCTTTTGATCACTTCACATGAATCAAGGAAAAAAGAAAAATCCTCAAACTCACATGGAATAGAAAAATTTGCCATCTTATCATGCTGAAAAGTAGAGGGAAACTCATTCTTAGACAAGTCAAACTGAAAAAATTTGAAGCTTAGGCACATAAGGAACATGAGCAGCCAAAAAATTACCATCATGTTGTTGCTCATCAGAACTACAAGCATCATGATTGGAGTCCTCAATGTTGATGTAGACCTCATGAACACATCCATTAAGATCATTAGGAAATTTGTGTGAAGAGCTACTCTTCAGATTGCCTCTCCTTTTCATCTTCTTTGCAATCTGTTGAGGAAAATGTGTCACAAAAATTTGAACTATGATACACATCTAGTGAACTTACCTCGGCAACCTAACTTTTCCATGAAAATCTTGAAGCCCACTGCTTATGAGAAAGAATATGAGCTGCAACCCCTGAAAAAAAGTCTTCATATGCATCCATATGATCCATACAATCATACTCCTTAGGCACATACTCGTCATAAATAACATCTTCAACTGTAGCAAGATTTACTTCTTGATTTTCATTTTCACCTACAACTGTATCTATGCTATCCTCATGAAAAAACTTAGTTGCAACTTCAAAACCAAAACTAGGGACAAAAGAAGGTGGGGAATCAAACAAGGGGAAAACCTCTATTCATCACCCATAGTAGATACATCTTCTTCTTCTCTGCCACTACCAAAACTAGCAGAGTCATATCCCACACTAATAGACTAGAAGTCACCATTAGAATCATCATTGCTACTCTCTTCTAGTTGAAATTCACCACACAAACTATCACAATGATCTAATATAGAGAGCAATCTCTCTTTCTCTATTATTTCAATATCAACAGGAGGTACATCTACACAAAATTCTTTTGTGGGCTGCTCAAAAGAAGAATCTTCACCACTGCAAGACGCATCATTGTTTTCTTTTATACCATCTAGACACCTAGAATAAGTACCATCACAAAGTCTAGATAGGAATCAATCTCCATGCCTCCCAATCAACTTGTCAATCATTGAAAGCCAGCCATCAATGTCTCCAACTCTTGAAGGCTTCCATAATTGTGGCATTGTACTCATACCTAACACAAGTCTTTCATAAAATAAATCTACACATGCTGATTTATTTGGCCTTTCTGATTCTGGTATAGCAAACCAACATTCCATGAAATTGTCATGAAAATTAGATAGGGTCTCATCCCCATATTTTTCTATATTCCATAATACATCTAGAGGTGAGAAATTTTAAACCTTAGATTCATATTATTCTTCAACTTCCTAACTGTGCAGAGAACCACCATGAGACAGATGACTGTTATTCACTTCACCAAACTAATTAGTGAATATTTCTTTAAAATTACACCATGAACAAATAGAATGAAAATGAATATTAAAAAACCAGTCCTTAGCATCATCTTCTAAAGTTCTTACAAATAACTTCATGATAACATCCTCTTCTTCTATCTGACTTTCCACTAACAAATCAGTGAAATATTGCCAATGTCTTGATGCCAATTCTTCTAAATTGCCCCTAAACTTAGGAAAATATTTCTTTATTTCCCATGGAATAGAATGTGGATAACCATGGATTTTACTTCAATCCAGAGGGTTATATCTCCAAATAAAAATGTTTTCTTTGAGGATATGACTATGGTTCAATCATAGCAGAATAGCTAGTAGAGGGGGAATCCATTTGATGATACATTTTAAATCTTACCCTCTACAACTAACTACAAAATATCCAACTTCTCTTTTCCATTTTGAACTAGTATCTTAAAGCACCAAATAAAGGAGAATGTTTACCAAAAAATGTAGACCTTCACACAAAATGTTGTAATAGAAAAATACCTAAAAAATGTTGCAACCAACTATTTTGATAATGTGGAATATTTTGTAGAGTCACCACCTCTTTGAAAGAGGAAAAGATCTTCAAGTAGCAGAGAGCTCCTTCCAAGATCAATCTATTTCTGAGTTCTCTCCACTAGCAGAGCACTAGACTTCAAGAACAAACCAAAAATGTTGGAGCAACCTCCTTCTTCAAGTATGAAGGTCCCTTTGCAAAACTCTATCTTCCTGAATAAGGCAGAGGATAGTTGCAGTTACTCACCCAAAGATTCATGAACTTATCTTTATCTTCCTCATAGAATGTGGTTCACAATGAGGAAGAGAATATATCCAATTTCTCACCCCAAAGATTTCTTCTTTTTCTCCCTGGTGTCACCAATTTGTTGGCTTAGATGGGTCAATAAGACTCCAAATTTTTCAATCTCTGGTTACAAATTTGAATAACTCTTTGATAAGATTGTCTACAACCAAAAATACTTAGTTAATCCCTAGCAGAGTCATCAATCTATTGGAGGTTCCAAATGATGGTCTAGCATCTCCTAAAGGGTAGCTACTCCTTATATTGAGAGACCCTAGGTCAATGGCCAATGAACATGAGATAACTAATTGGAAAGCCTCTCCTCTACACTTTAGGCTCTGTAGGACCAAGGTGGGTATCCCTATACATTAATGAAAATCATCACACTACAATGGTGGAAGGTCTTCAATGGGATAAATCATCTACACAACCTTCACTACTAGTAGTGGCTCGTGGTAGTGTGGAAAGGGCAACATGAAAGCAAATCTAAACTAAGAAAGAAAGAAATGTTTTTGAATTAAAAGATTTGATTCATCCCTAGCTTCATACTTTTTGAGTCTCCTTGACTAGTGCCTTATCCACACAGAGTCAAGAATGAAATAAACTCCTACAACATATTGTCCATGGCTTCTCATAACCCTACTACCTTGTAGCAGGAAGCCAACAAAAGGACAATCAACATGTTACTTAATTATTCATATTGCACTACAATACCCTCATTATCTCTATGCAAGCAATTACACCATTCCTTAAATGATAGGAAAACAAAAACATAACTCAAACAACAAGTGTGTTTGAAGCATCAGCATAACCCTTGATTATATTGATTCAAAAGATAATGCATACAATATTTAGAGAACATACAAATTGACATATATAATGAAGAAAAATACAAATGTTGTATGGATGTCATATGTTGTTATTACAGAGCATAGCTCATTAGATTCCCTATCTACATGTCTAAATGACTTACCCTATTCAACTTGAATCAAAGCAAAGAATTACAGAAAAAATAGAAATAGAATTTGGTAGGGAAAAACTACACTAGACCACTTAGGTTGGAGAGTAGAAGTCTGAACCCAAAATAAAACAACAAAAAATTCCTTTATAGTGCAGGCATAACTTAAAATTTGAATTAAAACCCTAACCCTAACTCAATCAATGTTATAGAAAGGAGTAAACCAAGTCAGATTAAAAACATGAAGAATTACCCCCAAAAATGAAGCAACAACTGGCCATAAAGGCCTCTGACACCTCAAGCACACTCCAAAATTGATCGCATTCTTAAAATAGGAATGGAACCCTTGGGAAATCTACGATCATAGTTAAGAAGAACATACCTTGATATTGATTTCATTCTCTGCAACACCTAAAGACATCAATGGTGCCACTCAACAATAAATTCTGCTTGGGAGAAGAAAAAATCTAATTTGTAATTGTCTTGGATTGATCCTAGTAGTTGGTTGCAGTTGCACCATTACTACATATTCATTACCTACAAACAAGAGCAGCTAACCATTAGGGAAATCACATTTTGAATTGTGGCCATCGATCTACCTTAATCATGCCAAGATCCAATGCCTACCACTCACTATCAACAACTTTAAAATCCAATCACCAAATTTAAACCACTTTAAATCTAGGCCGCTCGATCAACCATCACCAACATGAATCACAAAAATGATGTGAGTCATCCAATCACACAAATTGGGTAGTTCCACTTGGAAACACTTCGGTACCCACTATTGTCACCTTCTTGTCAGGTCCCACCACTTCATCAATGGTCACAAGGAATCCACATGGATGAATCTCCACTAATTTTCTCTGACCATATAAGACTTAACCAAAATCAACCAAAAGCCTCAGTGGAAAGAACAAGCACCGTTCAATCATTTAAACTACCACCGTTGATCCCTGCCAACTGTCACCGTGACATCACCATCTACTAATGCAACAACCACCATCATCGGTCCCACCAAGGACACACGTCACCAACCCACTAACCCACAAGACTTTGGAAAACAATATTTTATTTGTGCGGGGTGCACGGGGAGTGGCCAAGATTTAGCCATGCCTTACACCCTAATATTTTCCATTCGATTACGGGGCCCACCACAACACTCGCCAGGCCTTTGAAAATGATGAGCCTCATGCCAGGCATATTCCATGTGGCAGAAGCCCACTAACTTGCGACTTTACTTTAATAATGAATATTTTTTTCCTTCTAGGTGCATAGGTAACGACTAAGATGCATTCAACAGATTCACTTTGATATTCGTCGTTCAATCAAGTTCCCACCTGAAGACTTAAAATGTTAATACACACATGTGTATAAGTCATTACTTAAAAGGGGTCTACCTTAGGAATAAGGACTTAGGGGGGATGAAATATTCTAGGTTCATGACTTAGGAAAAGATTAAATAATTTAAATGGGGTGGTGACCAAAAAGACAAGGTAAAGGGGTTGGTGAACACATAACCACCTAAACATAAGTTATAACTTGAATGACTAGGAATTGGGCATAGGAGGTCAACATTATTTTAAAACAAAAGTGCACACCAAGGGTTTAGGGTTTTGGGATATAAGGGTTTAACCCCTTCATGCAATTTTTTAACTATAAGCAGACAAAATGGAGGAAACTCAAAGGCTTCGAAGGAAATTTTTATGAGAATGGCCAAGGATTTTGCAAGTATCAACAGTCTCCATGAGATATATATGAAAGATCCCAACAAGCATCTGACAATATATCTTCATCAGTGATGGGAAGAAGATGAGTCAAAATTGGAAGGGTAACCTTTAACTACAAAGAAATACAGGAAGTCTTTAGACTTGTACCTCATAAAGACAATCTAAGATTCATTTAAATTCTTGTAAGAGTGATAGAGGGAAGATATAATCTTCAAAAACCAAAATGAGTTTATCTATGATCCTTAGTTTCAACATCACATATCTTCCATTTTCCAAAGTGACTTAAACAAAGGAAACTTGCTACAATGGGATTTTTGACCAATTACACTATTCTCATTTGTTCATAGAACTAAAATTAATCATCTGCTTCAAGTAACAAAATCTTGGTACAAATCAGTGCCTATTTATGCTTTTTGCAACTTGAGTTTGATATCCACTAAACATGATACAAGGTCATACATTGCTAATACTTCTCCCTTCATTTTCTAACACTTACTGAAATGATCATAATATATGATTTGGAAAGCTAGAATTAAGGTCGTAGTTGTATAGAGATGCAACACATCATGAATAAAAATATAATGAAAAATAAAAATATAACATCCAAAATACATTATATCTTTATTTTCAAAGAATTCTTTGACCTATAGAAATAATGGGTAAAGTAAAACAAGTCTTACCATGGCGTATAGATTTTGCTAGGAGATATTTAATAATCAAAGAAAATACTAATATATCACCTATAAATTTATTATTATATAAAAAAATTCTTATGGAATTGAATTCGAAGCCAAGATCAGTCAACAATAAAGGTGATTGGGTGTATGGAAAAAATATCCAGTTGACAGCAAACCCAGTGTAGTTTCCAACCACTATAGGAGTTTTCTTGATCTTTTTTCCAACATCCATAAGATCAATTATAACTTGAGGTGATATCTTTTCTTCCCACACTATTTTTGAAGGTGGCATTACATGTGCAGGACTGCAACACAAATTTATCTTAAAATAGTCAACATCTCAATTGGAATAAAAGAAAACCAAGTCCAATGGATAGCCTTTTCCATTACAAAGCATTAAGAGATTTACCATCAAAAGATGGGAGAAAATGTACATGTTATGCCTTGCATAACCACCCCATTTTATTTCTTTGGTCAAAATGGGTCCTCCTTTGTTGTTTTTGTCTTTGTTGTTCTTGTTTGGGCCTTAGGAGTTGTTTTTTTCTCCTAAGTACTTGTTTTCTTTTATTTTTTAGGTTTGGGTTTTAGACCGTTGCTGGCACTTGTTACTTTGCAAAGTTCAAGTTCTTGTTCATGACCCGATCCTGATTCTCATGCTTTTCCTTGTATTTTTTTTGTTTTGTCGGATTCGGGTTTTGGATCAAAATTGTCACCTTACACCCTTAAAGGTGTAAGTTATTTTTTTCATTTCAATCCCAAATTTCACTTTTCTTCCTTGTGCGTTTTTGCTTGTGTCAGAATCAGACATCAGACCGGAACCAAGACCAATAACTTTTCCAAAATTCTTGTTCCTATTTCCATCCCAATCCCAATTTCTGACTTTCTTTCTCTTTTTTAGAATCGAACATTGGATTGAAATTGGAACTAAGGACTTTTGAAATTTTTTATCCCATCCTGATCCTGATTCCCATGCTCACCTTTTTCTTTCGGGATTCAAATTTCGGACCTTCACTTGAACATTGCACTCATTGAAAGTTTGGTTCCATGTCGTGTCCTCCTCCTGATTATCACTTGCCTTCATTCTTGCGATGGTGCATTTATGACTGACACCTCGATCCTGAGGCCCAACCAACCTAGATTAATGTCTAACTGTTCACATGTGCAAATAGGTTTTGTTCCCTACCACTCCTCATTTTTCTTTCATTTTGGCTTGTATAGTTTGACAGAATGAACCAGAGCAGCGTTTAGAGTTAGGTTTTGAGGAAACACTTTGATTTCTCATCGTTCTATCAGATTTTCGGATATGTTTGGAGGTAGGTGTTTTGTGTTGTGTTTTTCTTTCATTCTTGGTTTACTTGTGTTTTCTTTGCTTGTGGTTTCACATGTTTCACATGTTTTCTTTTTTTCCTTATTTTTTGGCTTGTTTGTTTTGGTCTGTTTTCTATCTTTCTTGGCACCCGTTGGTGCAGTTTTTTTGTTGTTCTCAACCCATTTGGTTTTCTTTCCCTTTTTTCATTTTGAGTTTTGCATGTTGGTGTTTTCCCTCACATTTCATTTTGTTTTCTGTTTGTGGATTTGTTGTCCTGCCATGCCCTAATTTTCTAGGTTTGCTGACTGCTTGGTCGAATTGGCATTAAAATGGATGAATTTTCAAAATTTGACCATTACAATTCAAAAATATTGAACCTAACTATTTCCCTATCTGGAAGGCATGATTTAAAAATTGTTACATTTATTTTTCCTTCATGTTAATTGATTGTTTCATTCTTGATTCCCACATCTATTTTGAAATCGGGAATCAGAAGTATATTTGTGTTTTTACCACCATTTGTGTATCACTCTTTCATTTGCTCTGACTTCGATTCCCATTGTTCCATTAGGATCAAGGATCAGGTCATTACCTCAGCATGTTAAGAATTTTTGATAATGTATCACTTCATGTCCCCACTCCAATCCCTACTTTACCATCGGGATCAGATTTCAGACAAACACCAAACATTTAACATACTTGTAAGTTCCACTGTTTAGTGCCAACCCGATCCTGATATCCAACAAGACGTCGAGATCAGAATTCATAGTGGAATTATCACTGCTTTTTTTCCAAAGGATCATTTCAAAACCATGTCCCAATTTCAACTTCTGATGAAATGTTAAGATAAGAACTCAGGACATTACTCACACTTGTTCACTACTTTTTGGTTTGGTTCCAAATCATATTCCAATTCCAAATTTTGATTTTCCATCAGGATCATAACTCAGAGAGAACCCTTTATCAACTCCATTTGTTAGGTATCATTTCCTAGTGAAAACTCGATCTCGATTTTCTAACACTTTGCGAGATTAGACCACGAAGCCAAACTGCAAACTTCTCTTCACTATAGGTGTAGGTGTCGAGTCATGACTCGATCCTGACTTCCGATATAGTTTAATACTATACTTAGAATGATCAAGTTCCTAGTTCTATCCTGAACCCGAAACCTGAAAATGCTGAATTAACTTGTAGAATGGGAATTTATTTTGAATGAATGAAGATTTAATATGAATGCTTGTGCTAATATGTTCTTCACATGTTTATTCTTTGTCTGATAGTGGTCAATATTTTAGGTGATTAACAAATGTTTGACTTAGAGGAAGAAGTTCTCATTGAAGGAACATCAAAGGGGAAAAAAGCCAAGAAGCTAGAACTAGAAGAAGTCCCTGTCACAATGAAGTATAAGTTCCAAGGGACCCCAATACCATCCAAGTTTGGTTTTGAGGTTATGAAGATCATTGACATGCTTGTGGGACATGTTGATTTAGACTAGTTTTGCAAGGATAATTTTTTAGAAGATTCCACCCAAAGGGTAAAGAGAATTTCAAAGTCTAGGTTGGCTCATGTGGCTACATTTCCCATTATAGTGCAATGTCCAGAATTTATATTAACTACTACACAAACTTACAATCTGACTCAGAGGCAATGCATTGATTCATAGGGCAAGTAATAATTGGTTTAACCCCAACAATGATTAGACTAGTTTATCTCAAGATTATGATTGAAGCTAATGCACTTAAAATCTGGGTAGTAGATGAGGATGGGACCAAAAGGGTAATTAACAAAAGGTGGCTTAAGATAGAGAAGAAATCAGTAAAGAAGGTACCATCTAACCCTAAGAAGTATGGCTTCTCTGAGGACATTGGAGATATGATCAAATTGTTGGAAATAGTATTTGGAAAGGAAAACTCTCATATATTTGAACATTGGATGTTTCCATTTATTCAACTAATTCTAGAGGAGAAATAATATTTGGACTGGGGACATAAAATTTCAGATAACATCCATGACTAACTATTGAAAGTAATAGAAACCAAGACATTATTTATGTCTTTGTACATGATATATTGTGCTTCATGGATGAGACAATTTCCTAGTTTAACTATTGAAGGAAGAATGCATGAGGGGTTAGATCAGAAGAAGGTTTCAGACTATTATGAACAACTAGAGCTGAAGACAATGGAATTTTTTTTTAAAAGAGTTAATGATGCATTTTTATATGCTATTATTAATCAGCTCATAGGTGATGTTGGTTTCAGAATGTCCATGGAGGTAGTGGAGTTAATTGAAGAGTGAGGTTATTGGTTTATCCAATACCCAAAATATACCTATTTTAGATTGTTTGGATATGACAGGAACCCTTTCAAATTGACAAGGTGTTGTGGTGACCAATGGGTCTTGATGGAGTTTGCTTGTAAAGCCATTGAGGTGAATGTGAAGTTTTTTGCATAGCATAAGGCTAGTTGCAACTCATTCCCAATGCAATTGGGGTTCTATTTTTGTTCCTCTTCCCTAGCAGCTAAGACAACAATGGAGGAATTTTAGTCCATGAGTTTTAAGTATCATACTTTGAGGAAGGGCTTTGATCCTAAGAAGAAAATGTATGGTTTGTATGCTTCACAATTTCCCCATCATTGATCACTTCTGGAGGACTTTGGGCCAACCTACAAGATTAGTTTGAAGTAAAGAAAAAGGGATATGAAAGACTAAAAATTCCCTAGATGAAGGATTTTGAGGTTGCAAAGGATATACTAGAAGGCACCAAAGATGATGGGATTACTCTTGATCCCCACTATGAAATGGATAATTTGACTAACTAAGATTTGGAGCCAATCAATTGGATGGAGAAGGAGGAAACCAATATTCATAAGGTGTCACAAGTTGTGGTTGATAGAAGTGTGAAATGGCTTAACCTCCACATAAAGCAACCAAGGGCTAAGGCTACAAGGAAGAAGGATTCTAGTAGTGATCCCACTTCATCTACTAAAACAAGGCAGTATAAGAGGTTAAAGAAAAATGTTGTAGCTACGGAGGCAGCCACAGGGGAACCTACTCAAACAAAAGAAGAAACATTGGTGAAGCAGGTGATTGAAAGCTTGGAACAATCCAAGGCTATTTATCAAGCTACTGTTGTAGGGATTATTTCAGGTCATGGTGCTACACCCATAGCAATTGTATACCTTGGAGAACAATCTTCTAAAGAAGGACCTTCTACTGTGCTTATGCAAATAGAGGATAATCCTCTAACTGCACCATCAACTTTAGAAGCAACAACTAGTAACAGATTCACCTATCCCCTCAAAATCTAAGAAAACTTCGCCTTAGGAAGAAGAAAGAGTAGAATGGGAAGAATATCTTAAGAAGGCTAAGGAGGAACCTATAGAAGAGGAGACTGGGTTTGTGGAAGGAATCCTCTAGGGTGAAGCTATAATGAATGATGTTTTGAATGAAGCTAAGTAGAGAGAAATAATGGGAAGTTCTCAAAGATTAGTTGTTGAATAGTTAGCTAGCAAAGAATAAGAACATAGAAAGGAAAATGAAGAGTTAGCTCAAGAAGAGGAAGTTGTTGAGGCACAAATGAAGACCGAAGAAGAAACCATTGCATGAGAATTGGAACAAAAGGAGAAATTTTAGCAAGATAAAGCAATAGAGGAAGAACTCTGTGCAAAGGAGTTAGAACAATAGAGGTTAAGAAATGCAGAGGAAGCTGCACAAAAGGAAGAAGAAATGAAAAAGATAGAAGAAATTAGAGCTCAAAATGAGAAAATGGAACAGGAAAGATTGTAGAAAGAACAAGAAGAGTGAGATAGAATCTCATATGAGAAAATAATGGAAATAGTTTCTTCAGTACCTCCCAATGCTCAATAGGTAGTAACCCAACCAACTGCTCCTACTTGGTTAAAATTGAATTTGGAGAAGAGGCAATAGGTTCAAGCTCAACCCATAACATGGGATGAAATGGTAAAAGAGATAGATAAAGTGAAGCCAAGGAAGAAACCCCATGTTTTTCATTCTACAAAGTTAACCGATGATGGAGATTTGGTAGCAGAAATTGCTACACCTATAGCTAATAAAGATGATAGGGAATTACAAGCCACAGATTATCAAGTAAACACTATCAATCTTTGAAAAAAAACTAGAAATTAGAAGATAAATCTAATCGATATTGTGGCTACCACTACCAAGTCATGACTCATCAAAGATAAGTAGGCCAAGGATGAGCTAAAACCTCAGGTAGGGAAAATGAAGACTTTTATCAAAAAGCTAATTACATCCACTCCCACACAACTTGCACCATCAGAAACTCTTATTTTGATGAGTCATCAAATGGTAGATGAGTTGACTAAAATAAAGAGAAGATCCCAAATGATGGAGAAATTGGTTGACCTTCTTAGGAAGGATACAAAAGAGATTTTTTCTGCTGGTTCAAAAAGTTACAAGGAAGTGGGTTATCTAATCAAGTCTATGGGAGAATATATAAAGTTTCTTTGAAGAGATGAGGATAAATATGCTTGGGATATGAAAAAGTTGAGAATATTGAAGAGGTTTCCTAAGGAAGATGTGATCAAGTATGCAATTATAGAAGATCAAGATTTTGGTTACCTTGATCAGTGTACGAATACACTAATCTTCAAAATAGATGCCCTCATGGAACATAGAAGAACATTGTAGTAGGCTCAACAAGTTTTTTTTTAGGAAAGGAAGATTGTAAAAGGGATTATTGCTGAACTGATTGGAAAAGAGGCTTCACCAAGGGATGGTTTAATTTCTTTATAGGAAATGTAGGATGAATGAAATAATAGATTGGAAGGAATGATCAAGAAAGGAGATGATGATGAAGGGCTTCTCCTAGAAAAGCTTATGGTCATTAGGTTATATGTATGGGACACTTCCCAAAATGTTTCGTAGCTATAGGATATATACATGGCCACGACCAAGGAGTATGAATGAGAAATGTTTAGGGTGGAATGGGTAGATGTAACTGAAGAGAAACCCATACAACATATTTTTGATAATATGGATGGTTATCTCAAAAATAAGGTGTCTGAAACAATTAAGAGTAGCTAAGTGGAAATGGAATATTCCGCTTTTGAAAAGGAATTGGGTCAAAAATTTCAACCATCTTCAGGTGTCCTATGGGGAAGCAACATCTTCATACCTGTTTTGAATAACTGGACAACTCGAGGTCAATTTTGAAAGACTAAGGACTAGGTGTGGTGATCAAAATTATATCTTGCAGTGACTCCCAGTTAGATTTTTAGCTAGGTGGACGTATGACATACTTCCTAGGTGTAGGAATTTCAGCAAGAGAAGACTCAAACTCAACTGGAGGCACCCCCTATGATTATGGATCTAATCCTCAAATTTGTGGATCTTGATTTTTTTTTATTAGAGAAATTGATGTTAATTCTTGTCTATAACTTAGAATTTTCTCCTCATTGTAAAGGTCAATTGATTGAATTCAGTCTGTCTACCTAAAGACTCGATACAGTTTGATTTTACAAATTTTATGCAAGAAACTTGAATAATTTTATAGTTTTTAATTCTATTTTTTATTTTAGAAGTTTGTTAGTTTAACAATAATGCTGATAGAAAATTGGTTTTATGTATGCCAGTGTATTTTGTTGTGCATAAACCTCTCTTATTTGATGAAAATCAATAGAAGATTTTGAGTTTAAAACCAACTATTGTGTTATTTGTGGCTGATTTTTCTTAATGCTTATTGATCAATTAATCTTGGTAATGTACTTATGGTATTTTATGATTGAAAATTGATTCTAAAAATGATGAATGGTTGTATGCTTTAAATCTGCACTGTGAATGGATGCAATGGTATGAATCATTTCATAAATTATGTTGTTCTACAGTTTTAGTTAATTGGAAAAATGCACATTATAATGATTACATGTCTAAATTGAAAGGAATCTATATTCACACGTTGTTTTTCTAAGCTTTGATCAATATTTTTATGTTTATTTGAAACCCCCTCATGTTAAATTGCTTTATACTACTTAGTTTTTACTCATTTACCATCAAATCCCCTTGAACATTATAGTTGCATAGACCACTAAATGATGATAGCATAGTTGAGAACCAACTATAGAGACCTTGGAAGAGAGGATGTTTTAGATCAATTATCTTTATCAGGAGAAATAGAATAGAAATATTTTGTTTTAACATTGTTGTGTCAATTTGGCCATCAACAAAACTAGCACTAGAAGGAGGGATCAAAGGAACAAATAGGAGTAAATTGGGTCCTTTTCACTAGACAGGTTTGAAAGAGCTCTGAGATCTACTATGAATCTAGAGCCATTACTCAAACTCCAATCTCCTACTAGACCCAGAAACCATAGGGCTCTAACACCACCACCCACTCCACCTAGATTTCCACCAATACCACAATTGTCACAATTCAATCCACTGCCACCAATGGCATTCTTTGTGAATAATCCTTCACCACTAGGAACCATCCCTGGTGGTGTACATGAGATGCCTAAGAATCTAGAGAATTTTTTCCCCAGATATGCCCATGGAGAATCGAGAAGTGCTGAAAAGCACATCTAGGCATTCAAAGATGCATGCACTTGAGCACAAATAACCCATCATGGCATTGCATGTAGACTATTCCCCTATTCACTGGGGGATATGACCTACAATTGGGACTTGAACTTGCCTATAGGATCCATCCTTAGTTGGACCAATTTAGAGGATGCCTTTATAAATCAATTTTGAGTCTTTGTAAATCCAACTATCCTATACCACCAATTCGCCACAATTATAAAAGAACCACATGAAACTTTTCCTCTATTTAACAGTCACTTCTAGAGGATGTATAGGAAGTTGCAAGAACCATACATGGTGGCTGAAGATATAGCCATCTAGGCATACTAAAGGCCATAGATTCATTAATTAGCTTATTTATGTAAAGAACATACCTCATGCCATACATTGATTCATTGTCCAAGGTATACCACTTGGCCATAAAATCACAACAACAAATAAGTTCATAATCGGGTGGTTTGGGAGGGGTTTTCCCTCCTTTGAGATATCCTGGGGTGCCTAGTGCAACCCCTCTATTTAATACAATCCTAGGCATGTCCCACTCTTCTTATGGACCTTTGTCTGAATTACAACCTCCCCCTACATTACCATGGGTCAATGGTGGGACTTTAGATTCCTCCCAACAACATCTGAACTCTCATAATCATGTTGGAGGATCTAATACCACCACTCACCTATTTGTTGTAATGACTACAAAAAGTGAGTGAACTACTCATTTGACCACAAAGTTAGAAACTATGAAGAAAAATTTATCCCAAGTAACCAACAAGATAGCCCAATTCAAGCTGAACCCCCCTCAAAACCAAAATTAGAATCAAAATTACTGTTGACGCCAAAAATTGATGAGGAAACAGTGCCTTATGGGAAACTCAGTTCAAGGGGGGCCCTTTTGCACCAAACTGAGTGACCTCCAGATTTTAAAGAAGCCGACTTCTTCTATAATGTTGTTTTGGGAAAGGGAAAAGGAAATAGATATAATGAAGCAAAATCTAATCTAAGGCGATGCGCCAAACTTTGCTGATGGACACGATAAATCATAAATTTAGGGGCCTGAATGGTGTTGTCATGTTCCAAAACGTCAGAGACTTAAAATTATAGCATGAACAGTTCATTTATTGATATAAAATAATATTGCATACATCCTTACTACTAAGAAGAGTCATTTAGACATGATTTAGATAAGCAAGCTTGTATTCAATATATAAAAGTCTTGTCAAATAAAATGCTTAAAACAATAAAAAACATAGTTTACAATTTAATTAAAACATGAAAAATAGAAAGGCCGAACAGTGGGCACAGTCTGAAAGTTTCTTGCGAATAAACATGTAAAAGAGGCCTGGTGTCTCTTGCTAAAACCAGTATCCTTTTTTCTAAAATTTCTTGGACCCTTCTCTCATTGCTGAGAGAGTATATATAGCCGGGGAGACAATTCCCACCGCTTTGGAGAGCTATAATAGAAAAGATTTCCCAATCCCCTGCAATGATGCTAGAATCAAAAGATTCCCCAATGCCGTTACAATGGCAATGAGTTAGAACATAGCATCTGGTCATCCAGTTGCAGGTGCACCCTTTGTAATAATGGCGGTGGTCCCAGCCAGGCTCGAGGCGACAAGTGTCATCCACCGCTTTAAACGACCCAGATGAGCGGCACCCAATAGCATGATCTCCCTCAGCCAGCCTATCGCCCGCTTCAAGGATCAGTTGTAAGGCACGTGGCAGTCTGTCACTACCCGAATGAAAAATTCTCTCATTGCTGCAGAGAGATTGTGAAGAAGCAACACGTGTCCAATGGGCTGAGATTTTCGTTGCAGTGGAAAGAAAACCGCATCAATAGGGTGCGAAAGACGCGTGGCAGCGTTTCGTAGCCCGCGGTTGCTCACCTCCTTGCCGTATTGAAAAAACTGCGAATGGTTGCCATCTAGCAGGAGGTGGGGCCCACCAAAAATAAAAGAAGGCCTGCGGAAGCATTTCGCAGCCTGCGGCTGCTTATTTCATTCCCGCATGAAAAACTTGCGATACGCTGCCACGTAGTAAGACGTGGGTCCCTCTGACAATCTTTTTAGAAGCGACGGCTTCCACCGAAGGCTTTCGCGACCCGAAAAGACTTCAAGGCAAAAAGAAATAAAAACCCCCGCAAGTGAGACACGTGGACACCCAGCGTAGCCCCTCAGGACCTGAAAGGGAAACCATTACCCGAAGCTACGAAGTGATGATGCACACAGCAGGAGATCAAAACTTGATGAAAAAACTTGAAGGGAGCTGTTTGCATATTTATTTTAACAACTTTTGGCGACTATCAGGGGCGTTTCGTATAAGGAACAGAGAACCCAAAAACTCTCTGGTTCTGCAGACCAGAGCTTTATCCATAGGGCAAATGGAGTCAGAGTTTGGAAAGAGTAGCTTGCAAGGGTGACCATTCACTTTCGGATGACTTTGCCATGCTGTGCAAATTTTCGTGTGCCCCGCGGAGATCAATAGCTTCTTTGTGAGGCAACACCTCAGGTAGGCTGGTGCCTACTTGGATATGGAAAAGCAGCTGTGAGAGTGGATGAATGATCGTCTCAATGTCAGCTGCCATTGGGGAACTGCCGAACTCCCTGAATACCTCTGGGTCGTTCTCCTTTTGCTCAATAACCTCCGTGATCTGTGTGGTTGTCACAATGGAACCATCTTCGAGGAATGGGGATGGCAGCCCCAGCTTGCCTAGCTCGGAGAAACTTCCCTGAATGCCATCCAGTGCCTTTCCTAGAAAAGTCATCGCTGCCTTAGTGCGCTAGAAGGTAGAGTGACAATGAATGAATTTATTTTCTATTTGAGCAGCAATGTCCCGATCTTCGATACCCACCCCGGCCAGGATTTCATCCGAGACTGAGTATAGCTTGTTGAGCAAGTCCCTTGCCTCAGGAACCTTCTCCAAGATGAAACATGGGAACTGCTCCATTATGTTGTTGGCCTCTTGATTTAGCCTTGATGCCTTGGTGATAAATCGGAGGGTAGGCTGTAGTGTTAGGCAAAAAGTCTTGACTTTATCCCAGTGAAAAATGTACAATTGCCTAACCAGTGGGATGACATCAGGTTGGGTAGGGGCAGGCGACAGAGAGGCTTTAAGCGAAGAAATCTCTGCGTCCCTTGAAATGAGGGTCTCGGCTAATTCTGCCTTCTTCTTTTTCTCGGACGCCAATTTCTTCGCATAGCTGTTCATTTCTTTATTCCAATTCTGTTCGGCTCGGGAGTGGTTCGCCGATTGCTCCTCTAGGGAAGCCTTTGTCTCTCAGAGTTCCTCTTCTGGCTTAGCCTTCAGGCTTTTAAATTTGGCCTCTTTCTCCTGTACTTTTTGCTCATACTGCTCTTGTAGGCACTCCAACTCCTGTCCCTTTTGTGCCATCCCCTAACTATACTCAAGGCGGATGCGTTCAAGCTCTTCCTCTTTTGATTGTAGGCTCTATCGGGCTGCCTGGTTCTAGCTTTGCAACTCTTTTACTAAGCCTGGGTCAGCAACCTGGGTTTTCGCAATTTCGCCCTGAAGCTTGTTCCTCTCCTTCTCTACTGTCAGCGCCCTTTCAGTCATTCGGGCGATATCTGCCTCTAAGGATTTCTTCTTGGCTTCTTTGAACTGCTCATCCTTCTTTTTTAACTAGTAGCCAATTTTGAGGAAGTCGGAAGTGACCACCCGTTGCGTCTCCTCCATGATTTCGACCTTATCTTGTAGCCTGGCTACCTTCATGTCAAGTCCGACAGCATAGATCTCATAGTCTTCGGGTTGCATTTCTCTTTTAGGCTTGCTTATCCTTGGGTACATGGTATCAAACTTTAATTCTTACCGGGCCTCATCATACGAAGCTTGTACTCTCAGCTCGGCGGGAGCATTGTCATCCTTTACCTTGCGTCGCCTCATTCTATTTGCGCTTGCCTCTTTTCCACAATCTATTTGCGCTATGAATTCAACTGGTGATGAAACTAGCCCACCTGCGAAAGGAACACCAGAAGGCAGGGCATAGGGATAGGTAACTTTCATAGGCGCATGCATTTGCTTCTTTTGGAGAGTGACTATTTGTGGGGAAAAGTGTGGCACATTCCATAGCTTCGCCTGAGAACTATTAGCAAGGCTAGGTATCTGTAGCGGCTGAATCGGTGATTCAGTCGTAAGGCTCATTGGCCAGGGAAGGGAAGCTACTGACTAGATGTTAGCTTGTTGCAATGGAAGAGGATCAGTAAGCATAGCGGAAAAAGAAGGGGGGCCGACTAGGGGAACATTTTCTGAAAGCGAGGTGAGGAAAGTCTGAGCGACAGAGGTAGGCATAAGCATACTCGGAGGAGTAATTATAAACAGTTGGGCCTGTGAAAACTAGACAAATCCAACCGAACAAGTTGGATCAGAAACAAAAGGTAGAGGGCTCAGACTTATGGCAGGAGTTGCTAATGGAGCAGGGGTGAATACGAAGGAATGAGATGCAAGAGAGGAAGGAGCGAAATGTACCTGTTGACTAGTCAGTGGTGGTTCCAGGTCGTCCGTGACTCGCCCACAAACAGTGGTATTTGGCTAGTAGTGGGCACTTCTCCTCCGACGGGTTCTTGCAAAACCCCTCCGATAACACTTTCTATGCACTATTTTTTCACCGGTGGACATTCACTAACTTCGGCAGTCGGATCCTTCTGATGAGGTGTTAGCCTGGCCGGTTTGGCAGCCGAAGTGCGTGTGTGCGAGCCACTTGATATATTAAAACGTACATTAGTGGCCACATAGGCGTCATGCCCGGGGACGTTGCCCCCTTGCGCTAAAGAGGATGATACCGCCGCTTCTTCTTCATGCTCCTCGGATCCCTCTTCCTCTTCGCTCCTATCAACACTAGAGATCGGGTTGGGGTGGCCTTCATTCCACCATTTGTCGAATTCTTGGTCATCCTTCAGCTGATTATAAGGAGCATCCAACTGTGCTGTTTCCTGGCGATATTTCCAGAAAGCTCTTATTTTTTCATCATTCCATTCCTCACCCCTCTTTAATTTGTTGTACATGCTGCACTCCATCGGAAGATTATCCCTGGCCACGGCCACAGGAAAGTAGAACTTGTGCCATGGGCCCCTAATGTCTGGCATAGGGATTTGTGCTAATTCAAAAAAATATTCCTCTCTATCTGTCCGCGGATTAAGCCATTTTTCCCAGTATGGTCAAAGAACATGGGTAACTTTCATATGTGGCTCTGGTAAGTCATTGAAAGGGTTGTACTCTCATTTATCATTTATCAGTACCAACCCTAAATGTGCCAGCTTCTCTTCTAACAACTTGTGTGATTGTTTTTTAACCAGCATTACCGACTTGAAACTCTTCGGACAAGTGAAAAATCCCTTTTTCTTGACACTTTTGCTGCTACAGAAAGTGAAATTAATGACACACACCTACCTAAAAATTTTCAGCGCAAGCACTCTATTGGTGACGTAGGCCGGGAGCAGGAAAGGTTTTCCTGTAAAGCCTCGCATTCGGAGGATTGTAAAATCCCTGTCTCTGAACCAGTCACAAGTAGGGGTGTAGCTTTACATAAATCCGGTCTGCTCCTGGGTGAGCCGGACGATATCACCTTCTCTGATTAAATCATTGAAGACCGGGGATATGAAATAGTCCGAGAATGCATAATAGTCATATGTTGCGGAAAGGAAAGGTGTCCATGTAGACACCGACTTTCTTTTATTCTGCTCATCAAAAATTGATAGCGGAACAAAACGGGCGAAGAAATCTGGATTCTGATGCAGGAACATGTGGACTAGGTAGGAAAGAAATCTAAACTTCTTTTCTGCCTGATAATTCTCTATTTGATGTATCATTTCTTCAACCATGAACTCAACAAAATCATACCAGAAGAGTTCATGCTGCCTGCGAAACTATATTGTAGGGCCCAGCTGAAAAGTCTCGATCTTCTCATCAAAGTCTCGGCTGCAAACAAATGCCAGTATGGACATGGTGTCCTGGAGATCATCACGAAATGAACCACGTGATAATGGGATACTTAGTGCTTTAGCGGATGCGATACCTTTCTTATTAGTCTCTTCTAACAAGAAATCTAAACCAGTTTTTATTTTCCTCCATATTTTCTCCCCTTGCTTGGGCGAAAAGGCTCGATAGTCTCCTTCCTCCTACTTGGGTCCAGGATACATAACATGTGCCAGATGGCTTCTGGGCTGATATGAACCCTTAAATTGCAACTTTCAATGTAGTGGGTATTTGGATTATAGCGCTGAAAAGCTGCGTCGACCACCTCTGGGCAATAATACACCAGTGGGACCATATATTATGGGAGACCACTATACCAGACTCTTCCTGCCGTGGATTGGTCCGCCTTTGTTGCTGATAACCTTGCACAAGCTGCCTCTCTGAGGGATTTAGGGTTCTTCGCAAGCTTTGGGTCATAGATATTGTTCCATTCTTCTTTAACCTTTTTCTGGTTACTCCATTTCTTGGGTCTATCCAGCTCTTCCGTATGGGCTCTTCTCGTCTTCACGGGTATACCAGGCATGGAATATGCTACATCCTCGTATATGTACACCTCAACTAAAGAACGAATAGCCGTAAACAGTTCCTGACTAATCTCCTCTTGTATCAGCTGAGCTAAAGATTCTGACATCTTTCTTTCTCTGCAGAATTTGTAAGCTCCTGGCCTGCGAATATGCTTGCTCTAGATAGACGGACAGAAAACAACTCTGCACTTCCCTTGCGTTTGTAAAAAGAATTTGCACTATTAAGCCTTTTCATGCAATAATAGCAACTTTTCCCAAGGTGGTAGGCGAAAGCAAGCCTTTTGCATTTAATTCGACATGTACCGTTAATCCTACAACTCATGCAAGATGAACTGACTGCTATTCCGAGGTGGCCAGATTTCATTATTACATTTACGAGATCTTGTGATACGCCTTGATCTCCTTAGAAATTGAGCTTGCAACTGGCCTTCTAACCTTGCGTTAGTATACGCTGGTAATTAATATCCTGGCCAGAATGATTACACCAATCAAACAATCACCGCCTGAAAAGATATGAGTATCGCCTTGGGCTGTGGGACACACTTGAGAGATGACACAATAGCCTACGGCCACACGTCCCCTCACTAACAAGCGCCACCTTTTTAAAGCTAATTAATCAACTTCATTTAATTAAACACGCCTTCGGTCGTGCTATCATGGATGTACCGGCCCAAAAATGTGAACAGACGCAGACTCAACTTTTGAGACAGTAGCTAGCATAATATCACATTTTTTAGAGGCGGATTGGCATGTGTCTTGTCAATTTTTCTATAAATAGGCCAGTCGATAGTGAGCAAAACAAACTTAGCATTTGAGAAGTGATAGGTTAGTAGCAGAGTGTTAAACAAGTCTTTTCATAGGTTAGGTGGTGCATAATTCTGGCATTAACTTAGAAGTCCAGGGACAGTGTCAAGAAAAATGGATACCCCAATTTGCCTAGCCTCGTTTAAATCACAGACGGCGTTTCTAAGTGAGATTTCCACTAGGAGGCTGAAGAGGATGACGAAGAACAAGCATTCGCTGGTTTTGGTAGCCATTAAGTGGGTCCTAGGCAAGGATTGCGTAGAATATGAAGATAAGTATAGGGTGAATACCGACATATGCTCGCACTTTGTAGCGTCCATGCTGGACATTTGCATTCCCCAATCATTTATTCTGAAGCTGGTTAAAGAAATCTTTTCAAAGAAATACTTGAATGGGCTTGGTGAGGTCGTTGCACATGCTACATATGGGATAGGCCTGCCAATAGCCAGCGACCTGCATCGCTTTATTGAAGAAGAAGTTGTCGTCATTTGGCTGCCATTCCTCAACAGATTTTGTCTGTAGACCCGTAACCAACACTAGCAGAGGGTTACCCAGGCCCTACACTTCCTGTTTCGGAGCTACAACATGATACCTTTCTACGACGTAGACTGGTACACTGACTTCAGGAACCTGGTGTTTCCACCGCCAACGATGGTTGCGTCAAATGATGCTGCTAGTGCCGCTGAGGAGCCCGTGGACGAGAATGAAATGGACGCTGCAGTGAATGCATCGATTGTTGCCAGTCATGCCTTTGGATAGATAACCCCTTTGCCTTCCTGCTCAAAATGTAACTCTCCTACTTTAGATAAGCCTGATAAAAGGCTATTGTATATAATATACCTTGATACTTGTATATTTTGGAAATCGGCCCTCTAGCCATTTTGTAATGAAAGAACATATATATAAATATTTACTTCTCATTTTAAGGAAAAATCCATGCTCTTTTTTTCTTTTGTGTTTAAAATTTTCTGGGTTTGCAAATTTTGTATGCTACTTCCCATGTATGAGTGTATTTTGTGTAAAGCAACTCTGGTGTGCTACCCGCCAATGAAAATGAGCAAATGCGTAGAAAGACAACTGATTCTAGAAAAAGAATAGGCCAAACACAAGAAAGGAAATGAAAGCACTATTTACATCTGTACAAGGTAGAGCTTAATGCTTAATGGAACAACTTAAGATGAATCCCATTGAACGGGATTCCTAACGGCTGTTGTTCCATATTTTCTAGCTCAAAAGCATTGTGTTGCCTGCAGTGAATGATTTTGAAGGGTCCTTCCCATAGGCTATCAAATTTACCGTGCTGACATGGCTTCGCAGCTCTACTGTCATATTTTAGCACTAAGTCTCTACTTTTCAAACCTTGGTCGGAAACCTTCTTGTCAAACCATTGTTTGACCACCTATTGACGGCTTGTCATTGCTATTAGGGAATTCTCCATTTTTTCTTGTACTTCCAAAAGTTCGGCGAGCCGAACCTCCATGGCTCCATTTTGTTCTATCTCAAGGGATTTCAATAACTGTATTGTTGGGATCTCCATGGAGATAGGTAACAGCGCCTCCTTCCCATATACCAGCTTATAAGGTGAAGTCTTAAAGACTTGCTTAGGAGTTATGCGGTTTGCCCAGAGCGCTTTTCAAAGATTTTTATGCCATTCCCTTTAGTGCTCTGAGCCAACCTTTTTAAAGAGTCAGACTAAGCTTTTATTTGTGGACTCGGCTAAAGTATTTCCCTGTGGATAATATTTTGATGATGTTTTAAGGAATATTCCATTCTTTAATGCGAAGTGACATACCTTTGTACCTAGAAATGCTTTGGCATTGTCCGAAATGATTGTCTTCGGAGGGCCGAACCTCATCACCAGTGCTTCGAGGAAGTCTACAATCTCTGTTTCTGTTGCACCCTTAAGGGGAACAGCTTCTGCCCCCTTTGTGAAGTAGTCTGTAGCTATTAGAATCCACTTGTGTCCAGCACTAGAAACTGAGTTGATCATTCTGATGAAGTTCAGGCCCCATTGTGCAAATGGTTCATCTGCCACGATAGGTTTGAGGGGCATCGCTGAATTCTTCCTTCTGTTAGAGAAGAACTGACATTTTTTACAAGCCCTTACCAGAGAGTAGGAGGCACTGAAAAGTGTAGGCCAGTAATATCTAGTTCATAGGACCCTGATAGTAGTAGTTTTGGCAGAGAAATGTCCACCTTCATCGCTATTGTGAAATGCGTCGAGGATCTTCTGCGCGTCCCCTGAAGTAACACATCGCAGGAGCACACCATTGAATTTTTTTTAAAAAAAATTCCTTCTATCAGCATATATATACAATTCTGAAGCCGGTAATACCTTCTTTTTTGGGATGAGAGGTCCGGCAGATACCTTCTAGTTTGCATGAAGTTCATTCTATTTGTCAGCCAATCATCTTCTGATCCTGATTCATTTATCAGGACGAGCTCTGGCTATTCCTGCTTGGCAGGTACCTCCTTGTTTTGTGCCATATACTCACACAGTCCTCTGCCTTTAACAGTCTTAGTAGGCCTGACCTCGATGTCATACTCCAAGATCTTGGTAATCCAATTAGCCCTTTTTTCTGTGATCTCTCCTTCCATGATATATTCCCGCACACTAGAATGTGCGACATATACCAGAACTTTGTTGTAGGAAATTAGATGGCTAAATTTTTTAAGGCCCTTTACTATTGCAAAGCCCTGTCTTTCGACGAAGTTATAATTCGCCTCATATTCTTTTAGGGTTCGGGAATAGAATGACACTGGATGCTCTCTCTTTCCTTCACTATCCTTTTGAGTCAAGATAGTAGCGATACTGGACTTGCTACTGAAGGCATACATTATAAAATCTTTGCATTGATCTGGATTAATCAGCACCAGGGCTGTGGAGATCGCTTCCTTGACCTTTTCAAAAGCCTCCCGAGCTTTTATTGTCCACTTGAAAGATTGATCTTTTTTTAGCATTAGGTGATTGATCTAATCATTCCTGCGAAATCAGAAATAAATTTGCTGACAAAATTTACTTTTTCGAGAAAAGACTGGACACCTTTCTTATTTACCAGAAGAGGAAGCTCCTTAATAGCCTTTACTCGTTCGAGGTCAATTGAAATACCTTCTTTAGACACAACATGCCCTAACAGCTTACCCTGCGGTACTCTAAATACACACTTCTTTGGATTTAAGGAAACCCCAGACTCCTGGCATTTTTGAAAAACTAATTCCAAATGATCAAAATGATCCTCTTTAGATTTAGAAAACACAGTAAGGTCATCCAAATAGATTAAAATAAACTTATTGACCAGTTCGCTAAATGTGATGTCCATAGCTCGCTGGAAAGTTGCCCCTGCATTGGATAAACCAAAGGGCATTTTAGCATATGCAAATGTTCCCCACTTGGTGGTGAACGTAGTCTTGTGCTAGTCTTCTTCTTTAACTCGAATCTAGTTATAGCCAGAGAAGCCATCCAACAGAGAGAACATTTCCGATCCTGCAACAGTTTGGAGGATTGACTCCATAAAAGGAAATGGATAGTGATCCTTCAGAGATGCTCTATTCAAGTCTCGGAAGTCCACGCATAAGCGGATATCACCATTCTTCTTTTTAAATGTTACCAGATTTGATACCCAAGTACTATGTTTAATTGGGAAGACAATATGTGAATCAATGAGCTTGGTTAGCTCTTGTGCCATTAGGGCCTCAACTTTAGGGCTGACTGGCCTCTGCTTCTGTCGGACTGGTTTTGCACCTTCTGTTAGTTCAATAGTGTGCTGAATGATGCCAGGATCGTAACCCTCCAGATCATCGTAGGACCAGGCCACTACTCCATATTTTTCGTAGAAACTGATAAGCCTTTCTCTATCTCGCTGTGGGACATCTTTTCCAACTCGGAGATTCTTGCCATCAGAGACCCGAAGGTTTTCATAATCACTTTTTTCTGCTATGAACTTCCGCTTATCATTTCATACGTCATTACAATCGAAAAAATTCTCAAGAGTAACTAACCCTTTTGGAAGTTTATTTGACCTAAGCTGCATAATTTGTCCTTCATAGGCCTCGACGATCTTTGGTTGAAGTTGATCAGTGAATTCTCCAGAGTGCTGGATAAATGAGGCGATGTGCTCATCACTCTCAAAGACTTGCCAACTCTAATCATTATCGGGAATCACTGGTCGAACAAGCACTCGTACTAAATATTTGTTCTGAAGCAAGTCAGAGACAGGATCAAACTGAGCACCAATCACCGCCATGCGATTTGCATCGCTATTCTGTGTTCGGGGGATGGTCAGGATGTTGAAAGCTTCAAATCCTTCAATCAGGTCCCAGCTTCGATGCCGATAGGATCTCATTCGGACATTCTTCACTGTGGAGATTCTTCAGACCTAATTAACTACTAGTTCAAAATCTCCAAACACAATCAATTGCTTAATACCCATTCGTTCCGCTAGGCTTAGGCCTTGGACTAACCCTTCATATTCAGCTTCATTGTTTGAACAAGCAAATTGGAATCGAAAAGACCTCAACAACTTTTCATTCTCTGGGGATATTAGACATACCCCTGCTCCAGCTCCAACTTTGCTTCTTGCTCCGTCAAAATATAATGTCCACAACTCATTTGCTTGGTTATTGTTAGATTCTTTGGCAACCTTCGGAAGAACCTGGTCTTCATCATAAATCACATATGTGCCCAATCCAGTAGCATGATAATTCCCGAAAGGATCATTATTTATGTGTTCGCTTAATAGAGCATCTTCCTTATCATTTCGGTCTCCACTTACCTTCTCTTCCTCTAGCAGTTTGACACTATACATGTCCTGCTTGGTGATAGAGGTATGTGTGGCCTCAAAATTGATCAGGGCCTCATCCACCACATGTTCGGAATGTAGAGCCTTCGATTCTATCTTCATCTTTGCGCCATGCTTGGTCCTAAATATTAGATGTGACCAATCTAAAGACAAATATCCGCCCACCTTTGAAGTAAATTCTCAGGATAAACAGAGACCGAACATAGGAGGAACATCTATAATCACCGTATCTTGCGGGACCATGATACTTGGGCAGGCAAATAACGTTAACAGAAGCGCTTTGATGACACCCACAGTATCAACCTTATTTCCATCCAGCTGCATTACCCCTTTCTTCATAGGTTCGTAGCTGAGTCCCAAGGCTTCGATTATCAATTTTGGCATAATCGTTGTACTAGCGCCAGAATGAATCATGGCATTGTGTAATAGCTTTTCCCCTATAATGAGAGTCAGGAAGAAGGGTCGAGGTTTTGGCCTACCTCCGCCTTCCGCATGGGATTTCTTCGCTTTGTCTGCAAGAACCTTAGCTAGTGGCATTTGATAAACCACCTCTGTACTGGCAGATGACTCTGTTGGTGCTGAGCGGATCTCTTGCTGAAGCGCCTTCTGTAGCATAGTCTTCTATTCTGGGATAGCTAGAATGTCCCATAAAGACACATTAGCGGATGATTTCTTTAATTGCTCCACCACATTAAAAGGTGATGAGCTCAAAGATTTCTGCTCCTTTTCTTTTGTTATAATAATCTCCTTTCATGGTTGAGAAGGCAAAGAGACGATTGAAGCGCCAGGAATTTGATCGGACATGCCTTTGCATTGCGGGCTGTCTGAAAGTGAAACAATAGGCTCACCGGTGAATCTCCTCTTTGAGCGTGTGTTATAGTTAGATTGTACCTGCGACATTTTGGCTACATATGTGTCATTGGAAAACACCTTTTCCTCGTCTTCCATCCAGAAGAAGAGTGTATGATCAGGAGCAATATCAGACTCTTGCTCTAAAGACATTCCTTGCATTTGCGCGGTAAGGACTGCATTCTCTATTGCCGAGGTACATAGGTATTCTTCATTTTCTGTTGTAGTACCTTGACTATGTTGCTCTGCTACCTTCTGTTGTAAGTTTCCATGTGGACAATTTCGGGGCATATGTGCATCATTGCAGGGAAAACACCATGGATTGATGTCATCAATAAGATTGTTTTGTTCCGCAGTTAATTCTCTACTTGAGCTTGGCGACGCACTAGTGAGCAGTGTAGGCACTGGGACCATTTGGTTGGTAGTCGGCGCTAGTGGATTAGTGTGAGGCGCACTCTAATATTGATTTTGTTGATAAGTAGACCGCCCACCCTGATAGTTTTGATATGCGGGCTGTGGAGGGGTTGCTTGGTTCCACTTGAGAGTTGTTATGTCATTTTCCATAGTTTGCAACATCTCTTTGAGGTTGCCTATTTCATCCTTGGAAGAACCCGATGTAGAAGCCAAGCTTTCAGGAGCGGCCGCATAGGAGTACATCGACTGGGGAGTTACTGTCGCACTAGTCGATGCAACCTCTTGTGCTGAGTTTGATATTTTAGGAAATATCAAGATAATAGGTCGAGGAGGAAACTTTTTGCAATCTATCAAATGATTCTCAGCTTTGATAGCGGTAGCATAAGCATTTGGTAGAGTGGCTCCTCCTAAAGACTTAATCATCACAGAAATGTCAGGGTTAATGGACTTTAGATAAAATATGAATGCTAGTTCTAGAGTCAGGCGGATGGTCACAGGAATCCTCTACCAATTTGAGTGAAATCGGGCATTGAAATCCGTCAGAGCCTCCTGGGGCGCTCGTCTTATGATGGATAGCTGATAATATAATGAAGAGTGATCTCCGTCATTTGAGAACCTTTCATAGAATGGATCTCTGAGGTCATCCCAAGTGCGAATTGAATTCAGAGTCAGTGTTCAGTACCAATCCAGAGCCTTGCCTTTGAAGGACGCAGCAAGGAGCCTCAAGGCTACATTCTGCGCTGTAATACCATGTACCAGACATACATCTGCTACATCCTACAAATGTTCTGTTGGCATTTTTGTGTTGTCTCCGGCAAATTTAGGAAGAGCTTTCAGGGCCAAAACTGGGATAACGCCCCAAACAACGGGTGCTACTGGAGCTACTAGGGGACTTCCAGTATCCCATGCTACATAGTTTCTGTTTACGGCCGGCAACATGGTGAGAGGAAAGGGTGGTGGGAATGGAATGGTTACTAGCTGATTTGCGGCCTGGACTGTCCCTAGCGGAGGTACTAGTAAACTTGGGTTATTTGCAGTCTGGGATCTAGTTACAGGCTGATGGCTCATACACCCCTCTATAAGGCAATTTTATTAGTTCAGGTCCCACCAGGTGTGCCAGAAAAAGGACAAACTGTTGACACCAAAAATTGATGAGGAAACAATGCCTTATGGGAAACTCAGTTCAAGGGGGACCCTTTTGCGCCAAAATGAGTGACCTCCAGATTTTAAAGAAGCTGGCTTCTTCTATAATGTTGTTTTGGGAAAGGGAAAATGAAATAGATATAATGAAGCAAAATCTAATATAAGGCGATGTGCCAAACTTTGCTGATGGGCACGATAAATCATAAATTTAGGGGCCTGAATGGTGTTGTCATGTTCCAAAACGTCAGAGACTTAAAACTATAGCATGAACAGTTCATTTATTGACATAAAATAGTATTGTATACATCGTTACTACTAAGAAGAGTCATTTAGACATGATTTAGATAAGCAAGCTTGTATTCAATATATAGAAGTCTTGTCAAATGAAATGCTTAAAACAATAAAAAGCACAGTTTACAGTTGAATCAAAACATGAAAAATAGAAAGGCCGAATAGTGGGCACAGTCTGAAAGTTTCTTGCGAATAAACATGTAAAAGAGGCCTGGTGTCTCTTGCTAAAACCAGTATCCTTTTTTCTAAAATTTCTTGGACCCTTCTTTCATTGCTGAGAGAGTATATATAGCTGGGGAGACAATTCCCACCGCTTTGGAGAGCTGTAACAGAAAAGATTTCCCAATCCCCTGCAATGATGCCAGAATCAAAAGATTCTCCAATGCCGTTACAATGGAAATGAGTTAGAACACAGCATCTGGTCATCCAGTTGCAGGCGCACCCTTTGTAATAATGGTGGTGTTCCTAGCCAGGCTCGAGGTGACAAGTGTCATCCACCGCTTCAAACGACCCAGACAAGCGGTACCCAATAGCATGATCTCCCTCAGCCAGCCTATCGCTCGCTTCAAGGATTAGTTGTAAGGCACGTGGCAGCTTGTCGCTGCTCGAATGAAAATTTCTCTCATTACTATAGAGAGATTGCGAAGAAGCAACACGTGTCCAATGGGCTGAAGTTCTTGTTGCAGTGGAGAGAAAGCCACATCAACCAGGTGCGAAAGACGCGTGGCAATGTTTCACAGCCCACGGTTGCTCACCTCCCTGCCGTATTGAAAAAACTGTGAATGGTTGCCACCTAGCAGGAGGTGGGGCCTGCCAAAAATAAAAGAAGGCCTGTGGAAGCATTTCACAGCCCGTGGCTGCTTATTTCATTCCCGCATGAAAAACTTGTGATACGCCGCCACGTAGCAAGACGTGGGTCCCTCTGACAATCTTTTTAGAAGCGACGGCCTCCGCCAAAGGATTTCGTGACCTGAAGAGACTTCAAGGAAAAAAGAAATAAAAACCCCCACAAGCGAGACACGTGGACATCTAGTGCAGCCCCTCAGGCCCCGAAAGGGAAGCCGTTACCTGAAGCTGCGAAGTGAGGATGTGCATAGCGGGAGATCAAAACTTGATGAAAAAACCTGAAGGGAGCTGTTTGCATATTTATTTTAACAGTTACCAAAATCAGGGAGGGTATTCCAACCAAAACAACTACTCCAACCAGAACACCAATCACAATCAAAGAAATTTCCAAAACTAGAATTACCAGAATTAGAACTACCAAAATTAGAATATGAGATACAACCAAAGACCCAACAACCGACAATGGGACACTAGACCAAACAATGGAGGAGTTTCCCATAATTATCAAGACAATGAAGATAAACCACATAGTGCGAATGTTATAGATTTGAATTTTATGACTAATTGGTGTAGATTGCATGACACTGCCACACATTTTGAGGTTAACTACCTGGAGATGGAAAAAGTGGTTAAGATGGCACAAGCTGATTTCTAACTACCACAAGGTAATCCCAACAAAGGTGGTGGATCTGTGGATACAACCATGGATTTTGAGACCTATGATGAAGAATACCAATTTCCCATGTAGGGAGAAAATGAACCAGAAGTAGATACATATGACGCTCAGGATTTTCAAGACAAGGGAAGCCATTTTCTGAGAAATCAAAATAAGGGCCCATTCACCACATTTTCCCCTCCAAACAATATGGTCCCCCCTAATCAGAATGTCGACAAAAATTTGCCTCCACCAAAAGGCCCACCTAGGTTTTCCAGCAAAGGTAACACTGCTTTCATTCCTAAACAATAGAGTAATATTGTTATAGAATTTGATTTTATTTTGTAGATGAAAAAACAGATTACTTCATTCTCATTCTTTGATAATCTAAATTGGTGTCCCGCTCAACGTGAAATTGTGTTGAATGCCTTAGAAGAGGTAGATTGGTTGAAAGGAAAGACTAAGGTGACTCCAACTACTAACATGAATGCAACCCTGTATAGAGGTAAGATGGGGAAACCCCCATTCCTTTTAAGTCTGAGAATTTTCAAAAAAAATATACATAACTACCTTTTGGATTCTGGAGCCTTAGGTAATGTTATGCCTTTCTCTATTTGTAAAAAGTTGGGTTTAGCCCCAGTTCAAACTCATAAGAAAGTTATATAGTTAGATAAAACTGAGGTCAATGTCGTAGGAGAACTAAAAAATGTACATGTACAAATTGGATTAGACCCACGGATCCAAAACTATATGGATATTCAGGATGCTAATATTCTTGAAACATATGGCATGTTGTTAAGTAGGGATTTGATGAAGGCAATAGGAGGTTACACATTCCTAGATTTCTCGCACATGTGGCTACCATGGAAAGGGGTAACAACTTAGATTAGGATTGAAAGCAAACCTCACTTGAAGCATATGATCATTGAGTATGACCATCCCAATGAAGTAACATATTTTGAAACTTAGATAGGTGTTTATAGGAGGGAAGAAATTATGACCTTTTCAATGTTTAATCCTGATTGCTCACAACCTTTAGAAGAAAGTGACCTTATGACTACTAGTGACCCTACGATTACTGTTAACCAATAATTTTTAATTTAGAAATTGCAATAAGACAAGTTGGTCCTTGGAGAAGAAGTTGACTTGCGGAGCTTGTTACTCTTGAACTAGTATTGAGTTCATTACCAGAATCACTCCGAGTTGAAATGTCAATGTTGCTTAGGCAATAGTCTCTGCACATGCTCTAAATCTTAGTGAAGTACCTGAAAATAATCATTTACAACAATCTCTTGATCTCAATACCTCAAACCAGTTTGAGCCAACACCTATTCCTCTTAAGCAATCACCCATATCTGACCTGAAGAAAGAAACCCCAACCTAAGACCAACTATGGACCCTCAAATCTGATGGTTCCAAATCTAAAATGAGGAGTGCAGCTGGAGTAGAACTAACCAACCCGAAAGGGAAAACCTACTTTGCTTCTTATAGGTTATAGTTTGGCTACACTAACAATGTCACATAGTAAAAAACACTTGCTAGGGGATTGATGTTTTTGTATCAAAATAAATTTACAACTCTGACAGTCATGGGAGATTCTAAGGTAATCGTTAAGTAGGTTCATAGCCAATACACATGCCATAACAAAAGGTTGGATGCATACAGGAATAGGGTATGGAATTTGATAGAGGATTTCAATGCTTTCATAATCAATTTGATTCTGAGGGAAGACAATCAGATTGCATATGTACTTGTTGTTGCTGCTAGTACCTTGGAGCCCATGCAGGATTCCAAGTTAAAGAGGTTCTCCATGGAATTAGTGTTGATCTTAGCCATCCTAAACAATGTCCAAAATTTCCAAGTTTTTGATGACAATCAACATATACTTTCCTTCTTGGCGAGTTCATATGTCTTTGAAGGACAAATCATCGATGAATCTAATAGAGATTAGGGAGATTGGGACCTAGAAGGTTGTGATGTAGAGGGAATAATTAATCTAAAAACTAACAGCATTCCCAAGGGAATGGTAGCATTGGAAAGGATCTTCGATTCTGATCCTCGATCCCGTGAAATATTTCCTACAGACAGTGGTGGAGGGAAGTATGAATAATATAATTTGGAAGACTCAAGCCCAGAGAGGAACACATTTATTAACAAGGCTTGTCTGAAGGACATTCGAGAAAAAACATTGAAGGTACTGAAAGAAGATATTGCATCAATTGCTTGGGGGTATGAAGGTCCGAAAACATTTGACACTTCGGTGATAACGCACACCATCCATTTGAAACTTGAAGCAAAGCCATTCCGTCAGAAGAAGTGTCTAGTTAGTGCTCTAATTGAACCCCTGATTCTCAAAGAGGTGCAGAAACTACTGCCACCAAGGATCATTTTTTTGGTAAGGAATTCAACCTGGGTTGCAAATCTAGTGCCTATTTGTAAAAAGAGGGGAAATCAGATTGTGTTTTGACTTTAGAAACCTCAACAAAGCTTTAGAGAAAGATAACTACTTGCTTCTCTTGACGAGGTGCTACAAATAGTTAAAAACTCATAGATGATGTCTTTCTTGGATGGATAGTCAGGATACAATCAAGCGCTGGTTAACTATGAGGACAAAATGAAGACTGATTTCACTACCAAGTGGGGGATATTTTCCCACTGAAAGATGCCATTTTGTCTCATTAACATTGAATCCATCTTTCAACATACAATGGACATTGCATTTCAAGATATGGTAGGTAAATATATTATATTTACATGGACGATTTGATTGTATTTTCTAAGAACAGGGAAGACCACATTGCTGACTTGTTGAAGGTCATTTAAAAATGTATAAGCTATGGTGCATCCTTTAACCTGAAGAAATGTGTGTTCAAGGTTTTAGAAGGGAAATTATTGGGTCACATAATATTAGAAAGGGGGATTTCAATTGATCCAGACAGAGTGGATTCCATCCTGAAATTAACTATGCCTGGTAGCAAAAAGGAGATGAGATCTTTCTTCAAAAAGATAAATTTCATAAGAAAGTTCATAATCAGGTTCATGGAAATTGTTAAACCCATTAATGAGATGATGAAGAAGGATGTGAAGATTGAATGGAGTAACGAGGCTAACATTTCCTTCTCACAAATCAAACAGTCTATTTCAAAGGCACTTGTTTTAACCAGTCCCGACTATTTAATGCCTTTTTAAATTTATTCTTTCACATATGATCATTCATGTGCTGCTATTTTGACACAACAAAAAGGCAAAGGAGATGAATGACTAATAGCTTTTATGAGTTCTCCATTCAAGAATGTTGAGATCAGATATCCACCCTTGGAGAAGTAGGCCTTAGTACTGGTATAAGTGGTTAAGAATTTCCTACACTACATTCTTCGTAGTCAGATCACTACCATAGTTCCCGACCCTGTAATAAAGTCCCTTCTTATGGAAAGCGAGCTAGGAGAAAGAAGGGGAAAATGGATAGCAATTCTAAAAGAATTTGACCTTGAAATTCACCCGATGAAGATGGTCTGAGGACAAGGCTTATCCAAGGCCATGGATAACATTGAAACCAAGATTACTTTCCAACAATATATTGTACAATCATTCATAGGTGATCCTTGGTATGTAGATTTTATTTTCTTATTGTTGAACAATAAGTGTCTCGAGGGGATGAATACCACACAAAGAAGAGAACTAAGACTGAAAAGTGCTCATTATATAATCAAAGGAGGGGCCTTGTATAGGAGGAAATTTGAAGGTGTCTATTTGCATTTATTAGATTAGTAGAAAGAAAAATAGGCCATTGCCAAGTTTCATGGTAGATATGGTACTGGGCACGATTCAATTGATTCCATGACACATCATATTTTTAGATCCAGCTATTACTAGCCTCATGTATTCTAAGATTCTCATCAACATGCTAGGACATGTCACACATGCCAGACCTCAACATCTAGAGAATGCAATCTAGTGATGCCCTTACAACCAGTATATGAGGTAAGACCGTTTGCCCAATGGGCATGAGACTTTGTCAGGGTAATTAATCTAAATTCTTTTGTAGGTCACAGGTTTATTTTGAAAGAAATGGACTATTACACATGCTGGACCAAATCTCAATCTTGCAAGAATAGTACCACCAATGTCATTATCAGATTCCTCAACAAATATGTCATTACCAGGTTTGGAGTACTATTTTCTCTAGTATGTGATAATGGCCCTTCCTTTTCTTCTACTTAATTTATTCAGTGGGTGTATGAACTTAAAATTGTTTTAAAATATTCCTCTAATTACTATCCATAGGGAAATGGAGTAGTAGAGTCTATGAATAATAATTTTTTGGAGGTAATTAATAAGTTGCTAGAAAGTAATCCTAGGGATTGGCTCACACAACTGAGATTTGCTTTATGGGAAGATAGGACTAGAATTAAAGCTGCCTTAGGAAACTCACCATTTAAATCAGTCTATGGCCAAGACCCAGTCTTTCCTATTCATCTATAGATACTCGTTCTATGGTTTATGCAAGAGGTCTGACTAAGTAATTTTCTCAATCTAGAAGAATAGAGGGATGCTACTTTGCAGTAGTTTTCCAAACATCAGACTATAGTCAAATACTAGTTTGAAAAGAGAGCCAAAATCAATGTCTTCAGAATATTAGACCTTGTGCTACTGCGGGACAAAGCTAGGGAGAGGAAGGGTGATCACCAAAAATTTGATATACTTTGGTTGGGTCCATATCAGATTGTTGAGATCCTTGGTGATAATTCCTTCCAATTGAACACCTTAACAAGAGAACCGGTTCCATTTCCAATCAATGGGCAGTTTCTCAAACATTACTTCAGCCCATGAAGGTCTGATCATTTGACTGATTGTATATATGTAGTTTAGCTTTCTGCAATTTTCTCATTTTTTGTTTGTTTGTTTGTTTGTGTGTGTGTTTTCTTTTCTTTTGTTTTTTTTTGCTGTAGTTTGTTTCATTTCTTTTCTTCTTCTCTTTTTGTTTCTAGGGACCTTCATTTTCTCCATTTCAGAATAATAGGTAGTTGTTCAAAGCATAATAAGGGGTACTATGACTAAGAAATTCATTTAGGTATTTTCATGTATGTTTGTTGAGCTCTTTTGTTTCACAACTTATGTTTTATGTATGTCTTAATTAAATTTTGAAAGGTTAAGAACAAATAGGTATATTTAAAGTGATCTCATAAACCATGACTAAATTTTTCACAAACTAGATAGAATCATCTATTTTCATAAGGGCCTATCTGCCTTAGGGTGACTATATTCATGGTTCAGGTGAAAAATCCAAGTCCTAACACCATCATGAGGTCCACCATAGTTCTCAACCTGGTTTTTAGATACTACATTTAAGTATTGAGAAAAAGATAAGAAAATAATTGCTTCAAGTAGATCCCATGCAAAAAAGAAAAGAATAGAGAATCATTAATGGAAAACTTGATATTATAAGGGAAATTCAAGTATCTCTACTAGGGCTATGGATGCTTGGCTAGTATTAGAGAAATACTTTGGGAGAACTAGAGGTATCTCCGTCGGGGCTATAGACACCTGGCTGGCAACAAAGCAATGCCCAGGATATCACGTAGCTTGAATCTTGATACGATTATTTCAAGGATAGGTAAATTTCTTAAGGAAATGATGTACCATACATGCACAGACTCAGATTCAAAGTTATTTTTGATCCACATTTTGAGATTCTAGCTCAACCTTTTTTGCTATGACTATTCCTACTCAAGTTTAAGGTTCATAAATTAGAGGTTTTGGGTGACTTAATTCTTCAATGTCTTGAAAATGGGTAAACCATTTTCCCAGTCAATTCACCAATTGTTATGCCTTGCATAACCACCCCATTTTATTCTTTTTGTCAAAATGGGTCCCCCTTTGTTGTTTTTTTCTTTGGTGTTCTTGTTGGAGTCTTAGTAGTTGTTTCTTCTCCTAAGTCCTTGTTTTCTTTTATTTTTTCAAGTTTGGGTTTTGGACCGTCACCGACACTTGTTACTTTGCAAAGTTCAAGTTCTTGTTCATGACCATATCATGACTCCCGCGCTTTTCCTTGTGTTTTCTTTGTTTTGTTGGATTTGGGTTTTAGATTGAAACTGTCACCTTACACCCTTAAAGGTGTAAGTTCCTACTTTTGTTCTGATCTCAACTTCCTCTTTTCTTCCTTGTATTTTTTTTTTGTGTTGAAATCAGACATCTGACCGAAACTAGGACCAAGAACTTTTCCAAATTTCTTGTTCCTGCTTCCATCCCGATCCTGATTTTTGACTTTCTTTCTCTTTTTCAAAATTGGACAGTGGACTAGAATTGGAACGAAGAACTTTTTCAAATTTCTTGTTCCATATCTTGTCTCGATCTTGATTCCCATGTTCATCTTTTTCTTTTGGGATTCATATTTTGGACCTTTTCTTGAACTTTGCACTCATTGAAAGTTCACTGTCGTGTCGTGTCATGTCCCAATCCCAATTCCCACTTACCTTCATTCGTGTGATGGAAAATTTATGATTGACACCCTGATCTTGAGGCCTAATTAACCCACATTAATTTCTAACCATTCACATGTGCAAATGGGGTTTTATCCCTGCCACTCCTCAGTTCTCATTCATTTTGGCTTGTATAGTTTGATGGAACAAACAAGAGTAGCATTGAGAGTTAGGGTTTGAAGAAACGCTTCAATTTCTCATCGTGCTGTCAGATTTTTGGTTGCATTTGGAGGTAGGTGTTTTTCCCTTTGTTTTTCCTTCATTCTTGGTTTCGCGTGTTTTCTTTTTTTGCTTCTTTTCTGGCTTGTTCATTTTGGTTTGCTTTTTGTCTTTCTTAGCACCCATTGGTGCGGTTTTCTTTTGTTTTTCTTGAACCCTTTGGTTCATTTGCCCATTTTTCATTTTGGGTTTTGCGCATTGGTGTTTTTCCTCACGTTGCATTTTGTTTTCTATTTGTAGGATTTGTTGTCCCATTGTGCCCTAGTTTTCTAGGGTTTGTTGACTGCTTGGTTGAACTAGCATTAAAATGGATGAATTTTCAAAATTCAACCATTAAAATTCAAATATCTTGAACCCAACTGTGATATCCAAATGTTTAACCTATTCTAAGCAACTAAAATGCAATGGAAAAACATTAATAAACACCTCAAGATTAGCCTAAGAAATTTGTTAATGCAAAGAGAAAAAGTGTAAAATGATTGTAAGTGGTTATACCTTCCCTTTGCAGCTGAAACTCCTTGGTTGGACCTTGATTTTAGATTACTTTGTATGCTCCTTTGATGGCTCTTGATGTGGCTAAATGGAAGATCTAACTATATTCTTGGATGTAAATGCAAATAGATGAAATTGATGGCTAGATGAGTGCACAAAATGACAACATTTATTTGCAAAATGACTAAGTGTTCCCCCAAATGCCTTAGAGGAGGGGGTATTTATAGAGAAACTTGAATTCTCTAGAGAATTCAATGGTTGAGATTGAGCCACCAAGTTCAAGATGTAGGGCTATGGTGAGTTGAGGACTCACAAGCCCTCACATTTTGACATGTGGAATGTGAGATGGCTAAGGGTGAGATTATGTGTAGGTGATGTGGAAGGAGAGTACATGATGTGGAGGAAGGACATGAACCTTGGAAGTACATTGGTAGATGAGAAGAATCCTTGGAGGAATAAATGTGAATTAAAAATTCACATGCTTGGGAGAATCTAGTGGATAAGAGAGGGTCTCCAAAAAGGTGGGAGTTTGTCACATGTGACTTGATGTGACAAGTCAAAGATTCTAGAAGATGCATGGGAAAAGAGGGATTCTAGGAGGAATAAAAGTGAATTAAAATTCACATGGGGAAGAGAGGAGCCTTGGATGAATAAAAAGAATTAAAATTCCTTGGGGGATGGGGAGAGTTGACCAAGGTACTAATTAGGTTTAACTAATCAAATTAGAAGATAATTAAGGGTTAATGAGGATTAGAAGCCAACTTGCAAAAGTTGGAGGATGTGACACATCCTAATCAAGGATTAGGCATGTGCACACCCTTAATGAAGAGATTAGGAGATGGATTAGGATTAGATGAAAATGACATGTGAGGAATTAAATAAATGTAATATTTATTTAATTCATTTGATGAAAAGGGGATTAAGGAGGGTAAGGTATTTAATTATTAATTAAATACATTAAGGATTTCGCAGAATTAAGGATATTAATTAATTAATAGTAATATTACTTAATTAATGCAAATAACAGGATGTTTAGACGAAGGAGGATAAATTTGGATAAATTAAGTGTCCAAATTTAGGTGTCTACACCAACTATTTCCCGATCTGGAAGGTGTGATTTAAAAATTGTTACATTTATTTTTCCTTCATGTTAACTAATTGTTTCATTCCCGATTCCCACATATTTCAGAATTAGGAATCAGAACTACACTTTTGCTTTTATCACCATCTGGGTCTCACTTTTTTGTTTGCTTTGACTCTAATTCTTGATGTTCCATCGAGATCAGGGATTGGATCATTACCTCAATATGTTAAGTATTTTTGATAATGTATCACTTCATGTCCTAACTCTGATCCTCACTTTACCATCGACATCGGATTTCGAACTGACAACAAACCTTTAACATAGTTGTAAGTTCCATCATTTAGTGCCAACCTAATCCTGACTTCTGACAAGATGTCAAGATCGAAACTCAGAGTGGACTTATCCCTACTTGTTTTCCAAAGGACTAGTTCCAAACCATGTCCCGATTCTGACTTCTGACACAACGTCGGGATCGAAACTTGGGATGTTACTCACAATTGTTCACTAATTTTTGGTATGGTTCTGAATCATATTCCAATTTTGACTTTTGATGTTCCATCAGGATTAGAACTTGGAGAGAACTCTTTATCAACTCTATCTTTTAGGTATCACTTCCTAGTGAAAACCTGGTTCCCGATTTCTAAACACTTTGTGGGATCAGATCATAGAGTGAAACTAAAAACTTCTCTTCACTATAGGTGAAGGTGCTAAGTCACAACCCAATCCAAACTTTCGATATAGTTCAGTACTGTGCTTAGAATGGTTAAGTTCCTGGTTCTGTCCTGAACCCAAAACCTGAAAATGTTGAATTAACATGTACAATGGGAATTTATTTTGAATGAATGAAGATTTAATATGAATCCTTGTGCTAATATATTCTTCACATGTTTTTTTATTTGTCTGATAATGGTCAGTATTGCAGGTGATTAAAAAATGTCTAACTCAAAGGAAGAAGTTCTTGTTGAAGGAACATCAAAGGGGGAAAAGGCCAAGAAGCTAAAACTAGAACAAGTCCCTCTCGCAATGAAGTATAAGTTCCAAGGGACCCCAATACCATCCAAGTTTGGCTCTAAGGTTCTGAAGATCATTGACATGCTTGTGGGACATGTTGATTTAGACCAGTTTCGTAAGGATACTTTTTCATAAGATGCTACCCCAAGGGTAAAGAGAATTGCAAAGTATGGGCTGGCTAATGGAGCTACATTTCCCATTGTAGTGCAATGTCCAAAATTTATATTAATTGTTGCACAAACTTATAATCTAACTCAAAGGAAATGCATTGATTCACAAGGCAATGTAATAATTGATTTAACCCCAACAATGATTAGACTAGTTTTTTGATCCTCCTTCTTATCGTAATCTTAGGATTATGAATGAATTTGATGCACTTAAACTCTGGGCAGCAGATGAGGATGGGAACAAAAGGGTAATTAACTAAAGGTGGCTAAAGATAGAGAAGAAATCAATAAAGAAGGTACCACCTAGCCCTAAGAGGTTTGACTTCTCTGAGGACATTGGAGATATGATCACATTGTTGGCAAGAGTATTTGGAAGGGAAAACTCTTGTATCTTTGAACACTGTATGTTTCCATTTATTCAACTAATTCTAGAGGGAAAACAAGATTTGGATTGGGGACAGAGAATTATAGAGAACATCCATGACCAACTATTGAAAGTAATAAAAACCAAGGCATTCTTTATGTCTTCATACGTGATATATTGTGTTGAAAGGATGGGACAATTTCCTGGTTTCATTGCTAAAGGATCAATGGATGAGGACCCAGATTAGAAGAAGGTTTGAGACTATTATGAACAATTGTAGCTTAAGATAGTGGATAATTTTTTTAAAAGAGTTAATGATGTATTTTAATATGCTTTTATTAATCAACTTACAGGTGATGTTGGTTTTAGATTGTCCAAGGAGGCAATGGAGTTAATTGGAGAGTGGGGTTATTGGTTTATCCAATACCCCAAATCTACCTATTTTAGATTTTTGGATATGATGGGAACCCTTTCAAACTTCCAAGGTACTGTGGTGACCGATGGGTCTTGATGGAGTTTTCTTGTAAAGCTGTTGAGGTGAATGCAAAGTTTTCCACACAACATAAGGCTAGCTACCACTCATTCCCAATGCAATTGGGGTTTTCTTCTCGTTCCTCTACCATAGCAGCTAAGATAGCAATGGAGGAGTTTCATCCCATGAATTTTAAGTATCATAATTCGAGGAAGGAATTTGATCCTAAGAAGAAAATGTATGGTTTGTATGCTTCACAATTTCCCCATCATTGACCACTTTTAGAGGAATTTTCCAACCTACAAGATTAGTTTGAAGTAAGGAAAAGGGGATATGAAAGACTGATAATTCCCTAGATGAAGGATTTTGAGGTTGCAAAGGATTTACTAGAAGGAACCAAAGATGATGGGATTACTCTTGATCCCCACTATGAGATGGATAAAGTGGCTACAAAGGATTTGGAGCCAATCAATTGGATGGAGAAGGAGGAAACCAATATTCATAAGGTGTCACAAGTTATGGTTGATAGAAGTGTGAAATGGCTTAACCTTCACCTAAAGTAACCGAGGGCTAAGGCTACAAGGAAGAAGGATTCTAGTAGTGAGCCCACTTCCTCTGCTAGAACAAGGCAATATAAGAGGTTAAAGAAAATTGTTGTAGCTATAGAGGCAACCACAAAGGAACCTGTTCGAATAGAAGAAGAAACATTGGTGAAGTAGGTCATTGAAGCCTTGGAATAGGCCAAGGCTACTTATCAAGCTACTATTGCAGGGGGGTATGTGTAGGATCATCATGGAAAAAATAGGCCCTTAAGTGGCAAAAAAATTAGAAAAATCAGAGTTAGGAAACTTAACGTAAAAATTTGAATAAATTATCTATATTATTTAAAAAATATGTAAGAAAAGAATTTGTAGGAAATTGAATGTAGTTTCTAGACTACTAGGTTTGTTTAAAAATTTTAAAAAATCTATTTGGTGAAAATTTGAAATTTCAATGCAGTGGTACTTAAATTTCAGGGAAAAATAAGAAGTAGGTGTTTGTCTAACCACCCTAACCACAATAAAATTATAATATTTTTTTATAAGATTTTAGATATAAGTAGAGGACTCATGCCTCGATGTGATGCATATTTTTTGTAATTTTTTTCCAAGTAAATAATTAATTATGATTTTTTTATTACAATTTTTTTAAAAATATAAAAACTCGTACGTCTGACCACCTTAGCTTAGTCAAAAATTCATGAAATTCAATTTTTCTTTTTTTAATCCTATAGTATACAAAACATAGAATGTGACACATGTTTTGGATTCAAAAAATGTGATACCATTTGAAATCTATAGATGTTTTTCAATTAGCCTATCAATCAAGACTTTAGTCGTAATTTGAATAGAAAATGAATAATAATTATGTATTAAATTCAAAGTAAATCATAACTTATATTGGTGGAAAGCTGAGAATATCCTTTAAAAACCCTTTTCATTTTATCAATTTTTGGTAAAAAAATAGTCGTCAGCCACATACCCATCATATTGCCACTTTTTGGCCCATCATGATCCTGCACATACCCAGGGGTCATTTTAGGTCTTGGTACTACACCCATAGCAACTATGTACCCTAGAGAACAAGCTTATGAAAAAGGACCTTCTATTGTGCCTACAAAAATTGAAGATACTCCTACAACTACACCATCAACTTCAGAAGTAATAGCTGGCGAAGAAGAGAGGCCTCCTCTGATTGATGTAAAAAAATCACCTATCCCCTTAGACTCTAAGAAAACTTTTCCTTAGGAAGAAGAAAGAGTAGAATGGGAAGAATATCTTAAGAATGACGAGGAGGAACCTATAGAAGAGGAGACTAGGTTTGTGGAAGGAAGCCTCTGGGGTGAAGTTACAATGAATGATGTTTTGACCAAAAATGAATAGAGAGAAATAATGGAAAGTGCTCAGAGATTAGCTGCTAAAGAGTTAGCTAGTGAAGAAAAAGTACAGAGAGAAAAATGAAGAGTTAGCTCAAGAAAAGGAAGCTATTGAGGCACAAAAGAAGGCTAAAGACAAAGCCATTGCACAAGAATTAGAACAAAAGGAGAAATATGAGCAAGATAAAGTAGTAGAGGAAGAACACCGTGCAAAGGAGTTAGAACAACTGAGGTTAAGAGATGTAGAGGAATTTGCACAAAAGAAAGAAGAAATGAAAAATATAGAAGAAATAAGAGCTCAAAATGAGAAAATGGAATAGGAAAGATTGTAGAAAGAACATGAAGAATGGGATATAATCTTGTCTGAGCAAACAATGGAAAGAATTTATTCAACACCTCCTAGTGCTTAATAGGTAGTAACCCAGCCAGCTGCTCCTACTTGGTTAAAATTGAATTTGGAGAAGAGGCAATAGGTTCAGGCTCAACTCGTAACATGGGATGAAATATTAAAGGAGATAGATAAAATGAAGCCAAGGAAGAAACCCCATGTTCATTCTACAAAGTTAATTGATGAAACCCCATGTTCATTCTACAAAGTTAATTGATGATGGAAATTTGATAGTGGAAATTGCTACTGTAGACACATAAAAATGACCTAGGCCTGCAAGCTTCATTTTTACCACTTTCGTCCTAGCATAATTATGACATTTAATTATGTCTTTGGTCCACATTCGACTATTGATTAAATAATTCATAATTATTTGATTAATTCATGTCCTTTTATTCTTCGTGATTATTAAATAAATAAATTTTATTTATTTATTAAATATGTCATTAATTACCTAAGTCTTCCCCTAATTAAATAAATTTCTAAATTTATTTAATTACCCTTCTAAAGTCATTTCTTCTTGATTATTATATAAATAAGTTTTATTTATTTATTTAATATGTCACTAACTGTCATAATTAAATGAATTAATTAATTTATTTAATTATCAGTCTTATCTGCTAAATTAAATAATTAAATTTAATTATTTAATTACCAAAATTGATACTCCTCTCATTTTAAATAAATGAAATTATTTAAAATGTCATCACAATCTTAATTGTCAGTTCATTTTAGTAATAATATGAAAATTGATTATTTATTATTTCACAAAATCCATATTTTGAATTAATTTAATTCAAAATGGTAACTTTCCTCCAAAAAACAAGTAATTGGGCAGATTCTTGATTTTTCCAAATCTGATCTTTTATTCAGTCTTTATCTTCTTCACTTTTGAAAATCTTTATTTTTGAATTAATTTCCTCATTTATTCTCCATCGCCGATTCGATCTTCTTAGATGGCATCTCGACCGCTCAATTAACAACTTTTCCCTAACCCTGATTAGGGATTATCATATTTAATCTAGGCCTCTGATTTTAGGTCTCCATCAAAAGTCAATCTCATCCGTCCATTCAAAATGGCATTTTCTATAAAATGCCATTCAAAATGGCATTTTCTATAAAATGCCATTCAAAATGGCATTTTCTATAAAATGCCATTTTCCTTTCGTTTTTCGATTACACAGAGACATTACATGTTCATGAATTACATTATTATTCTAGCATATTTAGGCATAGGCATTTCACTCATATTGTCATAGGCATTAGGCATTTAGACTTGGATCAAATCCTTCAAAGCTTGGTGTAGGACTTAAACATTTATTTCTAGATTGCTCGTGTGTTCAATCTGAGGGAAATACGTCAACCAGCAAGTTAGAAGGTGTTACAAAAATGAATCATGAAGGTCTCAATGATTAGCTAGTATAATTGTTCTTTTGTTTACTTCCATTATGTTTTGTAATTGCTTTGGGTTTTGTGATTTATATTGATTTGCTAACCTTTAATAAAACCTGAAAAATAACCCTTAGTTACATTGGTGAACTCGACTCTATTTTCTATTATTTTTTCCATACGGTTTTGTGTGTTTTCTATCATTTTTGCAGGTACAGGTATAGAGTGACGTAGTAGTTTTTTTTTAAATCGTGACGCATCTGATGCATCGTGACACATTCACAGACCCCAACACCACAATCGCTCTGTTGTGTTGCAATCGTAGTTTGGAAAGCCGCAGTTGAATTCCTGAGCTGCATTTGACATACAGAGTGATGCATTCACTTTGTCGTGACACATTTGACTGGTAATGTTTTCTATTGATTTACATTTGGCTTTTTGCTATTTTCTATGTTCTTTTTGTATCAATGGATAAATTTCTAAGGTTTGAGGTTAGCAATGATTAGATCAATAAAAAACCCTGTAACTAAGGGTTATTTTAGAATTAGATTAGATCAATGGAGACCATAAACCTAAAGCAATTACAAAATACAATGGAAGTAAAAAAATAACGATTATACCATAAAACTGCCGAGACCTCCATGATTCACTTTTGTAACACCTTCTAACTTGCTGGTTGATGTGTTGCCCTCAAATTCATCATGCGAGCAATCTGCAAATAGATGTCTATGTCCTACACCAAGCTTCAAAGGATTTGAATAAAGTCTAAATGCCTAATGCCTATGACAATATGAGTGAAATGCCTATGCCTAAATATGCCAAGACTAAATGAAGTAAGATGAAAAATGCTGCAAAGTTTAATGTCTGAAATCTAATGCCTCCTTATGTCTAAAATCGTATGCCTCCTTATATCTAAAAATGAGAGGAAAATGGCATTTTATAGAAAATGCCATTTTGAACGGATGGATGAGATTGAATTTCAATAAAATGTCTTAATCGATGGCCAAGATTGAATGTTGTAGTATGGAATAGGGTTAAGTCAAAATTAGGGCAATGACAAGAAATGAAGGGTTGAGATTGAATTATGAGATAATTCAATCAAGGGATGAAATTGAATGAGATGTCAAGAGATAAGATTTGATGTGGAAGATAAGATTGGCAAGCACAAAGAGGTGATAGGAGAAATTAAATAATAAAAAATTATTTAATTTAGGTGGCCAATGAATAAGTAAATAATTAAAGATATTATTTAATTATAGAGGAATGTGACAAAAGGAATCATTTTAAATTAAATAATGATTTAATTCAAAATTCAAGAGAGTGGACCAAATTAAATAAATTAAAATTTATTTAATTTAATGAAAGAAGAGGCCAATGAATAATTAAATAATTATTTAATTATAGTGGAAGGTGGATAAAAATTAAATAAATAAGAATTTATTTAATTTTAGAAAGAAGGGGACTTAATTAGTGATGTAATTAAATAAATAAAATTTATTTAATTAATCAGGGAGGAATAAAGATAGAAAATTAATTAATTAAATAATTAAAATTATTTAATTAATAGAAGAATTGACTTTAGAAAATAATTAAATAATTAAAAATTATTTAATTATGAAGAATGAAAGGGGAAATGATGGAGAATTTAGAAGTCGCAAGCCTAAGACATTTTTTAGTGTCTACATTTTGCCCCTCTTTGTCATAATATAGCATGTCGCATTGTGACAGAAAATAAGTCCAAAAATATGCCCCAGTGCAAAATAAGATGAGGAAGAACATGGACTGACTTCATGACATTTTATGATGTTTTTGTCTTTTTTCAGGACTGTTTATGATGTTTTTATCTTTTTTCAGGACTTTTTATGATTTTTTTGTCTCTTTTTTTGTTTTATGATTTTTTTGGATTTTGACGTTTAAGAGGATCGTGACAAGTGCATATGACTGATGCCTACACATGAGAATCCAAGGAAAAATATGATTGTGCCCCTAGTCAAGCTGAATACCAATTGACAGGTGATGACAACGTTGTATGACGTGACGATGACGATAATGTGACGAAAGTATTGAGGTCTACAGCTAGGCTAGGAACAAAGTCAAGTAAAATTTTGGATAATGTGCTTGTATGGATTAGAATTGTTGCATTTGGAATGCCTTGGTTAGGAATAAATGGGATGATGGAGCATCCTTAGACCATTTGACAAGGGAAAGCCAAGATAGGTGACAGACATGAAAGGATGAGAGGGTAGCCTTGGTAAAGGACGAGAGACATGAGACTAAGGGAATTGTCATATGATTTTCAAAAACTATGTCGTACAAGGACAATAAGACTATGACAATGAATGACATGATGTTTCATGAATCGTGTATGACCGAAGGATAGACATGTCAAGAGTTTTTCCAAAGCATGATTTATTTGGGCCAGTTTTATCCAGGGCGCCTATTTGCTAGGTTTTCACCGTAGGATAAATTTTTTCTCTTTACTATTGTCTTGAATTTCTGATTTTTGATTTTTTTTTGTGTCACCAAGACGCCTATTTGCCAAGTTTTACTTGGGTGACGATGTTTTACATTGTGCAATTTTTTTGTATTTCTGATTTTGCGGATAGCCTAGATGCTTTAGATGACCACTGCCTATTCTGAATTCACTAACGATGCCGATGTAGAGACTGGTGCCATGATATGCCAATAATGCCCTATCTGAAGTAGTTGTCTTGTCAGGATCGTAGCACTTGCATACAACTAATCGATGTCATTGTGATCCTTTCTGATACTAGAGTTAGCCTTATCAGAATATGCACATCGCAATAGAGTGCCATAAGAGTCCTTATGGTAAAGAGTTACTTCCAAGATGTGACGGATGTGTGACGTGGAATTTTTGGACTTTAGAAAAGATGCAGGATTAAGACAAATGATGGTAGACGTAGAAAGTTTGTTTGGACATTTGGATGAATCACTTTTTATTTTCCAAACTTGGGATGGTGGATGACGGATTTTGGAGGGATGGTGTTTGGAACCAACACTCTTATATGCATTGATTGATGACCATTTTGAAGGAGGTGGACATTTTTTGTATGTGGGAGACCTCTTGTCTTGTTGTCTTTGTTTGATCCATATTTCTTTGGGATCCATTTTAATTTCATGTGTCCATTTTTCCTTTTGTTTGATTTAATGGCCTTTGACATTTGATTTTGATTTTTTGACTTGTAAGAATTTTGTTTTTGTTGGTCCCAAAGGGGAGGTTGATTCATGATAGAATGACGGTTTATGGTGTGGGTGGGCGGGGTGTTGGCAGCAATCTTATAACAATGATTTCTCATGGATTCCATTTTGATGTTTGTATCTGACAAGGTTGCCCCTAGTATTGAGGAGGTACCACTGACATCGTTTGATTTGTTGTCTGAGGAATAGCCAAGACCTTGATGTCAGTAATTTTTCTGAAGTTGTATTGGTTCTAGAATGCCTTGCTCATGTATGCTTAGTCCTTTGCCTTGATATTGCATGCTTTGAAAAATTCTATTTGCGATGGGGTATTTGTTGTTTTGAAAGCAAGATGTTAACCCATCATTAGGTATGTGGATACTGTCACTTGTAATATTTTCATCTGCAAGAAAGCCTACTCTGACAAAGATAGATGACCCTAGTTGATAAAGTGTTTTAGCTTCATTGTCCTGTTGGACATATTCCTGACTGATATCTTTGGTCTGATGGTGTGACATGTCAGGTTTAGATGATTTTGTTGGTTCTTTCAAGGCAATTTCGAAGCCATCATTATGTTTAGTGTCATAGATTCCAATGATTTTAGCTATAACTTGATCATATGCAAGCTTGTCCTTAGTGGAAGATTCTTGTTCTAGAGGAATATCGTCTATGTGTCCCATGGAGGCAAATGTCTCATCATGGGAAGTGTCAATAGTCGAGGCTTGAATAGAGTCACCAAGTGTTTGATCATGAATTGAATAAAGGTCAAGGAGTGGATCATTTTGGATTTCTTGGTCAACGGTAGGGTCTAAGGTCAAAAATGGGGTTTTCATGGATTTGGACTTCTTGGACAATGGTAGGGTCTTGGTCAAAGATGGGGTTGTCATGGGTGATGTAATTAAGATTGAAGTCTTTGTCAAGGGTTGGGGTATTTTGGATGTCATGATTGTCTTGAAGAACTTCTTGGATGGACTGAAAGATAGGTTCATGGGATGGACTACCTTGTTCTTGACATGAGAGTGATGTTACAAGGTCATGCTTTGGACTTTCATTTTGACATTTATCCTCAAGTCTATTAAATGGGATTTGAATTTGGACAATGATAGAATTTTCATGCCTAGATGTGGCTTGTGAGGGGATGACTTGAAAATGATTAATGAATGAAGGACTAGGATAGGATGTGGAGACTTGTGAAGGATAAGGGTATGACATGGGGACTTGAACTTGGTATGACATGGAGACTTCGAGTGGATTGGTGTGATATGATGTGGGGACTTGACATGAGTTGGTAGATGGTTGATAAGGGATGATAGGTGAAGGACTAGCATATGACGTGGAGACTTGGTATGGACTAGTGGATAGTTAGTTTCCCTTGTCAAAGTTAGGATAAGGGTGATAAGTGGACGTTTGTTGTGGACTAATGTCATGGATGGTGTTAAGTGACGTCAGGTTCACCAATGTAACTAAGGGTTATTTTAGAATTAGATTAGATCAATGGAGACCATAAACCCAAAGCAATTACAAAATACAATGGAAGTAAACAAAAGAATGATTATACCATAAAACCGCCGAGACCTCCATGATTCACTTTTGTAACACCTTCTAACTTGTTGGCTGATGTGTTGCCCTCAGATTCATCATGCGAGCAATCTGCAAATAGATGTCTATGTCCTACACCAAGCTTCGAAGGATTTGAATAAAGTCTAAATGCCTAATGCCTATGACAATATGAGTGAAATGCCTATGCCTAAATATGCCAAGACTAAATGAAGTAAGATGACAAATGCTGCAAAGTTTAATGTCTGAAATCCAGTGCCTCCTTATGTCTAAAATCGTATGCCTCCTTATATCTAAAAATGAGAGGAAAATGGCATTTTATAGAAAATACCATTTTGAACAGATGGATGAGATTGAATGTCAATAAAATGTCTTAATCAATGGCCAAGATTGAATGTTGTAGTATGGAATAGGGTTAGGTCAAAATTAGGGCAATGACAAGAAATGAAGGGTTGAGATTGAATTATGAGATAATTCAATCAAGGGATGAAATTGAATGAGATGTCAAGAGATAAGATTTGATGTGGAAGATAAGATTGGCACAGACAAAGAGGTGATAGGAGAAATTAAATAATAAAAATTATTTAATTTAGGTGGCCAATGAATAAGTAAAATAACAAAGATATTATTTAATTATAGAGAATGTGACAAAAGGAATCATTTTGAATTAAATAATGATTTAATTTAAAATTCAAGAGAGTGGACCAAAATAAATAATAAAAATTATTTAATTTAGGTGACCAATGAATAATTAAATAATTAGAGATATTATTTAATTATAGAGGAATGTGACAAAAGGAATCATTTTGAATTAAATAATGATTTAATTCAAAATTCAAGAGAGTGGACCAAATTAAATAAATTAAAATTTATTTAATTTAATGAAAGAAGAGGCCAATGAATAATTAAATAATTAAAATAATTATTTAATTATAGTGGAAGGTAGATAAAAATTAAATAAATAAGAATTTATTTAATTTTAGAAAGAAGAGGACTTAATTATTGACGTAATTAAATAAATAAATTTATTTAATTAATCAGGGAGGAATAAAGATAGAAAATGAATTAATTAAATAATTAAAATTATTTAATTAATAGAAGAATTATGACTTTAGAAAATAATTAAATAATTACAAATTATTTAATTATGAAGAATGAAAGGGGAAATGATGGAGAATTTAGAAGTCGCAAGCCTAAGACATTTTTTAGTGTCTACAAACCCGAAGAAGTTATGAAGCACAATGAAAGCAAATAATAATGAAACGATTATACTAGATATTCACGAAGCTTCCATGAATCACCTCCATAACACCTCCTAGCTTGCAGCGTATGATTGATGCCCTCAAATCGAGTGTGTGAGCAATTTGACTATGTCATTGTCCTATGCAAGTTTTGAAGGATTTAAGTAAAATTATGTCTATGCCTATGATAATGATAAATGACTATAATGCCTATAATCATGAAATGGTCCCAAATTATGAACAAAATTGTCATTTTATAGAAAACACAATTTTGAATGGACAGACGAGATCAACTCTTGACAGAAACCTAAAATCAAAGGTCAAGATTTAATTTGATAATCCCTAATCAGGGTTAGGGAAAAATCCTTAGACGAGTGGTCAAGATGTCATAGGAGAAAATCGAATCAGTGGTGGAGAAAAGAGGAGATAATTAATTTTGAAAATAAAGATTTTCAAAATTAAGAAGATAAAGATAGCTTGCTTTGTGAGATTTATAAAAGATGGACTGAAAAGCAAATTTGATTAAAATCAAGAACCTGCTTTCTTTATTTGATTTTTGGAAGAAAGCTACCAATCAACTCAAAATATGAATTTTGTGAGACAAATAAATAATCTTGTTTAGATTATTTACCAAAATGGAATGTCAGTTAAGATTGTGATGACATTTTAAATAATTTCATTTATTTAAAATGAGAGGAATATTAATTTTGTCAATTTAAATAATTAAAGATAATTATTTAATTTAGCAGATATGATCAATAATTAAATAAATTAATCAATTCATTTAATTATGACAATTAGTGACATATTAAATAAATAAATAAAACTTATTTATTTAAATAAAGGATTGAAAATGAAAAATTAAATAAATTAAGAAATTTATTTAATTAAGGAAGACTTAGACAATTAATGACGTATTTAATAAATAAATAAAATTTATTTATTTAATAATCATGAAGAATAAAAAGACATGAATTAATTAAACAATTATAAATTATTTAATTAATAGTCGAATGTGGACCAAGGACATAATTAAATGTCATAATTATGCTAGGACAAAAGTGGTAAAAATGAAGCTTGTAGGCCTAGGCCATTTTTAGGTGTCTACATTTTGCCCCTTCTTGTCATAATGTCGCTTGTCGCGTTGTGACAAAGAAAATAAGTCAAAAACATGCCCTAGTGAAGGTACAAGGTATCAATGCCCCCTTGGGAAATTTTTCAAATATTGGGTCATCTGCAGAAAAATTTGTAAAAGGTCCTAATAAGTCAATTTAATGACCAAAAAAATAATGGTGCAGTCAATTTCGGATCCCGATATGTTTAAGACGGCCAACGGGGTGGTCAAACTTGGTCAAATGAGCCTCCAGTAATAACCCAGTTCAGAAATGTCATTTTGACCTTATAAATAGGTTGACAAATAAGTAAAAGTCAATTCATTCTTACTATTCACCTTGCGAATTTCGAGAGCTTAGAGCGAAAAGGACAGCAGCGACAATAGTGATTCCAGTGATAAAGCATCACAGCGAGATCGTGCAGACATTTAGGCAGCCAGAGGGCTCAGAGCCAGTGGTATGTACCCCTGTCCCACCTTGTAATTTTTTTGTTTTGCATGCCATAATTAGGTTTCTAGGACAAACAACAAATGCGTCGTAATGCATATGCGTTCGCGTAAGCCGCATTCGCCTTTGTGTTTGATGCATTTGATGTGTCGCGACACAAGTGTTATGGAAAATAAGGGGTGGACGAAGTATTGAGACACATTTGACAAAAATTGCAATGCATTTGCCTAACTGAGTCGCATTTGCAGGCCTAAATGCCGCAATTGTCATATTGCGACGCAATTGCTTGCTTGAGCGACGCATTCGAGTCGTTATGATGCAATTGTCAAATTGTGTGACACAAATGCTCTGATGCAATGTATTTGAGCAACCAAACAACACAATTGTCATGTTGTGACACATTTGAATCCTTAAGCGATGCATTCGGTGCTTTGCGACACATTTGATGCTTTGCAACGCAATTGCCGGAACGCGACGCATTCGACGTTGTCATTGAGTGGGACCAATTTTGATACTCGTGAAAACCTAAATGCTTTTGATAATGCTGACAATTGCTTAGAAAGTACTGACATGTTGTTTGGCTTTTTGCAGAGGCAGGTTGCCCCGATTTACACACGAGAGAGTAAACCGACTACATTCCGGTTTGCAGACTAGCTGAATCTGAGGGAGCGACGACGACTGATGCGGCTAGGTCTGTTTTATGTCACTTATATGCCTGTTGTTCAGGCAAATAGGGGACTGTTGACTGCATTGTGCGAGCGTTGACATTCAGAGACATGCTATTTCCACCTGCCGATAGGTGAGGCGACCATCACCTTGGAGGATGTGTACTGCATCCTACGAGTGCTGATCTGAGGAGAGCGGATAATTTACGACCCTCGTCACAGCGAGTAGACTTTCAGGACCTACTACTGAGATCAGGGTGTAGGACTTGGCATCCAGGGATATGAGATCATATAGGAGTTCATGGTGGAGCACTATGCTCATTTTGATGCTTTCCTGGCAACCTTGATTGGTGGTCTTTTGATTCCTGACCATCGGGGACATAGATTCCCTATTGGCTGGGGAGACGTCTTAGTTGGGATGAGATTTGATAGGATAGTGTATGCTTGGGGTCCCTGTTTACTGGGGACACTCTACCATCAGTTGCACAAGGTTGTTTACAGGAGAGTGGAGAGTATCTCGTGTGGTATGACATTGATGATGATTTGGGCCTGGGAGCATATTGCTATATTTCACTCACTAATTGATAGACCACAGTTGGCCATCGGGATGTTGTACACTTACTACTATGCCAGTTCACTACAGTAGATGCAGATGGGTGAGACCAGTTGGTGGTGGCACAGGATTGACACCATGGTGACATTTATCTGGAGGCCATACAGAGACTGCGAGTAGTGGGATGATGAGGACGACCACCTGAGCTTATGCAAACAGTATCAATATCTGATCAGTAGGACAATGTAGACTTCACTGATTATAGAGATGTATCTGCCATAGCATGTGCTCAGGCAGTTTGGAGAGCAGCAGGGTGTACCGGCAGGGACAGCTGAGTATGCTCGATCTTCCAGAGAGTATGCTTGGGGGCCAACCATTCTAGTAGCTTTCACAGAGCATCAGATCAATGGGCTAGGAGCCCATCCTTGGGGATGGAGAGGTGGGATAGCCAATCCTGGGACCACATCAAACTATGATTTATGGTGGCAGGCACACAGACCAGTGCCATTGACAGATCCAGATAGGCCAGCACCGATGGACAGGCAGTCAGTGATACCTTGTGTGCTGAGGGCTAGGTGAGGTGGTAGGAACGGTGACAGGGGTAGAGGCCGAGGGAGAGATAGAGGTAGGGACAGAGGTAGAGGGAGAGATGGAGGTTGGGATAGAGGCAGGGATGGTGGCAGAGACAGAGGCTGGGGTGGAGATGATGGAGATGATGGGGATGATGGAGGAGATGGCCAGAGGTAGAGAGAGATGCTTAGAGACAGGGTAGGTAGCCCATGTGTGGTGAGGAGCATTAGATGCTATTCTAGAGGTGGCGGAGGGAGAGAGGGAGGAGGTAGAGCAACCAAGATAGGAGGGAGAGGGTGAGGAGAGATAGGAGGAGGGGGAGAGAGGGGATGCAAGATGGATGCCATGGATGCACCTCGTGAGAGGGAGTCAGTGCAGAGGATGGATGAGATGAGGAGATACCATCTAGTTCAGCGTTGCCCCTTGATGCCATGACAGATCAAAGGGTGGCTGATTTATAGCAGAGACTGGATAAGAGCATTTCCCAGGTCAGAGCATTGCAGTAAGAGCTAGAGGTAGCTCAGGTAGAGCAGGATCAAGCAGTGATCCGTCAGCAAGACTCTGCTTAGTGGTGTACATAGTTTGCAACATTATACACAGGCCCCTCTGGGGATATTGCTCGTGAGCTAGCTAGGGTGAGCACAAGGCTGGGACAGTATAGGACATTATATGAGTAGGAGGTACCTCCTGAGCAGCGAGGTCCTACATTGTCGTGGTCACAGACGAGGACAAGCAGTGGCCATCGATTAGGGAGTGCTAGTGGTAGCAGGAGTCACACCAATGTAGGAGGGTCTACCTCGTTAGGGCACACATCAGGGCATAGGTCCCATCATTCATGTAGGCATGCCTCGAGTCCTTACTCGAGCCACAGTCATGGGTCGACCAGCTCAGGATAGAGATCAGTATAGCGGTAGCCACCAGTGGTGGATCCATCAGCCTCACGGAGTCAGGTTGGAGTGAGACAACCGATGTCGAGTACCGTGGAGATGATGCCATCAGTGTTAGTTCCACTGTTTGCGTAGACAGCGGTTGCCACATGTCTACCTATCATTTCAGCACTTGTTACAAAGCTTCCGCCTCCACACGCTTTGCCACGAGGGGACAATGAGAGTCTACCCTAGGGGCATGCTTGTTATTATGACACATTATGTATATTATTGAGCCTACGAGCTCCATTTTTGGGATATCTGCTGACTCTATCCTGTGATATTGTATATTTTTGAGATGATATTATATGATGATACAGTTTTGATGTGGCCTACATGTATTTTATGTGATTTTATTTGATTTATGTATATGATGTGATTTCCTATGTATGATGCTTAATTTATGATGTATCATGTATGTCCTATGATGCGTACTTATGATTATGATGCCATGATGATGCAATGCTTACTTATATGAGATGCTGGTGATAATGATATGCATAATGTATTTATTAAATGGATGCAATGTTGATGATTATGTTAATGCATTATTTGTGATTATGTAAATGCTATGGATGATGTATGTATGGACCTAATGCAATGTTTATATGATCATGTATGCACTCATGTTTTTTTTATATGTCACATGATATCATGAGATGAATGAGAGAAGATGACCACACTGGCGATAGAAGACGACTAGACTGAAGGAGATGCATGTTAGTTCCTAGACTAAATCCTTCAAAACTTTACCATAAGACTTTAATATTTATTGCTTAGTCATCATTGGGAAAACTGTTGTATTGGCCAACAAACACCATGATATGACATAGATCAAGGTGTGCAAGGTCGTACCATTACATAAGACAAGCAGTCATTGACAAGGATGATCATGATGCAGAATAAAAGCACAATTGCCCTAGTCTCTTTGTCATAATCAACCACAAGCATAAAAAGACAAAGATAATTCATGAAATGTTGTTGCTTCTCTAAATCTTGTTTCTAGGACCTCCGTGAGAAACTAGCAACATGATTGCCAAAATATAAAAATAGAGCCCTTATCATGATACGTCGCTATTTTTCTAAATCCCAGAATCAGGACCTCGCTGAGAAACTAGTAGTCATGTGTGTCAATTGTCATGATACATCGTTGTTTTCTCTAAATCCTGTTTAGTGGGATCTTGTTGAAAAATAATAACATGATAAAAGCTAAAAGACAAGTGTCAATGTTTGCCAAGTGTGTCTGGATATCCATTGTTTTGATGTCAAGATGCCATGTTTAATAATGTCGAGATGCTGAAATGTTTAAAGTCTTGATATTTTTAGATGAAAAATGTCAAGATTTGCCAAATTCAGGAAGGACACATCCTGAATAATGTTGACATCAAGAGGACCTTGATCCCTAATAGTCGAAAGAGGTCCCTCGAAGTGATGACGATGCCTAGGAAGGACACATCCTAAGGCATAGATGACAGATTTGGTTCTTCAAAAGGACACATTTGAAGAATACCGATGTCAAGACAAGTGATCTTTAGATGTCAAGAGGATCACTCAAAATGTCAAATGACAATGACGATGCTTAGGAAGGACACATCCTATGGCATGAATGACAGAGGTTATCTTTCAAAAGGACACATCTGAAGGTTAACTAGGAGTTGTTAGTTTGACAGGTTATGATGATGTGACTTGCTTTGACCAAGTTTGACTTGTGTTGAACATATGTCGATATCGTCATTATGATTTGTGCCGATGAGATTGTCATGTTGAATAAATGATTGTCATCATTTTCTTTATGAGTTTTATTCATTTGGGAAATATTTTCTTTGTCCTAAAGACTTTTTGACATGTGTTCCAGTGTGATGTCATGAAACCTAATGGACTGACCTAGTGTGGCCTCAGGGGGCTCATTGATAGATGGCCTTGCCTACGCCATACACTCAGAGATCTCGTAGTTCGACAAGACCAATGACTTTGTACTGATGACCAAAGATTGTGCCATGATTTTATTTTGACAAACCTAAAAGGACCAACCTAATGTCTCAGGGACTCAAGTATGAGTCTTGCCTACATAGCAAATGCACAGAGACAACGTAGTTCGGACAAACGACAAAGACTTGATTGATTGACATGACAGATTTTGACCAGAGATGATGATGTGTGACATTTTTTGGTGGTTTTCTTCATGACATTTTTCAAATTTTAGGTCTTTTTCGGGGCATTTTTCAATGTTTAGGTCTTTTTTTAGGACATTTTTCAATTTTTAGGTCTTTTTTCAAGACTTTTTGCCAATTTCCGAAGCCATGTATGACATCCACTACAGTTATATGATACAAATTTTTCCCCCAGTTAGGTCCAAGACTTAGCCAACTTTAAGGAACATGGACGGGATGCTACTAGTTTACTAGATGGACAATTGTTAGGACTTGATGTCAATCGTTTATCAACCATGAAAGGAAGGGTATAATGTCATGTCGATTGGCATGATAATGGTGTGAAATGTCTTTCATCCTAGGCCAAGGTAGACAAAGTGATAGTATATGGTAGAGCAACAATTTATTATGCATGGCGCCTGTTTGCCAGGTTTTCACCATGGTACTTATCCAAAGCACCTGTTTGCCAAGTTTTCACTATTGGACAAATCATTTTTCTCTTTACTATTTTTCCATTTTAATTACCAAGACACCTGTTTGCCAGGTTTTCATCAAGGTAACGATTTTTTTATCATTTTTCAATTTTTTTTGTATTTTGTGGTTTTTTCACCTCAATCTCTTGATGCTATGCGTAGAACTTCCAGAGATGTAGACTATTGATAGGCTCTGTTAATTGTTCTCCATCTGGAGTTGCTAGCTGTTAAGCTCCAGAACCAAAAGAAGATATGATGGCGTAAGGACCCAACCAGTTTGGTTCAAACTTTCCTGGCTTTTCTCTGTCAGCTTGGTTCTTGGGGTTTTGCATTAGGACTGGTGCAGGAGCACCCAAGCACTTCATGAAACATTTCAAGAGCCATGAGAATGCAGGGGTCATGAAGACTTTTCAAGGATCTCATAACATCAATTATGACATATTGAAGCCTATAATGGCATTTGGCATGGATGAGAGTAATTGGAAGATCAAAAGTCCTAAGGGTCCTGATAAGGACCATAGGACCAAAAATGGTTGTAAATGGACCAATAGTGTCCTAGAGGTTTAGAGAGGTATAAAATGATTTAATTATGTCAAATAAGGTTGGATGTTAAAGATTCAATAGTTTTTAGGTTGTAGGAATCAATAAAATAAGAGTTGGAAAATTCAGATTTTCAAATTCCAACTTTGGCAGGAAAGTGTGTTTTTGATGATTTAGCACTAATAATGTAATGAAACCAATTCTAATCAGTTGGGAAAATTGTGGGAAGGGTTTTTAAGGTTGGAAAAGTAATTTGTATGGGCTGTTGGCTGACATTCTAAGTGTTGTACAGACTGCTACAGAAAATCAATAAAAACTTATTTTTTTTGCATTTTCTTGTGCTCATTTGATGATCTATTGATTTCTACTAAAGATAAGTTCCATTGGATGAAGTAAATACTTTTATTTACATTCATTTAACCTTTTGAATGCCCTGATAGACGTTAGAAATCTGTTTTTTACATTATATTATTGACTGTCCTAAAGAAAGTGCAGATTTTCACTATTTTTTGGTGGTTTTCATGGATGTTTGATCCATTTCATGAGGAAATGATGTTGTAACTTGTGAAATGGATCCATTCTAACATGTATAATACAAATATAACAATCTAATGTGTAGGGAAGAGGAATTATAAGGTGTACACTAAGTTTTAGCAAGGAAAAGTGCATGAGGATGGGGGCTAAAGTATAGCAGCAGAAGATCTGCCTTAATAAGGGGCAAGTTTTTGAGTTTGTATTGATTTGTTATATTGATCTAATGGTGAAAAGTCAAAGAGAGGGATCTGGAAGTGTTTGGAAGGCCAAGATCCAAGAAGCCCTAGTTTTGAGGCAATTTAGTGAGTGTTTTGTGTTTGAGGGTGTCAAGGGTGTCATAGGCGCCTAAAAACCTAAAAATCCTTGGTTTGGGAACATTTTAAGGTACTGTTGAAAGTATTATAATTTGGAGTTAAGATTTGAGTAGGGTTGCTTTGAAAAAGAGGGCTAATTTGGCCTAGTTTTTGTGGAAACAACAAGATTTGGGAAGTCTGATCCAAAACAAGTGCCATCAAGGTCTGGGTATGTTGTGTAGGGTCATAAACCACATCTAAAACAATCGTTAGTTTGGTAAGTCCTTTGGGGAAGTTGTGAGTATTTGTTTACATCTCTTAAGAACATTCCTAGGGTTTGGGTCCATAGGAGAAGGTTTTGAGTCATAAGTGCATTATTGAGGCTTATCTCCACAAGGGTGCTTGGAAGAGATTTGAGACTGCTTCATTGAAATCCTTGAAATCATTGTGTGTTTCCAAAAGTCCCATAGCCTCTGCATCAGAGTGGTATCAGAGCAGTGAGTAGGTCCTTTAGGGATTGAAGAAACAACAATGGCACCAAAAATCCAATTGGCAAGAGAGTTGGAAGAGTTCAAGGAAATCTTGGAAAGGGAGAGAAGAGAAAGAAGGGAACAAGAAGCAACAAGAGAGCAGGCCAGAGCAAGAGAAGAAAGGCAATGGAGAAGGGAGAGAGATACCATGCAAGCAAGGATAAATAACCTTGAGAGGAGTAGGAGGAGAGAAGAGCAAGAAGACCAAGAAGACAATGATGAAGATGAAGAGCATGTAAGGGTAAATCGGGAACATCAAGCAGATGAGACAGAGGATCCTGAGGAAAGGAGGTTACTAAGATTGTTGAAGGGAGTACAAGGTCATGGAGGGAAGAGTCACATAAACTTGCCTATCTATCAAGGGAAGATGGATAGTGAAGAGGTGTTGGGATGGCTTGATGTCTTAGAAAAATATTTTGAGTTTGAAGAGATGGATGAAGAGAGGAAGGTTAAGTTTTTGAAAACTAAGTTGAGAGGCACAACACTGACATGGTGGACTAGTTTTCAGAATGATAGGATGGCTAGAGGATTGGCAAAAGTTTCTACATGGGCAAGGATGAAGAGTTTGGTCAAGGAACAATTCCTACCATTTGATTACACAATTCATGTGAAGAGGATGAGGCAGAATTTAATATAAAAGGACATGGATGTGATGTCCTATTCTGAGAAATTTCACAAGCTTAGTATTAGAGGAGGATATGAGGAAGAAGATGAGAAAGTAGCCAGGTATATCAATGGCTTGAAGTATAATCTACAAGATGAGATTGGTTTGCAATTACCAAGGACATTAGGAGAATGTTTTTAGTTGGCCATTAGAGCTAAGGAAAAGGTGAAAAGGAAGCAAGAAAGATCAAGCAATGGAGGAAGAGGGGGTAGTTCAAATAGGGGCAGTGGTAATAGAGAGCAAGGACAAGGCAGCAATGACAAGAAGAACAATGATAAAGGCAAAGAGGTATTTTTTGATCAAAGAGGTGGATACACTCCTAGAGGAGGAGGCAGATTTGGACAAGGTAGAGGCCCATTCACAGGTAGGTGTTTCAATTGAAATGAACTAGGTCATCCTTCCTTCAAGTGTCCTAAATGGGAACAAGCTGATAAGGGCAGAGATAGGAGAGCTAACTTGGTACAAGAAGAAGAGGACAAAAAGGAAGAATCAAAAACATTCATGGCAGACCCTGTGACTAATGGTGAGTTTCTTATGGTCAAGCAAGGAGAAAGACTTCATCAAGAGCCAAAGGTAACTATCTTTAAGACTAATTGTCTCAGCCATGGTAAGATCTACAAATTTCTCATAGATTTAGGGTCACATAGCAATTTAGTTTCACTTGATATGATAACCAAGTTGGGGATTGAGACATTTGATCATCCTACTCGCTACAAGGCCACTTGGGTAACTCAAGGACAACATGTAGAGATTTTTAAGAGAGCTTATGTAGATTTCTCAATTGGATCATATCATGATAGGGTGCTTTGTGATGTCATTCCAATGACTTGTGGTCATATCATCTTGGGAAGACCATGGCAGTATGCTAGAAGGACATTGCATGATGGTTTTCACAACACATATTTGGTGCATAAATATATAGTTAGATATAAATTAGTGCCTTTTCCTTTGGAGCAGTCAAATGAAAGTTTTATGATCTGTTTTGAGAAACATTTACAGGTAAGTAAGCAGGGTGAGATAGGGGAAGACATTAGTAAATTGAGGAATGATGAGTTGCAGCAGAGATATGAAGCGTACAGTCCTAAAAATTAGAATATTTGGGACATGGATAGTATTAATATTGGAAGTATTGAATTCCCTATTGTTGAGGGTAATAGGGGTGGTGTTTCTTCACAAGGAAATCAGTGGCATAGAGGCAGAAACAGGGCACAAAATCAGACTGAGTTCAAGCAGCAAAAAGGACAAACAAAACAGATTTTTGACACTAACATGTTAAGTGACATGAGTGCAGGTTGGAAGAAAAGGAAGAAGGTAACTTTGGGAGATTTCATGCTTGGTAATCAGAAGGTGCAAACATATAGGAGCAAGGAGTATGATGGCAGCAACAAGTTGGATACTTCCTGGGGCAAGCACTCTTTCTTTCTTGGGGAGAATGGTGCAGGAGCACCCAAGCACTTCATGAAACATTTCAAGAGCCAGGAGGATGCAGGGGTCATGAAGACTTGTCAAGGATCTCATAACATCAATTATGACATATTGAAGCCTATAATGGCATTTGGCATGGATGAGAGTAATTGGAAGATCAAAAGTCCTAAGGGTCCTGATAAGGACCATAGGACCAAAAATGATTGTAAATGGACCAATAGTGTCCTAGGGGTTTAGAGAGGTATAAAATGATTTAATTATGTCAAATAAGGTTGGATGTTAAAGATTCAATAGTTTTTAGGTTGTAGGAATCAATAAAATAAGAGTTGGAAAATTCAGATTTTCAAATTCCAACTTTGGCGGGAAAGTGTGTTTTTGATGATTTAGCACTAATAATGTAATGAAACCAATTCTAATCGATTGGGACAGTTGGGGGAAGGGCTTTTAAGGTTGGAAAAGTCATTTTTATGGGCTGTTGGTTGATATTCTAAGTGTTGTACGGACTGCTACATAAAATATATAAAACCTTCATTTTTTTTGCATTTTCTTGTGCTCATTTGATGATCTATTGATTTCTACTAAAGATAAGTTCCATTGGATGAAGTAGAGACTTTTATTTACATTCATTTAACCTTTTTAATTCCCTAATAGATGTTATAAATTTATTTCTTACATTATATTATTGACTGTCCTCAAGAAAGTGCAGATTTTCACTATTTTTTGGTGGTTTTCATGGATGTTTGATCCATTTCATGAGGAAATGTTGTTGTAACTTGTGAAATGGATCTATTCTAACATGTATAATACAAATATAACAAGCTAATGTGTAGGGAAGAGGAATTCTAAGGTGTACACCGAGTTTTAGCAAGGAAAAGTGCATGAGGATGGGGGCTAAAGTATAGCAGTAGAAGATCTGCCTTAATAAGGGGCAAGTTTTTGAGTTTGTATTGATTTATTATGTTGATCTAATGGTGAAAAGTCAAAGAGAGGGATCTGGAAGTGTTTGGAAGGCCAAGATCCAAGAAGCCCTAGTTTTGAGGCAATTTAGTGAGTTTTTGTGTTTGAGGGTGTCAAGGGTGTCATAGGTGCCTAAAAACCTAAAAATCCTTGGTTTGGGAACATTTTAAGGTATTTTTGAAAGTATTATAATATGGAGTTAAGATTTGAGTAGGGTTGCTTTGAAAAAGAGGGCTAATTTGGCCTAGTTTTTGTGGAAACAACAAGATTTGGGAAGTCTGATCCAAAACAAGTGCCATCAAGGTCTAGGTATTTTGTGTAGGGTCATAAACAACATCTAAAACAATCATTATTTTGGTATGTCCTTTGGGAAAGTTGTGAGTAAACTTAAAAAAATCACTGCAGGAGGCCTAGTTGGGCTAGAAGCCTAGTCAAGGTGCAAAAAGTGAGTTTGTGTTGAAGTCAGAGGTTTGGGGCTTGAAACCAGTGAAGAAAAGTTTGTTTGCATCTCTTAAGAACATTCCTAGGGTTTGGGTCCAGAGGAGAAGGTTTTGAGTCATAAGTGCATTATTGAGGCTTATCTCCACAAGGGTGCCTGGAAGAGATTTGAGACTGCTTCATTGAAATCCTTGAAATCATTATGTGTTTCCAAAAGTCCCATAGCCTTTGCATCAAGGACTAAGTCACCAATGTCAAATTTCCTGACCATGACTCACTTATTATAACTGTGACAAAGACGGTTCTGATATGCTTGTAGATGGTTCAGGAAATTTTGTCTTCTTTCTTCTAGCATTTCCAGCTCATGCAAGCGCGATTGTCTATACTCCTCTTCATTAGTTAAACCCTTTAGGGAGACTTGTAATGAAGGAATTTTGACCTCAATGGACAAGATGGCCTAAGTGCCAAAGACCAGGGCAAATGGAGTGGCTCCTGTAGGCGTACAAATGCTAGTGCGGTAAGCCCACAGAGTAGGGTTGAGTTGTATATGCCGGTCATGGCCAGCGTCATTGACAGTCTTTTTGAGGATTTTAAGAATGGTTTTATTTGATGCCTTAGCTTGACCGTTTCCTTGTGGGTAGTATGGAGAGGAAAAATGGTGTTGGATATGAAATCACTCACATAACTCACGAAGGTCTTGGTTTCTGAACAGATGTCCATTGTCAGTGATGATGGATTGTGGAAGGCCATACTGGCAAATGATGTAGTTAAGGATGAACTTGGATATTTGTTTGCCGGTAATATATGTCAATGGGATGGCTTCAATCCACTTCGTAAAATACTCAATGGTGTTGATAATGAATTTATGGCCATTGGACGAGGTTGGATGGATCTTACCCACGAGGTTGAGTCCCCATTGAGCGAAGGGCCAAGGAGAGGTGATCGGCTAAAGTTCCTGCACTGGGGCGTGGATCAAATCACTGTGAACCTAGAATTGGCAACAAGTCTTGACATATTCTAGTGCATCATTTTCAATGGTTGGCCAATAGTACCCAAGTCTCGTTATCTTCTTGGCTAGAGTAGGACCACTTGAATGAGATCCGCATATACCGTCATGTACTCCATGTAAGGTTGTACCCGCTTCGTTAGTGTCAAGACATCTAAGGAGAGTGTTTTCAAAGCTTCAGCGGTAAAGGGTGTCACTGACAATGGCATATCTTGTGGCTTTTTGAATAAAGGACTTCCTCTGGTTATTGGATAGGTTGGGTGGGAGGGTTTGGGACTTAAGGTAATCGTGAATGTCTTGATACCAAAGAGAATTGGGACCAACAAGTTCATAGACCATTTCTGACTCTGAAATGTCATGGGCAGGAACCGAAAATTGTTCTATGAGAAATTCCAACTATGGCAGATTGCTTGGGATGTCAAGGAGAGAGTCTATTGGAGCCATTGCATCTGCTACTTTGTTCTGTGTTCTCAGAACTTGTTCAAAAGTTACCATATGAAAGTACGTTTGGAAACTGTCAACCATTTGCTTATAGGGCATCAACTTCTCATCTTTTGTGTCATAGTCATCATTAACCTGGTTGATGACAAGCTGAGAATCCCCATAGACATGTAGTGATCTAATTTTCCCTTTTATTGCCATTCTTAGTCCTATAACCAATGCCTCATATTCTGCCACATTGTTTGTGCATGGGAAGGAAATGCAGAAAGATTTAGGAATGGAGTCTCCTTGAGGAGTAATAAACAAGATTCCTACCCCTAAGCCATGATTTGTGTGTGATCCGTCAAAGTAGAGTTGCCAAGGTGCCTTAGGTTTTGTATGGAATATCGACTCATCTGGAAAATCTGCCACTAACGGGTGATCACTTTGCAAAGGTGCGTCCACTAGTTGGTCTGCAATGACTTGTCCTTTTATCACCTTTCTTTCCACATACTGAATATCATATTCACTTAGAATCATCACCCATTTTGCTAGACGTCCTATTAATGCTGCCCTACTTAACAAATATTTTAGCGGGTCGATCTTGGCTACTAGTTGTGTCTAATGGCTTAACATATAATGTCTTAGTTTTTGTGCTAGAAAGACCACAGCGAGGCAAGCTCATTCAATTGGTGTGTAGCTCATCTCATACCCAACCAATGTCCGACTAATGTAATATATAGCCCTTTCCTTTTCTTCTTGGTCGTTCTAGGCTAGTAATGCCCCCAGTGCTAAATTAGTTGTCGAGATGTATAGGATCAATGGTTGTCCATGAATGGGAGGTATGAGCACTGGCATTGACAATAGGTAGTATTTGATTAGTTGAAAGGCTTCCTGACATTTATCTATCCACACAAAGGGAATAGCCTTGCGCAACAGGTATTGGAATGGGTGGCACTTGTCAGCCAATTGGGCTATGAAGTGCTGAATAGATTGTACCCTACCTTGTAGAGTTCTGAGTTCACTGATTCCTCTCGGCGGAGGCATTTCTATGATGGCTTTGACTTTTGCTGGATCAACCTCAATGCCTCTTTGAGAAACTATGTAGCCCAAGAGTTTACCTGATGTTACACCAAAGACACATTTCTTTGGATTTAGCCTGACTTTGTATTCTTCTAGTCGCTTGAAAATTATATCTAACACTTTCAGATGATCTTGCCTAGTTACAGATTTAGCCAATATGTCATCTACATAATCTTCCATAATTTTGTGCATCATGTCATGGAAGATTGTGGTCATATCCCTTTAATATGTGGCACCTACATTTTTGAGACCAAATGGCATGACATTCCAACAATATGTACCCCATGGGCAAGTAAATTCCATTTTGTGCTGGTCTTCTGGGGCAATGTGAATTTGATTATAGTTAGAGAAACCATCCATGAGGGACATCATCTCATATCCTGCTGTAAGGTCAACTATGATGTCAATGTTGGGTAAAGGAAAATCATCTTTTGGGCATGCCTTATTTAGATCTCTAAAATCTGTATAGACGCAGATCAACCCATTTGGTTTTGTTACACGCACCAAGTTAGATATCCATTCAGCATAATCAATAGACTGTATGAATCCTGCGTCTAGAAGTTTCTTCAACTCTACCTTGACCAATAGAGTGACTTGAGGGTGCATTTTGCATAACTTCTACTTTACTAGTTTGACATTAGGCAATAGTGGCAGGTGGTGCAAGACCAGTTCTGGGTCTAATCCCGGCATGTCTGCATAGGACCATCCGAAGTTTATTTTATGTTCAACAAAGAATTTATGAAATTCTGATCTCTCTTCTTCAGTCAATGATGCAGCAAAGAGGACCATTTTCGGATATTTTGCAGTCGATATGTTGTCTTCTATGGCATCTTCTACAAGCATAGCTGACTTCTCTTGTTGCACAGGAAGAAAGTCCAGTCCTCCATCTTTGGGCGCCTTAGAGAGGTTTTCACCCGCAGATATGTCCTTTGTTTTTACTATTTTATCGTCAAAAGGTGCCTTTCGGTTTTCACCTAGAGACGTTTCATTTTTTATCTTATTTTTATTTTTACTTTTGCGACTGGAGGACAAAGCAGTCTCACCAAAGTATGCCATGCAATCTAGATCAATAGCGAATCCTGCCTTGTGGTCACCATTGGGTATGTCCTCACGTAATCCCATAAATTTTGCAATTTCCTCATCATTCTAAAATGTATCTAGGACTGGTGGGCCTTGTTGGTCCCAATCGACTAGTTGAGGATAAACTAGGGAAATGCCATCGTCAGTGTTGGTGAATTGTGGGGAGGATGCGGAAAGCATGCAGATGGATTCAGTGATATTGTAGATGAGGTTATCATCATCCAACTCCACATCGGATTCTATCCAATATTCCCCTTCACTTGTCTCATATTCGTTGTCAAAATAAGGGGTGAAGGACTTAGAGTCATGATTATCAATGTCATTTGGTAATTTAGATGGGTTGGATTAATGGGATTCAGATAGTGGGGTTTGCAATTCATGGGGGGTGGTAATGGGAGTTTGACTATTTGGTGCTTGATCAATTTTAAATGTTTTCCAAAATCTTTGTTTAGAGGTCAGTTCCCCCTCTTCGACAAAAAAAACATCCAAGCAACAATCACTTAGGGATCGTTCTGAGCCAAATTCCCACTCTTGGGAGTTAGTTTCAGTGAGGGTTTCCCTAGAGGTCTCGACACTGTCCAAAGCATGTACTCGCTCACTTGAAAGTCCAGAGGTACATCGATCATCATAGTCGGGCAATCCAAACCCTAATCCAAGATACTTTGGTATTTTGAAAGGTTCTATGGGCTCCCTTCGATCAGTTTTATTCCTTCCTAGGCCACTAGTACCATCATAGCCTTTAACCTTCATCATGTCATATCATTTTCCATATATCTTAACTGGTACTGGGGGTAGTGTGACAGTATCCTTATAGATCCATCCTGTGATATCAGCAAGGTCCTCATTACTCATGTCTCCCCATTTGATGAAAACTATTTTTGGTGGAACTTTGAAAATTTCCTGGGGTTCCATTCTGAAACATGGCCTACCATAGACCTTTGGAGACTTGGGTATTGTTGTTATGCTCTATGCTGTGTAGTTTGAATTCTCCATAGCTGAGGTCCTGGATCTTGATAGTGGATTTAGCCTTAGGGCTTGCAGAAGGTGGTGGTGTGGTGGAAGACGTGGATGGAACGGATGTGGAAGATGATGTGAGTGCAGATGGGTCAATGTATTTGGATGACAAGGAGCCAGGTGCTTCTCGGTTAATAGGTACCTAGTTTTTAGAGATACCCCTTATGTTTGTACAATATTGGAAAGGGTCGGGGTCTCCATATATGGTTATTTTCATGCTGTCAAATAGTAACTTTAGGCATTGGTGATATGTGGACGGAACAACTTTTAAGGCATGGATCCATGGATGGTTGAGCAAGATGTTGTATGGTAGTTCCAAATCTAGGACTTGGTAGGTTGTGTCCACAATGATTGGTCCCACTTTGATAGGGAGAGAGAGATAATGCCATGTGAAGAGCATTCTTCGTCATCATATGCTTTGATCACTATACTCTTTGTTGGGTCCACACATGCATCGAAGAATCCTAGAGCCTTAACCAATTTGAGGGAGCATATGTTCAATCCTGCTTTGCCATCTACTAAAATCCATTTGACCTTGTGCTTGTGGACAAACGTTTCTATGTGCAAGGCATCGTTGTGGTTGGTTTTAGGTGATGAGTAGTCTTGATATGAGAAGGTGACATGGCGAGGCATAGTGAGGTATCCCACCATGGTCTCAAACTGATTGACATCAATGTCCTTGGGGACTAACAACTCTTGCAGGGTTTTATCTAGTATATCCTTGTGTGCGGGAGAGATACGAAGCAACTCAAGTATAGAGATTTGCGCGGGATTCTTGCCTAGCTGGTCGATAAGGTTGAACTGACTTTTGGGTTGCCCCTGCTTTGTGGTCAGGGTGGGTTTTGACTATTTGGTAGATGGGCCAGGTATGGTAATTTTGCATTGCCTAGTGGGAGACGGACCAGCTATGGTGACCTTGCCACTTTGAGTAGTAGCATTACACCGAGGTGCTCTCTTGATTCTAATGGTATTGATGTACTCGTCATCAGTTTAGACATTATTTATAATAGGTCCACTGGAGTAATCATACTTGGATCAGGCAAAGTTAGCTTGATTCTGTGGACCTGAGGTGGAAGCATTATGAGAACCAAGGTCTTGTAGCAGGTTCTTATAGATAGTATGATATGAATTGGAGGCAAATTAAGATCTGCCTACTTCAATGATATGGCTTTCGATAAGATCTTGTACTAGGTTTTTCAATTGTCGATAGTTAGAGGTTTTATGTCCTTTTGTATGATGATAATTGCAGAATGCATTATCATCCCACCATGCTGGTTTGAATTGTCCTGGGTCATATGGTTTTGGTTCCTGAAGTGTGATGATGCCATTCTGGAGGCATTTCTTGAGGACTTCCTTAATGGGTTCACCCAAAGAAGTGTATGTGCGACCTTTAGGAAATTGTCTCATCTGATGGTATTGTCCCTGATTGTTTTGGCCACTCTGGTTGTTTGAAGGGACATTGGGAGGAGGTTTCAATGTCGTTGTTGGTTTGTTTTGTTGTTGAACCCCTTTTAGGGCTAGTACAGGACCCACAATGTTTGCAGTCTTGCTGTCAACAACACCATTTGTAACATGTTTATTTTTAACCCAATATTTGTTTTTGTTGATGGGTGGATTGGCGTTTTTGTTTTTGGGATTGAACCTTAGTTCTCCCTTTGCAATAAGGGCTTTCTCAATCTAGACCCCTTTTTCAACTAAGTCCATGAAGTTTGTGCAACAATGTACTTACAATGCATATTTTAGGGGCCCAAGAAGTGTTTACACGAACATGTCGACCTTTTCCCTTTCGGGTATATCAATATGACATCGACTAGCTAGACTTCTCCATTTTTGAAAGAATGGGATGAAAGTCTCACCATCATCCTCTTGCGTGAGATTGCACAAGCTAGTGATAGAGGTATCCATGTCAATGTTGTACGCGTATTTTTTTATGAATTTTTGTTTAAGCTCATCCCATGTTTGGATATCCTTTTGATTGGAAAACCATTCAAGGGCAGGACCCACTAGACTTTTAGAGAAAATTCTCATCAAGTATGTTTGTTCATAAGTGATGTCCATACAATTAGTTGCAAACTCGCAAACATGTATAATGGGGTTTGTCTTGCCTCTATATTTTGTGAAATTGGGTGACACATATCCCAGAGGAAATGGAGGCATGTATAAGCTCATGTCGAATGGGTATACATTTAGATCATATGATATTTCTGATTTCTTGCCTGATACGTATATGTTTTGGATAGTTTTCTCTAAACCCATCAATCTTGTTTGTAAGGCATCCATAACAGGGTCATTTGTGGTCCCATGTGTTGGGTTGCCTTGTACACCATAGGTCCCTATTTGTTGTGCGTGAATATTGGTGTATTGTGGCGATATGGATTGTTGTGACATGTATGATGTGTGTGGATTGGTGTGTTGTTGGTACTGAAAGTTAGGGTTGGGTGTATGTTGGTGAGTATGAATGTGGGATGAGTAGGTTGGTATATGTCCCCCAACCATTTGTGTTGATATTTAGAGAATATGGTGACCATGAATATTTGATTTATGAATGGTGCCATGGGTTGTGTTATTTGGTCACCTTGTCCCAATTGTTGGGTTTGAACTAGGGGTATGTTGGCATTTGGTCCTTGGGAGGCAATGACATTTGATTGTGTTGGTGTGTTAACATGTTGTTGTTGTCCTTGGATAAAGATATGTCGTTTGCCTCCCCCCAAAGTATTTTGCGAGATACCAATGAGAGGGTATGTTGAAGGTGTACTCATGGTACTAGATGTGGTTGTCAAGGGGGAATTGTTGTGACTTGGTGATGCCCCCGTGGCATTTACTGTCGTGGTAAAGAGAGGGTTTGAATAACTTGCCCATGTTGCCGAGGAGCCATAGGTGGTTCTAGCCAATTGTGACAGTGTCGTGGATGTTGTGAGTATTGTGGCCGATTGTGATCCTCTAATGGATGTTGCCTTTATTGAGTTGGAGGTGTTTGGGATATTGGGAGTAGCATGTACTGTCATTGTAGTGTCAAAGAAAGTATTGCTCATAGTGTTTGGAGGTTGACCACTATTTGATATATTGTGCGTGTTGTTGAAATTAGGGTTTGGAGATGTTGATCTCAACGTGTTGATGTCAAATCCTTTAGGTAATTTGGCTCCTTGACTTAAGAGTATGGCCAAGTATCTATCTTTGTCGTATAGGACCATTTGTTCTATGAATTGAGAAGCCTTTGGATCTTGTGCTGCTACCTGTCGCATTTGACCGTACTCATTCTTATGTAAGAATGGTTTAAAGGGACTATCTGATGAGGATAGTAGTGTCGTGAGAGGTTGATTAGTCGTGTTCGCAAATTGATCCTCAAAAGTCCAATTTGGGACATATGTGGGATTGTTGATAGTGGATGTGGGGTCTTGTCGAAAGTTTTCCATTTGTGTCTTTTGTTTTTGGAGTCTATTTTCCACCATAAAATGAGATTGCTCAAAATGAAGATGACAACTAAATGCAAGGATGACACTATGTGAGGTCTAAGTTCAAAATGACAACTATAATGTGTAATGTTTTTTGGATTTTTGGGAATAAAATATGCAATGTCTAAACCTATAATGCAATTTAAGACAAGGATATCTAAGCACTTCTAAATTGAATCTTTGTTTTCGATTTCGGTTACTAAAGGACTTTACTGAAAATAACAAGATGACAAGGCCAATATGACTAGTGAGTTTTCCTAACTAGACTTTTGAGTTGGAAAAATCTCACAAAAGGGACAATGATGGAAAAAGATAATGATGGTGAAGTCCAAGATAACCTAGTTTTGAAAATAATGACGTTTGTGAATTGGTGCTGAGATTTATCTAATCCAAAGTATGCAATGATTTGAAACCTAGGGACAGACTAATGTCTAATGTATGCACCTAAAAATAATGAATGGTGAAACCTATGGCGAAGAATGCAACTAATGGTCAAAAGTTTGAGTAATTTCAAAATTGATTTCTCACAAGATTCCTTTGGAAACAGTGTTTGACAAAATATTGAAAAAGTGTGGACTCAGATTTGGATTTGTTTCAAGGTTTCACTTGTGAGAGGTGAATGCATTGTTTGAAGTTGCAAATGCATCATAGTTTGTCGAATGCGGTTGGTTTGCATGATTGTAGCTTTTGGACTGTCAAATACGACTTGGTTTTGCATATGCGGCTCTGTAATGTTCAGATGCGTCATGACACATACAGATGCAGAATTTTGAATGGAAAATGCGGTTTAACAGAGCTATTGTGTCGCAAAAACTCGATTGCAGTTCAACAGATGCGACACAATTTTGTTAAAATTGATTTTCTTGTCATTTTGATGGCAAATTGGATCTATCTAAAGTTGAATGTTGTGTTCAGAACTGTAAATGTGATGAATCTAGAAAGCACTTGACAAACATAGTGTTTTGAATCTAAGCAAGCGCACATAAGACAAGTACAATCCTAAAAGGCCAATAGGCCAAGAGTTTGTATACTTGATATAGCCCACCGATATACCCCAGATTTGTGATAAACACCTTTCCTTCTCGAGAGTGGATAGCTTATAATTTTGGTGGCATTGGCTCCCCTCCACAACTCATTAACATCATTCGAGCACACCAAATTTGGATTCTTTTGGTAATGAAATCCCAAGAATTGCTATCTCTACTCAAGGGGATCAGTAGTGAGTGTCTTCGGGCATGATACTGTACCCTGCACTATATCAAGCAACGACCAATAGAACGGTTGGACACTAAGACAAGAGGTGTTTAATACGGGAATTCCATTCATGGGGGCATGATCCATGTGGTGAGAGTCCCCTTTTGGATCCATCTCATCAAAACCACACTCGTGATTCTTGGGTTTTCCCCAAGAATCCACTTTTATATACCGGCTGGAAGTCCCTTGGGTTTAGGGTGCTACCAGTCTGAGTCATCCTAGGGTGAGTACTTTTTCCCACTAGAATAGGCCCAAGTTCTAGAGTCAATAACCGTTGCTCTTACACCTAGGATCACTTGAAAGTGCAAGGGGAGAGGATACTTCAATTACTAAATCATAAGTATGACAAAAAAAATAAGGTGGGTCTAGTTTTCTGATCACGTAGTTTTCACAAGGTGAGAGCATAATCACCTACCACCAAGCACAATTAGACATAATCAAACACACATCCATTTTAAAGCACCAAATGAAGTGTTTTCTACACTAGAAATCACAAACACGTTGTATGAGAAATGAGTCTTAGACTAACGGAGCTGCAAAACCACAAGTTAGCAGTTTCATCCACCAGTCTTGGACCCATGAAACGTAACCGCCACACGCTATGAAACATGATTAGTAACACGAAAGCCTCTATTGGGAAGAATGCAAAAAATAAAACCAGAGTTCTAAAAAAAATAGAAAGAATAGAAAACCTCAAAAACCCGAATGCAAATGAGAAGAAAACATTACTAGGTGAATGTGTCACGACAGAGCGAATGCATCACTCTGTATGTCAAATGCGGCTCGGTATTTCAACTACAACTTTCTAGACTACGATTGTGGCTCGACAGAGCAATTGCGGAATTTTGGTCTACTAATGTGTCACGACGCATCCGATGCGTCACGATTTAAAAAAAAATGATTGCATCGCTCCATACATGTACCTACAAAAATGACAAAAAACACACAAAAATTGTACAGAAATAATAGCAAATAATAGAGTTGTGTTCACATCAGGTTCACCAATGTATCAATGGGTAAATTTCTAAGGTTTGAGGTTAGCAATGATTAGATCAAGAAAAAACCCAAAGAAGTTATGAAGCACAATGAAAACAAACAATAATGAAACGATTATACTAGATATTCGTGAAGCTTCCATGAATCACCTCCTAGCTTGCAGCGTATGATTGATGCCCTCAGATCGAGTGTGTGAGCAATTTGACTATGCCATTGTCCTATGCAAGTTTTGAAGGATTTAAGTAAAATTATGCCTATGCCTATGATAATGATAAATGACTATAATGCCTATAATCATGAAGTGGTCCCAAATTATGAAAAAAATTGTCATTCTATAGAAAACACAATTTTGAATGGACAGACGAGATCGACTCTTGACAGAAACCTAAAATCAAAGGTCAAGATTTCATTTGATAATCCCTAATCAGGGTTAGGGAAAAATCCTTAGATGAGTGGTCAAGATGTCATAGGAGAAAATCGAATCAGTGGTGGAGAAAAGAGGAGATAATTAATTTTCAAAATTGAGAAGATAAAGATAGCCTGCTTTGTGAGATTTATAAAAGATGGAATGAAAAGAAAATTTGATTAAAATCAAGAACCTACTTGCTTTATTTGATTTTTGGAAGAAAGCTACCAATCAACTCAAAATATGAATTTTGTGAGACAAATAAATTATCTTTTTTAGATTATTTACCAAAATGGAATGTCAGTTAAGATTGTGATGACATTTTAAATAATTTCATTTATTTAAAATGAGAGGAATATTAATTTTTTCAATTTAAATAATTAAAGATAATTATTTAATTTAGCAGATATGATCAATAATTAAATAAATTAATCAATTCATTTAACTATGACAATTAGTGACATATTAAATAAATGAATAAAACTTATTTATTTAATAATTAGGAAGAAATGACTGAAGAAGGGTGATTAAATAAATTAAGAAATTTATTTAATTGAGGGAAGACTTAGACAATTAATGATGTATTTAATAAATAAATAAAATTTATTTATTTAATAATCATGAAGAATAAAAGGACATGAATTAATTAAACAATTATAAATTATTTAATTAATAGTCGAATGTGGACCAAGGACATAATTAAATGTCATAATTATGCTAGGACGAAAGTGGTAAAAATGAAGCTTGTAGGCCTAGGCCATTTTTAGGTGTCCACTTTTTATTCTAGTTTTTCTGCATTCTGCTTAGTTAGGTTTTCTTGGTACTAATTTTCATTTGCAACATTTGGCGGTTAATTTTCATGGGTCAAAGGCAAAAATTGAAACTCCTAACTCGTGGTCTTGTAGGTTTGAATGTCAAAGAATAAAACACTGAAACATTGTGCTTGTAGTTTCTTAGATTAATACACACTTACTTTTAGTGCAATTAGAAAGAACAATGTCTTCTAATTTGCATGACTGTGTTTGCAAAATGGTAGGCGAGTATGCTCTCACCTTGTGAAAACTTAGTGATTAGAAAACCAGACCCATTTTTATATGTTATTACCCTCATGATTTGGTATATCGAAGTATCCTCTCCCCTTGCGCTCTCGGGCGATCTTGGGTGTAAGAGAAACAGTTACTAACTCTAGAAATTGGGCCTTCCTGGGGATTTCATCACCCCAACATGACTCAAATTGGCAATGGAGCTAAAGACAAGCTACCCCTGACCAGTATATAAATGTGAATCTTAAGGGAAAACCTAAGATTACGAGTGCGGATGTGTCATACAAATAGAGTAGTATTTCCATAAACCCTATTGAGCTTAACCTCTTCAGGCTAGAGTGCCACCTAATTGGTGATTAATCTCTTTCCCCATGTATGGCCACTCGAACGAGGGTCCCAAATTAAACACCTTTATGTAGTAGCCAAAAACCTTCTATTTGCTAGCGCAGCACCAGTCGGTGTGAAGGCATCCACACTTTTGCAATCTGTAGTAGAGGTGATCAATCTGCCATGGGAGTTTCATCGGGGTTGGAAGCTTGGTTGGCTTGAGAAGAGAGTGCACTGTAAGGGGGAGCCCGTGCAACCAAGCTTTTGAATTCACATGCTACTGATATGCAGTTGGAGAAACCCACATGGAATCTAGCGAATATTGTCCTGGCCTAACCTAAGATTGTAATTATCTTATGTGCGCTTGCTTACATTCAAAACACTGTGCTTGTCAAGTGCTTTTTGGATTCACCACATTTACATTTCTGAACAAAACATTCAACATTCGACAGATCAAAATTTCCATCAAAATGATGAGAAACTCAATTTTTAACAAACTGTGTCGCATCTGTTGCACCGCATTCGATCTGCTAAACCGAAATTGTCATCTAAAACACCGCATTTGTCTGTGTCATGACACATCTGAAACTTACAGAGCTGCATTTGCTAAACTGAGTCACATTTTTCAGTCCCCGAGCCACATTCGCAACCTCAAATGACTCATTCACCTGTCACAAGTAAAAGCTTCATACAAAGTCAAATCTAAAGTCTACACCTTGTCAATCATTTATCAAACATTGTTCCAAAAGTATTCTGTCATAAACCAATTTTGAAATTGCTCAAACTCTTGACCATTAGTTGCATTCTTGACCATAGGTTTCATCCTTCATTATTTTTAGGTGCATACATTAGGCATTAGCTTGTCCCTAGGTTTTATGTCTCACATAATTTGGATCAGGAAAATCTCAGCACAATTTGCAACGTCATTGTTTTCAAAACTAGGTTCTCTTGGACTAAGTTATCAATCCCTTTTTCAGTCATTGTCCCTTTTGTAAGATTTTTCCAACTCAAAAGTATAGTTAGGAAAACTCACTAGTCATTTTGGCCTTGTAGTCTTGTCCTTTTCAACAAAGTCCTTTAGTAACCGAAATCGAAAACAAAGATTGAGCTTAGAAGTGCTTAGGTAACCTTGTCTTAAATTGCATTATAAGTTTAGACATCGCATATTTTATTCCCAAAAATTCAAAAATATTAGTCATCCTACTCGTCATTTTGAACTTAGACCTTGCATAGTGGCATCCTTGCATTTAGTTGTCATTTTCATTTGAGAAATCTCATTTTATGGTGGAAACTAGACTCCAAAAACAACAACGACAAATGGAAATTTTCTGACAAGATCCCACTTCCACTATCAATAATCCCACATATGACCCAAACTAGACTTTTGATGATCCATTTGGCAATACAAACAATCAACCTCCCACAACAATACCTTCCTCATCAAACAATCCATTTGAACCATTCTTGTGTAAAGATGAATAGGGTCAAATACTTGAGGAAAACCTAGAGGTAGCAGCACAAGATCTAGAGGCCTCTCAATTCATTGAAAAAATGGTCCTATACAACAAAGATAGATACTTAGCCATAATCTTAAGCCAAGGAGCTAAGTTACCACACGGATTTGATATTAACACATTGAGATCAACATCTCTAGACCCTAATGTCAACAATGCACATAACTTGTCAAATAGTGGTCAACTTTCCAACACTACGAGCAATACTTTCTTTGACAGTACAACAACAGTGCATGCTACCTCTAACTCAATAAACACAACATCCATTGGAGGATCATAATCAGCCACAATGCCCACAACATCCATGATACTGTCACAATCAGCTGGAACCACCTATGGATCCTTGGCAACATGGGAAATTTATTCAAACCCTCTCTATACCACAACAGTAAATGCGACAGGGGCATCATCAAGTCACAACAAGCCCCCCTTAACAACTACATCGAATACCATGAGTACACCTTCAACATACCCTCTCATAGATATCTCACAAAATCCTTTGGATGGGGGTAAATGACATATTTATCCAAGGACAACAAAAAATGTGAACACGTCAACATTGTCAAATACCATAAAATCCCAAGGACAAAATTCGACCATTCCCCTTGTGCAAACCCAACAATTTGGACAAGGTGGCCAAATAAAACAACCCATGGCATCATTAGCACATCACAATGTTCATGGTCACCATATTCCCCAAGTAACGACTCAAATGGCTGGAGGACATATCCCAACCTACTCATCCCACATTCATACTCACCAACATACACCCAATCCTAACTTTTAGTACCAACAACATGCCAATCCACACACATCATACATGTCACAACAATCCATACCTCCACAATACACCAATATTCATGCACAAAAAATAGGGACCTATGGTGTACCAAGCGATACAACATACAAGACCACAAATGACCCTATTATGGATGGCTTCCAAACAAGATTGATGGGTTTAGAGAAAACTATCCAAAACATATACATTTCAGGCAAGAAATCAGAAATATCATATGATCTAAACATATACCCATTCGACATGAGCTTATACATGCCTCCATTTCCTCCGGGATATGTGTCACCCAATTTAACAAAATACAAAGGCAAGACAAACCCCATTGAACATGTTCGCAAATTTGCAACCAATTGTATGGATGTTGCCTATGAACAAACATACTTGATGAGACTTTTTTCTAAAAGTCTGGCGGGTCCTGCCCTTGAATGGTTTTCCACTCAAAAGGATATCCAAACATGGGATGAGCTTAAGCAAAAATTCATAAAAAATTACGCGTACAACATTGACATGGACACCTCTATCACTAGCTTGTGCAATCTCACACAGGAGGATGCTAGTGAGACATTCATCCCATTCTTTCAAAAATGGAGAAGTCTAGCTAGTCGGTGTCACATTGACATACCCGAAAGGGAAAAGGTTGACATGTCCGTGCAAACACTTATGGGCCCCCTAAAATATGCATTGCAAGTGCATTGTTGCACAAACTTCATGGAGTTAGTCGGAAAAGGGGTCCAGATTGAGAAAGCCCTTATCGCAAAGGGAGAACTAAGGTACGGTCCCAAAAACACAAATGCCAATCCACCCGCTGACAAAAATAAATATTAGGTTAAAAATAAACATGTTACAAATGATGGTGTTGTTGATGCCAAGACTACCAACATTGTGGGTCTTGTACTAGCCCTAAAAGGGGTTCAACAACAAAAAAAACCAACAATGACATTGACACCTCCTACCAATGTCCCTTAAAATAACCAGAGCAATCAAAATAACTAGGGACCACAAATGAACAATAATCAAGCTAACTTCGCCCGAGCCAATTACGACTATTCTAGTGGACCTATTATAAATAATGTCTAAACTGACGATGAATACATCAATACCATTACAGTCAAGAGAGCACCTCAATGCAATGCTACTACTCGAAGTGTCAAGGTCACCATAGTTGGTCCACCTCCCGATAGACAACCCAAAATCACCATATCTGGCCCATCTTCTAAACAACCAAAACCTGTCTTGACCACAAAGCAGTGGCAACCCAAAAGTCAATTCAACCTTATTGATTAGCTGGGCAAGACTCCCATGCAAATATCTATACTTGAGCTACTTCGTATCTCTCCCATGCACAAGGATATATTGGATAAAATCCTGCAAGAGTCATCAGTCCCCAAGGACATTGATGTCAATCAGTTTGAGACCATGGTAAGATACCTCACTACGCCTCACCATGTCACCTTCTCAGATCAAGACTAATCATCACCTAAGACCAACCACAATGATGCATTGCACATAGAAACTTTTTTCCACAAGCACAAAGTTAGACGGGTTTTAGTAGATGGCAGAGCAAGATTGAACATATGCTCCCTCAAACTGGTTAAGGCTCTAGGATTCTCTGATGCATGCATGGACCCAACAAAGAGTATAGTGATCAAAGCATATGATGATGAAGAACACTCTTCACATGGAATTATCTCTCTCCGTATCAGAGTGGGACCAATCATTGTGGACACAACCTGCCAGGTCCTGGATTTTGAATTACCATATAACATCTTGCTCGATCATCCACAGATTCATGCCTTAAAAATCGTTCCATCCACATATCACCAATGCCTAAAGTTTCTATTTGACAGCACGAAAATAACCATATATGGAGACCCCGATCCTTTCCAATATTGTACCAACCTAAGGGGTATTTCTAAAAACTGAGTGCCTATTAACCGAGAAGCACCTGGCTCCTTGTCATCCAAATACATTGACCCATCCACACTCACATCATCTCCCACATCGGCTCCATCCATGTCTTCCACCACACCACCACCTTCTGCAAACCCTAAGGCTGAATCCACTGTCAATATCCAAGACCTTGGCTGTGGAGAATTCAAACTACATACAACATACAACATAACAAAAATACCCAAGTCTCCAAAGGTTTATGGTCGGCCATGTTTCAGAATGGAACCCAAAGTAATTTTTAAAGTTCCACCAAAAACAGTTTTCATCAAATGGGGAGACATGAGTAATGAGGACCTTGCTGACATCACAGGATGAATCTATAAGGATACTGTCACACTACCCCCATTACCAGTTCAAAAATATGGCAAGGGTTATGATATAATGAAGGCTAAGGGCTACGATGATACTAGTGGCCTAGGCAGAAATAAAGTTGGACAAAGAGAGCCCATAGAACCTTTCCAAATACCAAAGTATCTTGGATTAGGGTTTGGATCACTCGACAATGATGATCGACATACCATTGGACTTTCGAGTGAGAGAGTACATGCTTTAGAAAGTGTCAAGACCACTATGGAAACCCTCATCGAAACTGACTCCCAAGAGTGGGAATTTGGCTCAGAATGATCCTTAAGTGACTGTTGCCTTGATGATTTGTTTGTCAAAATAGGGGAACTCACCTTTGAACAAAGATTTTGGAAAACATTTAAAATTGATCAGACACCAAATAGTCAAAGTCCCATTACCACTCCCCATGACATACAAGATCCACCATCTGAATCCCTTCAGTCCAATCCATCTGAAGTACGAGATGACACTGACAATCATGACTCTAAGTACTTCACCCCTTATTTTGATAACGAATATGAGACTAGTGAAAGGGAATATTGGATAGAGTCTGATGTGGAGGTAGATGATGATAATATCATCTACAATATCACTGAATCCATCTGAATGCTTTTTGCATCCTCCCCACAATTCACCAACACTAACGATGGCATTTCCTTAGTTTATCCTCAGCTATTCGATTGGGACCAACAAGGCCCACCAGTCCTAGAAACATTTCATAATGATGAGGAAATTGTAGAATTTATGGGATTATGTGAGGGCATACCCAGTGGTGACCACAAGGTAGGATTTTCCATTGATCTAGATTATGCGGCCTACTTCGGTGAGACTGCTCCATCCTCCAGTCGCAAAATTAAAAATAAAAATAAAATAAAAAATGAAACGTCTTTAGGTGAAAATCGAAAGGCACCTTCTGACGACAAAAAAGTAAAAACAAAGGACATATCTACTGGTGAAAACCTCTCTAAGGCACCCAAAGATGGAGGACTGGACTTTCTTCCCGTACAACAAGAGAAATTAGCTATGCTTATTGAAGACACAATAGAATACAACATAGCAACTATAGAAGATCCCAAGATGGTCCTCTTTGCTGCATCATTGACTGAAGAAGAGAGACCAGAATCTCATAAATTCTTTGCAGAACGTAAAATAAACTTCGCATGGTCCTATGTTGACATGCCGGGATTAGACCCAGAACTGGTTCTACACCATCTACCACTATTGCCTAATTCCAAACTAGTAAAATAGAAATTACACAAAATGCACCTTCAAGTCGCTCTATTGGTCAAGTATGAGTTGAATAAACTTCTAGATGCTGGATTCATATGGTCTATTGACTATGCTGAATGGATATCTAACCTGGTGCCGATAATAAAGCCAAATGGGCTAATCCACGTCTGTACAGATTTTAGAGACCTAAATAAGGCATGCCCAAAAGATGATTTTCCTTTACCGAATATTGATATTATAGTTGACCTCACAACATGATATGAGATGTTGTCCCTCATAGATGGTTTCTTTGGCTACAATCAGATTCGCATTGCCCCCAAAGACCAGCACAAAACAACATTTACTTTCCCATGGGGTACATACTATTGGAATGTCATGTCATTTAGTCTCAAAAATATAGGCGCCACATATCAAAGGGCTATGACCACAATCTTCCATGAGATGATGCATAAAATAATGGAAGATTATGTAGATGACCTATTGGCCAAATTAGTAACCAAGAAAGATCATCTCAGGGTTTTAGACACAATTTTTAGAAGACTGGAAGAGTACAAAGTCCAGCTAAATCCTAAGAAATGTGTCTTCAGTGTCACATCGGGTAAACTCTTGGGATACATAGTTTCTCAAAGAGGCATTGAGGTTGATCCAGCAAAAGTCAAAGCCATCATAAACATGCCTCTGCCTATAGGAATCAGTGAACTCAGAACTCTACAAGGTAGGGTACAATCTATTCAGTGCTTCATAGCCCAATTGGCTGACAAGTGTCAACCGTTCCAATATCTGTTGCGCAAGGATATCCCCTTTGTATGGATAGATAAATGTCAAGAAGCCTTTCAACAAATCAAAGATTACCTACTGTCAATGCCAGTCCTCATGCCTCCCATTCATGGAAAGCCATTAATCCTATACATCTCGACAACTAGTTCAACACTAGGAACATTACTAGCACATAACGACCAAGAAGAAAAAGAAAGAGCTATATATTACATTAGTCAGAAATTGGTCAGGTATGAACTGAACTACACACCAATTGAATGAGCTTGTCTAGCCGTGGTCTTTGTATCACAGAAGATAAGACATTATATGTTAAGCCATCAGACACAACTACTAGCAAAGATTAACCCACTCAAATATTTGTTAAGTCAGGCAGCATTAACAGGATGTTTGGAAAAATGGGTCATGATTTTGAGTGAATATGACATTCAGTATGTGGAAAGAAAGGCAATAAAAGGACAAGTCATTGTAGACTATCTGGCAGACGCACCTTTGCAAAGTGATCACCCATTAGTGGTAGATTTTCTAGATGTGTCAATATTCCATACGAAACCTAAGGCACCTTGGCGACTCTACTTTGATGGATCACACACAAATCATGGATCGGGGGTAGGAATCCTATTCATCACCCCTCAAGGAGACTCCATTCCTAAGTCTTTCTGCATTGCCTTCCCATGCACAAACAATGTGTTAGAATATGAGGCATTAGTTACAGGACTAAGAATGGAAATAAAATGGAAAATTAGAGCACTACATGTCTATGGGGATTCTCAGCTCATCATCAACCAGGTTAATCATGACTATGACACAAAAGATCAGAAGTTGATGCCCTACAAATGGATGGTTGACAGTTTCCAAACATACTTTCATATGGTAACTTTTGAACAAGTTCCAAGAGCATAGAACAAAGCAGCAGATGTCATGGCTACAATAGGCTCTCTACTGGACATACCAAGCAATTTTCCTCAACTGGAATTCCTAATAGAGCAATTGCTTGTCCCTACCTATGACATTCCAGAGTTAGAGATGGTCTGTGAACTTGTTGGTCCCAACTCTCCCTGGTACCAGGATATTTATGACTACCTTAAGTCTCAAACCCTTCCACCTAACCTGTCGAATAACCACAGGAAGTCCTTCATCCAAAAATCTGCAAGGTATGCCATCATTAGTGACACCCTTTACCGCCGTAGCTTTGACGACACCCTCCTTAGATGTCTCAACACCAACGAAGCATGTACAACCTTACGCAAAGTACATGATGGTATATGTGGGTCTCATTTGAGTGGTCCTACTCTAGCCAAGAAAGTAACGAGACTTGGGTACTATTGGATGACCGTTGAAAAGGATACAATAGAATATGTCAGGACTTGTCACAAACACTAGATTCATAGTGATTTGATCCATGCTCCAACACAAGAACTTAGGCCGATCACCTCTCCTTGGCCCTTTGCTTAATGGGGACTAAACCTCATGGGTAAGATTCATCTGACCTTGTCCAATGGCCACAAATTCATAATCACTGCCACTGAGTATTTTACAAAGTGGATTGAAGCCATCCCACTGACATACATAACTACAAAACAAATATCCAAGTTCATCCTTAACTACATAATTTTCCGGTATGGCCTTTCGCTATCCATCATCACTGACAACAGATGTTCATTTGAAAATCAAGACGTTCATGAGTTATGTGAGCGATTTCACATCCAACACCATTTTTCATCTCCATATTAGCCACAAGGAAACGGTCAAGCTGAGGAGTCAAATAAAACCATTGTTAAAATACTCAAAAAGACCGTCAATGACGTTGGCCGTGACTAGCATATACAACTCAACCCTACTCTGTGGGCTTACCACACTAGCATTCGTACGCCTACAAGAGCCACTCCATTTGCCCTGGTCTTTGGAGCTGAGACCATCTTGCCCATCGAGGTTGAAATTCCTTCCCTGCGAGTCTCCCTAAAGGGTTTAACTGATGAAGAGGAATATAGACAATCGCGCCTACACGAGCTGGAGATGCTAGAAGAAAGAAGGAAAAATTCCCTAAACCATCTACAAGCATATCAGAACCGTCTTTGTCATAGTTACAACAAGAAGGTTATGGTTAGGAATTTTGATATTGGCAACTTAGTCCTCATGTAGAACCCTAAGAACCAGGCTAACAGAGAAAAATGGGAAAGTTTGAACCAAACTGGTTCGGTCCCTACATCTTCATATCTTCTTTTGGTTCTGGAGCCTATCAGCTGGCAAATCCAAATGGAGAACAACTAACAAAGCCTATCAATAGTTCACATCTCTGAAGGTTCTACGCATAGCATCAGGAGATCGAGCTGAAAACCATAAAAGTACTAAAATTTTTGAAAAAATGATAAAAATCGTTGCCTTGATGAAAACCTGGTAAACAAGCGTCTTGGTAGCACTAAAAAAATAAGAAAAATGAAAAAAATAGTAAAGAAAAATGATTTGTCCAAAAGTGACGACCTAGCAAATAGGCGCTTTGGATAAGTACCATGGTGAAAACCTAGCAAACAGGCACCATGCATAATCAATCATTGCTCTGCCATCTACTATCACTTTGTCTGCCTTGGCCTAGGATGAAATAAATTTTCCATCACCACCACATTATACCCATCCTTTCATGGTTGATAGACGGTTGAAATCAAGTCCTGACAACTATCCATCTGGTACACCAACAACATCCCTTTCATGTCTCTTAAAATTGGCTAAGTCTTGGACCTGACTGGGGGAAATTTTTTTATCATGTAACTGTAGTGGATGTCACATATGGTTTCAGAAATTGGCAAAAAGTTCTAAAAAAAAGACAAAAACATCACAAAATGTCCTAAAAAAAGACAAAAACATTGAAAAGAGTCCTAAAAAAAGACCAAAAAACATCACAAAAGTCTTGAAAAAAGACAAAACACATCATAAAATGTCCTGAAGAAAACCACAACAAGATGTCAAACACAAAATTATCTCTTCTCAAATCTGTCATGACAATCAGTCAAGTCTTTGTCATCTATTCAAACTACGTTGTCTCTGCACATTTGCTATGTAGGTAAGACTCATACTTGAGTCCCTGAGATATTAGGTCAGTCCTTTTAGGTTTCTCAAAATAAAATCATGGTACAAAATTTGGTCATCAATACAAAGTCATTGGTTGTGTCGAACTACGAGGTCTCTCAGTGTATGACGTAGGCAAGGCCATCTGTCAATGAGCCCCCGAGGCTGCACCAGGTCAGTCCATTAGGGTTCATGGAACTACACTGACACACATGCCAAAAGTCTTCAAGTCATGAAAAATCATTTTTCAGATGGGAAAACTCCTAAAACAAAGTGAAACAATCACTTATTTAGCATGACAATCTCATCAGCCGGTCAATCATATCATCATGACAATATCGACATATAGTCAAACACAGGTCAAACTTGGTCAATACAAGTCAAATCATCATAACCTGTCAAATAGTCAACTCTTGGTTAACCTTCAGATGTGTCCTTTTAAAAGATAACCTCTGTCATTTATGCCTTAGGATGTGTCTTTCCTAGGCATCGTCACTGTCATTCGACATTTTGAGGGATCCTCCTGACATCTAAGGATCACTCCTCTTGACATCAGTATTCTTCAGATGTGACCTTCTGAAGAACAAAATCTATCATTTATGCCTTAGGATGTCTCCTTCCTAGGCATTTTCATCATTTCGAGGGACCCCTTTCGACTTTTAGGGATCAAATCCTCTCGACGTCAACATTATTCAAGATGTGTCCTTCCTGAATTCAACAATTTTTGACATTTGTTATCTGGGCATCATCAAATCTTTAACACTCTGGCATCTCATCATCATCAAACCTAACATTTTGACATCAGAACAATGGATATCCAGATGCACTTGGAAAACATTTGACACTTGTCTTTTGGATTTTATCATGTTATTATTTTTTCAGCGAGATCCCACTAACAGGATTTAGAGAAGCAGTGATGTATCATGACGATTGACATGCATGACTACTAGTTTCTCAGCGAGGTCCTGATTCTAGGATTTAGAAAAATAGCGATGTATCATGATAAGGGCTCTATTTTTGTATTATGACAATCATGTTGCTAGTTTCTCAAGGATGTCTTGGAAACAAGATTTAGAGAAGCAACAACGTTTCATGAATTGTCTTTGTCTTTTTCTGCTTGTGGTTGATTATGAAAAAAAGACTGGGGCAATCACGCTCTTAGTTTGAGTCATGATCATCCTTGTCTATAGCTGCTTGTCTTATGTGATCTATGTCATATCATGGTGTTTGTTGGCCATTACAATAGTTTTCCCAATGATGATTAAGAGCAATAAACATTAAAGTCCTATGGTAAAGTTTTGAAGGATTTGGTCTAGGAACTAACATGCATCTCCTTTAGTCTGTTCATCTTCTCTCATCGGTCTAGTCATCTTCTCTCATCAGTTTGGTCATCTTCTCTCATCCATCTCATGATGATATCCTGTGACATCCAAAAACATAAGTGCATACATGATCATATAAACATTGCATTAGGTCCATACATACATCATCCATAGCATTAAATCATATACATAATCACAAACATTGCATTAACATAACCATCAACATTGCATCCATTTAATAAATACATTATGCATATCATTATCATCATCACATATAAGTAAGCATTGCATCATTAGGTAATCATCATCATAAGTAAGCATCATAGGACATACATGATACATCATAAATCAACATCATACATCACATAACACACATGTAGACCACATCAAAACTGCATCATCATCTAATACCATCTCAAAAATGTACAATGTCATAGGATAAAGTCAAGAGATATCCCAAAAATGGAGCTCGAAGGTCAATAATATATACATAATGTGTCATAACATGGAAACAAATATAATAAGCATGCCCCTAGGGTAGACTCTCATCATCCCCTCGTGGCGAAGAGTGTGGTGGCTGGAGCTCTATGACTGGCACTAAAATGATGGGTGGACCAATAGTAGCCTCTGCTTGTGCCACCAATGGAACTGACAATGACGACATCATCTCCACGGTAATGGACACCTATGACATCACTGTTGCCTGGCTCTAAGAAGTAGATGGATCAACCACTGGTGGCTGCCTCTGTACTGACCTCTGCACTAAACTAGTAGACCCATGACTGTGGCTCAAGTGATGACTCAAGGCATGCTTGTGAGAGTGGTGGGACATGTGCCTTGATGTGTTCCCTATTGAGGTAGACCCTCCTACACTCATGTGGCTCCTACTACTACTCGCACTCCCTAATCGGTGGCCACTGTCTATCCTCATCTGTGAGCATGATAGTGTCAAATCTCATCGCTCATGAGGCACCTTCTGCTCATATAAAGTCTTGTACTATCCTAGCCTCGTGCTCACCCTAGCCAACTCACAAGTAATATCCCTAGAGGGCCCTATCCATAATGCTGCGAACTCGACACACCACTGAGCTGAGTCCTGTTGGCAGATCACTGCCTGATCCTACTCTACCCGAGCCACCTCTAGCTCTGACTAAAGTGCTCTGACCTATGCCATGCTCTCATCCAATCTCCACTATAAATCAGCCACCCTCTGATCTGTCGTAGCATCCTAGGACAATCTTGAGGAGGATAGTATCTCCTCCTCTCCCTCCACCATCTACCATTTGAGGAATCTCTCAGCCTCATCCATAGCATCATCATCATCATCATCATCATCCTCTCCCACATCCTCTCCACTGACTCCCTCATCTCAAGGTGCATCCTCCTCCTGGCTGGCCTCCGCCACCTCCACATCCTCCTCTTATCTCCTCTCCTCCTATCTCCCCTCCTCCTGTCTGACCTCCATCATCACTGCATCCTCCTCCCATCTCTCCACCTCCACCTCCGCCTTGGCCACATCCTCCTCCCGTCTCTCCACCTCCGCCTTGGCCACATCCTCCTCCCGTCTCTCCACCTCCACCTCTGCCTCGGCCACATCCTCCTCCCATCTCTCCACCTCAGCCACATCCTCCTCTCTCTCTCTCTCTCCCTCCTAGGCCACATCGGGGATAGCATCTAGTGCTACCCTCACCACACGTGGGTGCACCCTCCAGCCCTATCCCTAATCATCTCTCCTCTGCCTCTGGCCATCTCCCCCATTATCTTTGTCATCTCCGTCATCTCCACCCTAGCCTCTGTCTCTGCCCCCATCCATGCCTCTGTCCCGGCCTCCATCTCTCCCCCTACCTCTGTCCCTGCCTCCATATCTCCCTCAGCCTCTGCCCCTGTCACCGTCCCTGCCTCTACACCTAGCTGTCGGCACACAAGGTATCACTGACCATCTGTCCATAGATGCTGGCCCATCGAGATCTATCAATGGCACTGGTCTATGTGCCTCCCACCATAGGTCATAGTCTACTGTGGTCCCAGGATCTGCAATCCCACCTCTCCATCCCTGAGGCTGGGCTCCTAGCCCATCAATCTACTACTTTGTGAAGGCTACTAGTATGGTTGGGCCCCAGGCATACTCTCTAGAAGACTGCACGTACTTAGCTGTCCCTTCAGGTACACCTTGTTGCTCTTTGAACTATCACAAGACATGCTGCAGTAGATACATCTCGATAATAAGATGGCTCTACATGGTCTTGCCAATCAAATATCAATACTTTCTGCAAAGGCTGAGATGATCCACCTCGTCATCCCACTGCTAGCAATCTCTGTACGACCTCTAGATAAATGTCACCATGGTATCAATCCTATGATGCCACCAACCGGTCTCACCCATCTGTGTCTGCTATAGCACACTGGCATAGTAGTATGCATAAGGCATCCCCTTGGCCAACTACGGTCTCTGAATGGGAGGTCAAAATATGTCTATGTGCTCCCAGGCCCAAATCATCATCAGTGTGGTCTCGCATGAGATACTCTCTGCTCATCTATACACAACCTTGTGCAGCTGATGGTGGAAGGTGCCCAATAAACATGGGCCCCAGGCATAAAATTTCCTATCCCGCCTCATCCCAATGAGGACGTCTCCCCAGCCAATAGGAAACCCATGCCCGCGATGGTTAGGAATCAAAATTTTGCCAATCAAAGTCACCAAGAATGCATCAAAATGAGCATAGTGCTCCGCCATGAACTCCCATCGGATCTCATATCTATGGATGCCAAGTCCTGCACCCTCATCTCGGTAGTATGTCTGGAAGGTCTGCTCACCATGGCGAGGGTAGTAGATGATCTGCTCTCCTCAGATTAGCACTCGTAGGATGCGGTAGACGTCCTCAAGCGTGATAGTTGCCTCACCCGTCGGTAGATGGAAAGAGCGTTTCTCTGAATGCCAGTGCTCGCACAATGTAGTTAGCAGTCCCCTATTTGCCCGAATGGTGGGCATATAGGCGACATAGAACAAACCTAGCCGCATCAGTCGTCATCGCTCCTTCAGAGTTAGCTGGTTAGCAAACCAGAATGTCATCGGTCTGCTCTCTCATGTGTAAATCAGGGCAAGCTGCCTCTGCACAAAGCCAAATAACGCGTCAGTACTTTCTAGGAAATAGTCAGTATCATCAAAAGCATTCAAGGTTTCACAAGTATCAAAATCAGCCCTACTCAAAGCAAAAGTCAAATGCGTTGCAAAACATTGAATGTGTCATTTTGTACTTCAAATGCATCACAACATGGCAATTGCATCGCTCGGTTGCTCAAATGCATTGCATCTAAGCAATTGCGTCACAAAATTTGACACTTATGTCACAAAAACATGAACGTGTCTCAAAAATGTGATTGTGTGGCTTAAATGAGCATATGCGTCTCAAAATGGTGATTGCGGCATTCTAACTTTCAAATGCAGCTCAAAAAGGTGAGTGCATTGTAGTTTTTGTCAATGCGTTGCAAACCCCCGGCCTGACCTAAATTACACTTGCACTTGCATCACGACGCATCGAACGCGTCGAACACGAAAGGAAAATGCAGCTTACACGAACGCATATGTGTCGCGGCGCATTTGTTGTTTGTCCTAGAAACCTAGTTTTGGCACGCAAAATGAAAAAAATACAAAGGAGGATAGGGGTACATACCACTAGCTCTGAGCCCTCTGGTCATTTGAAAGTCCGCACAATCTCACTGCAATGCTCTGTCACTAGAATCACCATCCTTGTTGCTGTCCTTTTCGCTCTAAGCTCTCAAAATTCACAAAGTGAATAGTAAGAATGAATTGACTTTTACCCTTTTGTCAACCTATTTATAAAGTCAAAATGACATTTGTCAACTAGGTTATTGTTGGAGGCTCATTTGACCAACTTTGACCACCTCATTGGCTGCCTTAAACATGTCAGAATCTGAAATCGTCTGCACCATTGTTTTTCTACTCATTAAATTGACTTATCAGGACCCTTTACAAATTTTTTTGCCGCTGACCCAAAATTTGAAAAATTTCCGAGGGGGCATTGATACTCTATACCTTCACTGGGGCATGGCTTTGACTTATTTTCTTTGTCACAATGCGACAAGCAACATTATGACAAAGAGGGGCAAAATGTAGACACCTAAAAATGACCTAGGCCTCCAAGCTTCATTTTTACCACTTTCATCCTAGCATAATTATGACATTTAATTATGTCTTTGGTCCACATTCGACTATTGATTAATAATTCATAGTTATTTGATTAATTCATGTCCTTTTATTCTTCATGATTATTAAATAAATAAAATTTATTTATTTATTAAATACGTCATTAATTATCTAAGTCTTCCCCTAATTAAATAAATTTCTAAATTTATTTAATTACCCTTCTTTAGTCATTTCTTCCTGATTATTAAATAAAATAAGTTTTATTTATTTATTTAATATGTCACTAACTGTCATAATTTTTTTTTATTCAAGGGGTAAACGCTTTTGACCGGAGCTATGAACCGGAATACAACCACTCAACAATACCACCCCAACGGGGTTTGAACCTTGGTGGCAAGAACAACAATGCCACCTATAAACCATCACACTATGCCAATACCGGCTAACTGTCATAATTAAATGAATTAATTAATTAATTTAATTATTAGTCTTATCTGCTAAATTAAATAATTAAATTTAATTATTTAATTACCAAAATTGATACTCCTCTCATTTTAAATAAATGAAATTATTTAAAATGTCATCACAGTCTTAACTGTCAGTTCATTTTAGTAAATAATATGAAAATTGATTATTTAATATTTCACAAAATCCATATTTTGAATTAATTTAATTCAAAATGGTAACTTTCCTCCAAAAAACAAGTAATCAGGTAGATTCTTGATTTTTATAAATCTGATCTTCAGTTCAGTCTTTATCTTCTTCATTTTCAAAAATCTTTATTTTTGAATTAATTTCCTTATTTATTCTCCACCACTAATTCGAACTTCTTAGATGGCATCTCGACCGCTTGATTAATGAATTTTCCCTAACCCTGATTAGGGATTATTAGATTTAATCTGGGCCTATGATTTTAGGTCTCTGTCAAAAGTCAATTTCATCCGTCCATTCAAAATGACATTTTCTATAAAATGCCATTTTCCTCTCATTTTTCAATTACACAGAGACATTACACGTTCATGAATTACATTATTATTCTGACATATTTAGGCATAGGCATTTCACTCATATTGTCATAGGCATTAGGCATTTAGACTTTGATCAAATCCTTCAAAGCTTGGTGTAGGATTTAGACATTTATTTCCAGATTGCTCGTGTGTTCGATTTGAGGGAAATACATCAACCAACAAGTTAGAAGGTGTTACAAAAATGAATCATGGAGGGCTCGACGATTAGTTGGTATAATTGTTCTTTTTTTTACTTCCATTGTGTTTTGTAATTGCTTTGGGTTTTGTGATTTATATTTATTTGCTAACCTTTAATCAAACCTGAAAAATAACCCTTAGTTATAGCTACACCTATAGCTGAGAAAGATGATAGGGAATTACAATCCATAGATTATCAAGTAAACACTATCAATCTTGGCAAACAAACTAGAAATCAACAGATCAATCTAATTGACATTGTGGCTACCACTACCAAGTCATGACTCATTAAAGATAAGAGGACCAAGGATGAGCTAAAAGCTCAGGTAGGGAAAATGAGGAATTTTATGAAAGAGATAATTTCATCCACTCTCGAATAGCCTGCACCATCAAAAACTCTTATTTTGATGAGTTTTCAAATGGTAGATGAGTTGACTAAAATAAAGAGAAGATACCAAATGATGGAGAAATGGATTGACCTTCTTAGGAAGGATACAAAAGAGATTTTTTCTCCTCGTTTGAAAAGTTACAAGGAAGTGGGTGATCTAATCAAGTCTGTGGGGGAATATATAAAGTTTCTTGGAAGAGAAGAGGATAAATATGCTAGGGATATGAAAAAGTTGAGAATATTGAAGAGGTTTCCTAAGGTAGATGTGATCAAGTATGCCATTCTAGAAGATCAAAATTTTGGTTACCTTGATAAGTGTATGAATATATTGATCTTCAAAATAGAAGTCCTCATGGAACATAGAAGAATATTTTAGTAGGCTCAATAGGATTTGTTTGAGGATAGGAAGATTGTAAAAGGGATCATTTCTAAACTGATTGGAAAAGAGGCTTCACCAAGGGATAGTTTGATATCTTTACAGGAAATGAAGGATGAATGGAATAATCAATTGGAAGGAATGATTAGGAAAGGAGATGATGATGAAGGTCTTCTTGTGGACAATCTTATGGACATTAGATTCTATGTACGAGACGCTACCCAAAATGTTTCCTAGCTATAGGATATAGACACTGCCACCACCAAGGAGTATGAACGAGCAATGTTCAGGGTGGAATGGGTAGATGTACCTGAAGAGGAAACCATGCAACATATTTTTGATAATATGGATGGTTAACTCAAGAATAAGGTGTCTAAAATAGCTAAGAGTAGCTGAGTGGCAAAGGAATATTCTATTTTTGAAAAGGAATTGGGTCAAAAATTTCAACCATCTTCACGTGTCCTATGGGATAGCAACATCTTTAGACCTGTTTTGAATAAGTGGACAACTTGAGGTCAATTTTGACAAACCAAGGACTGGGCATGGTGATCAACAATATATCTGGCAGTGACTCCCAATTAGACTTTTTGCTAGGTGGACATATGGCATACTTCCCAGGTGTAGGAATTTCAGCAAGAGAAGACTCAAACTCAACTGGAGGTTCCCCCTATGATTATGGATTTGAGCCCCAAATTTTTGAATCTTGATTTTTTTTATTAGAGAAGTTGATGTTAATTATTCTCTATAACTTAGAATTTTATCCTCATTGTAAAGGTCGATTGATTGAAGTAATATTAGCTACCTAAAGACTAGATACAGTTTCATTTTATAGCTTGTATGCAAGACACTTAATTTTTTTTATAGTTTTTAATGCAAGTAGTTTTTATTTCAGAAGTTTGTTAGTTGAACAATAATGTTGGTAGACAATGGCTTTCCATATGCCAATGTATTTTTCTATGCATAAATGTCTCTTATTTGATGAAAAACAATAGAAGATTCTGAGTTTAAAACCATCTATTGGGTTATTTGTGGATGATGTTTCTTAATTTTTATTGATCTATTAATCTTGGTAATGAGTTTATGGTATTTTATAATTGAAAATTGATTCTAAAAAAAAAAGTGACGATGAATAGTTGCATGCTTTAAATCTGCATTGTGAATGGATGCAATGGTATCAATTGTTTCATAAATTGTGTTGTTCTATAGTTTTAGTTAATAGGAAAAATTCTCTTTATAATGATTAATGATTACATGTCTAAATTGAAAGGAATATGTATTCACTCTTTGTTGTTCTAAGCCTTGATCGATGCTTTTCTATTTATTTGAAACCCCCTCATGTTAAATTTATTTATACTACTTAGTTTGTACTCATTTACCAGAAAAGGTCCCTTGAACATTATAGCTACATAGACCACTAAATGATGATATCATAGTTAAGAACCAACTAAAAATACCTTGGAATATAGGTGGTTTTAGATCAATTATCCTTTTCAAGAGAAATAGAATAGAAATATTCGATTTTAACATTGTTGTTTCAATTTGGCCATCAATAGTACACAAATATGAAACAAATATTTTTTAAATATCAATTAGGAATGCATAAAACACAAAGAAATTGAATTTGAAAAAGAAAAAAAAGGATGCTTATAACAAAATATCTCACAACATATAACAACAAAAAGAAATACTTGAAAAAGTGTGCCCCAACAACCTGATCTTGTGAATTGGTATTTTGACCAATCAGGTTTAGGTCTATAGTAGATGTGTTTTTTGCTGGTACACAATGTGCTAGACAATTTCTCTCAAGGTCAATAAATATTTTTTTGTTTTAGAGAGACTTTTTCAATGAGAACCTGCATAGAAATGAAGCATTTTCAATTGAGGCAGTCAACCTTGTGTAATAAACTTGAAAAATATGAAGATGATATTACTCAATAATAGCTGGAAAAAAAATGGAATAGTATACTCACTTCAATTACCATATCTAGATCTCTAAAATTTTCATAGCCAAGGACTCCTTGTACTAATGAAAATGTCTTCTAAAACTTCTCTTGGCTCATTTTACCTTTCTTTACATGGCTCTATAAGTTTTCTGCAAGCATTTATACTAAAGTGAGAAGCAAGTTGAATGCATACTAGATGGGTTACTCAAACAAGTATAATACCCATAGTATAAAGTAACTGATTTTTCCTCAACTAATTTTTTCATACAAATCCTAATTATCAAAAAGGAAGTTGGATAAACATTAGTCACAATACTCTTTGCATACCCTTTAAAAATAGTGAAAAGGATGATAAACAAGAGAAAATAAGCAATAAGAAAAAAACATCACATTTAGACCTTTGATTTGATCAAGACTAGCCTAAAGGAACTGTTCATTTACTTCTTTAAGTATCACATGATAGACACTAAGAATTAGCGTTGTGGCTATACCAAAGCCCATTAAACCCCCATCAACAATAACTACTTTTCTTATTTTCCTTGGCTTTAAGCCTATATCTATGACTCCAAGAACCTGCAAAACCAACTCCCAATTCTAAGTTCCAAAAGTTAGTGGAAAACTTAACATTCCAAATCCATGAAGCCCACTAATTCTTTTTTGAATGTGAGGGTGCTTATCACCTTTGAGGTTGACCATTGTGCAAAGAAGATGTGAATCAATGCTCGAGTAGTGTTGGAATTGATAAGCTCTTGAAAAGCACTTGCTTCCTGCTTAGCACACCAAAATAAAAACAATAGAGATTTTTGAGAAAAATGTTCAATAGGTCATTGGGATTTATATTTTTCCCTAGCAACCGCTAATGATTGTCCAGCCAAAAATCAATACTTGTTGGTCATAGTTCTAGAAAAAGAATTAAGAGACCAGTGAGTATGAGAACTGAACAATAAAACATATACATGAAACCCCATTCATTACTGCCTTGCACAACTACCCATTGGTCCACATGTGATACCCTCTACAATAACATTGAGGCAAACAAGTGGGTGTTGGGGATTGGAAACCATCTTTTGTTGCAAGGTTCTAGGTGAGCAAGTGGCATTGTTGAAAGCAGTTCATGTGGCTTGTTTCTGCTACCACATTTTGCATACATGGACTAAATCAAGCTTCATGGTAGTGAGGGTTAGGTGGAATTCTTCATGGATTTTTTGTGCTTTACCTCTACTAACACATTTTTTATTCATCGGCAAGGTGGGGGTAGCACTAGTACATGATCCAAGAATGTTGATTGGATTATCCCAAAAAAAACCTATAGTTGATAAAACCTTCAACATTGCAAAACAAAAAATACACATTGTATATAGAAATAATCATGAAAAAACATGTAATTTACTGTTAATCCTTCTAAGTTGTAGATCCAATGTTTCATTTAGAAATATTTTTGAGCGAGCCTAATAATTGATAATTTATGGCATATATAATGTGCATATATATATGAATGGCTCTTAATACTTCAATAAGAGTGCTGACTTGAAAAGGAAAGAACAAATGTGTAAAATGATAGGTAAGCTTTAAATGTTTGTTGTTCCTCTTGTAGGTTAGTGATTTTATTGTAGCATCAAGTGCACAATTTTCTTAGATCAAGTGGTGTTCATATCTCTGTAAGCTATAACATATATCAATGTTGTTTTTGCATTAGACTGTGCAACAATTTTTAATTAAAAAACTCTCACATAGGCTAATTCACAAACAAAACTTGCTATAGATGAGTTGTTTGATAAAATGCTTTGTTAGACATGTATGGAAAATGTGGTAGCATAGACAAGGCAGTGAACTATTTGGGAAAATGTTTTATAGAAATGTGGTCTCATGGAATGCCATAACAAGTAAATATAATTGGCATTTGCTCGTGGGTAATAGTTATTTATCTTATGTAACATTATAGTTTGGGGTTTTATAATAAGGAATGAGTCTAATATTTATCAAAACTACATCCATTTTGGTCACAATGAACTGTTTGATAAAATCCTTTAGTAGGCATGTATGAAAAATCTATAGCATAGACAATGTAGTGAACTGTTTGGAAAATTTCCTTAAAGAAATTTGGTCTCATGGTGATGGAATTCTATATGGATTGTCATAGAATTCCATCACCATGAGGCCACATTTCTCTAAAGCATATTTCCAAATAGTTCAATGCCTTGTCCATGGCTTGTCATGGTGATGGAATGCTATATGGATTTTCATAGCATTCCATCACCAGGAGGCCACATTTCTTTGAGGCTTTTTTCTAAACAGTTCAATGCCTTGTCCATGGCTTGTTATGGCATTCCATCACCATCATACCAGATTTCTTTGAGGAATTTTTTGAAAAAGTTCACAGCCTTGTCTATACTATTGCTTACTATTTTTCTTTGATAGATTTTTTCCAAGCATCCATAGCTTGTCCAAAATCACCTGTTTAATATTTTAGCCATAACAACAAGGCATTGAACTATTTGATAAAATGCATGAACTAAACCCCAAGGATATTAGTTGTTGTCCAACAACGGGCCAAATAAATCTACAATTTTGATGCAAGAAAATAATTTAAAAAAATAGACTTAGGTTTAAGTAGGTGTATAAATGCTCGCACGATGCCCAATGCATAAACTAATACCATTTTTTCTCATTGAAAATATACATAAAATTTGAGAAAAATAACAAATATGAATGCTTACCTCAACAACTCATCATGATTAGAAGGCAACTGAGTTTTTCTCAGAGAGCAAAATAAACCCTATTTTGAATTCGAACAAAACCCAAAACCTTTGGTCTATTTTGAACATCACTTCAGAAATATGAGGCTTGTTTTGAACATCCCTTCACAAGTATGAGTTTTCCATGTCTATTTAAAATGACACATGTACTTTGGTTTTGCAATTTATAATGAAAATTATGCAATTCTAAGGCATATATTGATTTCATAAAACAACCATGCCCTATATTGGAAAATGAATGAAAACATATGAAACTGGACCTCGAAAACAAATATAACAATATAAATTGGAAGAGGAACTAACCAAATTACAAAATATATTGAATATCTCTATAAATGAATTGGTTTTAAGAAGAAATTAAACCTAGACCAGAGGTATTGGATCAAAACTTGAGCTCAAACTTGAATTTATAGATCTTTTATAGGAGGACAACCCTATTCCACAATCTTCAGTTTCATGTGCAATTTGCATGGGCCTTAAGATGTTTTAGTTAGTTAATTAGTTTGTCCTTCCAAAGGAAAGTGAAATGTAATCCAATTTGGAGGGCTTCCTAAGAAGAGTTTTTGTAGCTTGGGTTTTTTCAGTAGCATGGGTTTTCATAGGTATATAGATGACATGACCGTTCAAGTCTATGCTAAGCTCCTGCTACTTAAGAATTTGTGGGGCTAAATAAAAATGCCTTCCCTCCTCGATTAATAGGAAAAGGAAAGGAATTCCTCTGATACCCATTCTTCTCAATATATTAATGATGATTGATACAGTGTGGGATTAGTACCAAAAAGCAAGAAACAAGACACCAATTTGAATCTCAGACCTAATCAAAGCAAGCATGGAATTAATCTGCCCAAAAATGCAATAAAAATAGACCAAAAAAATCAACTCCAATGCCGTAAGATAATATGAGATCAATGGGTAAAAGACTCAATTGCAGAAAAAATATCTATGAAGCAAACTTTTCACCAAACAAAAATTTCCATTTGTTTAAACTTAAAAGATCACCTTTCCTATCAATGTTGGAATAGTGGTCGAATTTGTGGAAAATCCCATTCCATAAACCATAGCAGCAGGCTTCCCAAAAAAGCTAGCAATTAACATTTCAAGTTATTTGTGCAAAATAGTAGTACCTATTGCATTACTGGAAATAAAACAGAAAAATTTGATTTATCATGTATGTGATGAAAAAAGAGAATCATACCAACATACAACAATGCAATTTTTGCAATTCATTTTACTCATATGAGCTCATATTTTGAAAACCAACCAATTGATACACTGTACATAGTGAAATTATTACCCCCATAACATAGTTGTTGCATGTACTGGGAGAAAATATATTCAATGATTTAATCACTTGTGGAGTGCATTATTCATCTGTTGATGCAAATCCAAGATAATTGTAGGATCCAAGGTTTAAACATCTATTTGTTTTTGGTGCAGGAGCACCTAGGTAACACCAGGCATTTAGGAAGTCTAGAATGAATTTTTGTTTTGATGTGTTACTTTGAAGGTCATGTTGACCATTGAATTGAGAAGTTAGTTTAAGGATGTGTTTGATCTCTAGGATAGAAATTGAGGAAGGGTGGATGAGTTTAGAAACTCATTTTACTTGGTTTACTAGGAATTGGAAAAAGTTGCAAAATGTTGCATTTTGCAACTTTTCCACAAAGTAACTTACATGTCCGACCAAGGGAGGATAACTGATTGAGGAACCTTATATAAGGTGTGCCTCGACCTGAGAGCAGGGTTAGAAGCATTTTACTTTGATTGGATTTTTTGAATTCAATAAAAGACAGTGTGTTTTAGAGTGAATTTTCTGATTTTTGCTTTGTAGTGAGCTTTAATGGATTAATCTTGGCACTGTAACTTGGGTAGAATGTAGTGTGGTAGTTTTCCAAGCTTTGTGTGACATTAATTAGCTTCTTTATTCAATTACAATCTCTGTTTGTAAATAGTTTTGATTTCATCCTGTTGCTGGTCTGATCCAGACAGTTTTGAGCAAATGGAGATTTAGCTCACTTTCCCACGATACAACTTGTACGACCCTTTGGGAATAGTGACTAGACTCCATGTGTGTAAATATGGTAGGTTTTAGGGTTTGTGTGAGCATAGCTGTTGTTGTCTTGCCCTAGCCCTAAGCCAGGAGGAGTCCGTCTAGGGAAGACAAGGAAGGAGTGCAGCACATAACTTGCAGGGGTGATGGAATTTTGTTGAATTTCCTTTTTGAGAAGTTAGATGTGAGTCTTGAAACTTGAGGAAACTCCATTAGTCCATCTGGTGTGAGAAACACTTAGCAGATTGAAAGCAGCAAGAAAGGGCTTAAAAACCCTAGTTTTTGTCCATTTTCAAGTGGAGGCGTTGTATGGGCAGTTAAGACCCAAGACCTCAAAAATCCTTGAGAGGTGTCCATTTTAAGAAATAACCTCAAAGAAATATTGGGGGTTCTTTGGAGAAATTGAGAGAGTCAACCAGTTTTCTCGAAGAAGGAGACCTAATTGGGGCTCTTAGGCTAGTAGCCTTTTTAACCCTAAATGAGGGTTTGATGAAAGCGACCAAGAAATGGAGCTAGGAGGATACTCAAGAATCAAAATTGGATGGATTGCAATGAATTGAAACACCTCCACACCCCTGCAAATCAAAGTTCAAACTTTGGAGATATAGTTAGTCTTTAGGGCAGATTAAAGGCTAAGGAAGAGTTAAAGTTATTGCACCAAGATTGACTTGGTTGGTTAATTTGTGATAGTAGTGGGGTTGGCCAGGAGAACTAGCTGTACCTAAACATGATAAGGGTCCTATAGGTTAAGGTGGTGAAGCAAAACACCAAGGAGGTCTTGCAAGCAATACCTAGAGTAGGAATCTGTGATTGATTCCTCCAACCCCCTTCCCTATCAGTTTTCCCAATTTGACTATTTAAAATAAAAGGTTGAATGAATACAGTCCTTGAACATGAAAAATATTGCTCAACATGCTATTTTCTAAACTAGCCAGTGCAAAAAAATGTAAATATGTTTGATAAATTTTTTATCATTCTTAATTTCTAAAATTATAAAACCATGTTTGCAAAGTATCACCCACAATAATTTTTTATTGTTGTCATCTGAATGATGTAGGGGATAATATTATTTTGTGATAAATCCTTTCAGTTTTGAGCTATGCTATATTATAAGACTAAAAAAAGGCTAATCAATAACAATTTAAAACTGTGCCCACAAGATGAACTTTCTTCTATAACTTGTTTGAGAAACTTGTAAGCAATAGCATAGACAAGACAATGATATTTTTGAAAAAATGTCTCAAAAAAATGTGGTCACATGGGGATGGAATGCCATGGCAATAATGCAATGAGACCACATTTCTTTGAGGAATTTTTTCAAACAACTCATTGCCTTGTCTATGCTACCACAATTTTCATACATGTCTACCAAAGCATTTTATGAAATAGTTCACTGCCAAGATCATAATAAGGGTGACCCAAATGCCAAGAAAGGATGTGATCCAATACAGAAAGAAGATAGATAGCTATTACAGAGTTGTAAAAAAAGGGTGACCCAAGCACCAAGAAGCTAATAAAGTAAATTCCTTCAAATCAATGAAACCAGAAAGGCATGAGTTCAACAAAATGCCTCAAGGAATTATGCTCTCACCTGAATTAGGCCCATAATCTAATACAAAATATTTAACATTTAATTTTTGTAGGATATGATGATAAAATCTATGGGATGAAATTAAAGATGAATGGAACATACCAAGGATATACATTGCACAAGCCCATGGGAGTGTGTGGTCAAATTATACCCTAGAACTTTCTACTATATATGGTTTTCACTAAGATTGCTCTTGCTCTAGCCTGTGGATGCATAGTAGTTGTCAAACCTCTAGAGTTCACTCCTTTAAGTGCACTATATTATGCTCATTTATCTATAGAGGTATATGATATATAACTTTTTCTATTACATATATCTTTCCCAATTCATTTTACTTAAGTAGATTTGGAAGCCACTGACAATTTAAATAAAAATGTAGGAATATACAATAATGTTGGAATTTATTTTAGAAGATTTATACTACAACTATTTGTTTTATAGGATGGATTTAGAATAATTTTGGCAAATATAGAACAAACGTCAAACTAACAAGCAACTTGATCTTGAATCAAGAAAATGTTAAATAGCTAAGTGAAAACAACTTAAAGCCCTTTCTAACCTTTTCAAAATTACCAATGAAACAAGTCTAGTAATTCTCTCCATTTTGGAACACTATGAGCCTTTAAACTCAAATGCTCCAAAATCTGTTCAAAAAAGAAATCTGTAAATAATGAAGCAATAAAAATTTTCAATGACAGAAATCTGAGAATAAAATATTTATTTATATTTTACTTAGGAAAAGCATTTATAGTCATAGGATGCTGCACAAATGTACTCTACCCAATTTGAAGCTGGGATTTGTCATGCTGAAAAATAGGACAAAAACAAAAAATATCTACAAAAATAAAAAAGAAGCCATGGAAAATAAATAATAGAGTGTGAAAGAAGATGCAAAATCATTGGCAAGAAAGAGTGTAAGGTCTCCTCTCCATTCAAGGACTACCAGTATGTCAATTTGTGAACACACTTAAAACCCTAATCACCAACTATCCAAACCTCTAATTACCTACACTAGCTCCATGTGATGCCACACATTTCAAAATAGATTAACCCACTCAACTAACAAGCAAAAAATAAATCTTATAAAAATGAATTGTAAATGAACTGTTGTGCAGTTTTCGCACACACGCTCCGCTGAAAGCAGGGACCCTCTTTCATTTTCATTTTTGGATGTTTTGGCCCTTTGATTTTGAGGATTTGGTTGCCTTGGCATGTGCCTAAATGATTATCCTGCTAGTGAAAATCTCCTTTCAAGGAAATTCTTTGAAATCTTGTGTTTTGGGACCTATTTTGGGTTTTTCTTTGTTTTCAGGAAAATTCCCTCTAGGCGGAATTCCTCGAATCCTTGAAAACCCAATGGAGGATATTTTACATTGTTTTCAGAAATTCCAGGACTTTGCAGAATTCCGTCTGGTTTGAATTTTCTCGAAATTCTTTTGTGCCTTCGGATTCCCGGGCCTGCTGTCTTTTCGTCGCATTTATACCTCTTGTACGATTCTACAACTTGCTTTATTTGGTTTAAATGGGATTTATGCTAGAATTTGAGTCATTTTTTTTTATTGAAGAAGTTGAGAGGACTTGATTTTGAGTTGCTTTTTTTGAGTTTAACATTTGAGCTATAATTGTTTGCTTTAACTAGATTTTTCTGGTGGTTGCACTTGTTTGCTTGGACACCAAGTTTTCTTGCCAATTGCTACTATTTCAATTTCTTGGTTCTCATGGTATGTACATGCTACCTTCTCTTTTAATAAATGAATTGAATTGTTTCATGGTTTGTGTGTGTATGCTTTGAGTTGACATTTTGATGTGGTGGAATTCGGTAGTAGAGTTAGGGTTCTTGGTTTCGTTTTGATGCCCTTCCCATAGCTTCCTTTTATTTTCTTCTACTTGATTGAGATTTGATGTGGTCAATTGTTGCCCTATTCAATCCTTTGTTTGATTTCATGCTTGATGGACCGAGCCGTAGTTTGACCTAGCAAATCCCTGATCATTGATAAAATTGCATCCTGGGCAAATTGAAACTTGTCATCCATCATCTAATCTGATAATCACCCTATCTTAGCTAGGTTATGGGAGAAATTATGTGAAATATAACAAAGATGAAAGTTGAGTTGCATCCAATTTGTGCATTCATGGTGACTTCTTCGGGTTACCCTTTGAAATTGTCACTCTCATTGCTTGAGATCACATTTGAATGAGTCTGAAACCAATGGTTCTCCATTTGAAATAAAAAAAGATCAAATCCAAGACTGAATCCCCAACTTCCTAATTATTTAATTGATTTGGGTGAAATCTTGACAGAGTCAAATATTTCTAGTTTTTAGACATCTTGTGAATTTCCTTCACTTTAGGAATTCCTCAATTTTCATCGCTTTATTGAGTTCCCGAAGATATGCTTAGAACATGAAAATTATGCTGACTTCGTGAAATTACATTTCCTTAGGATTTTACCAAAACTTCTTTGGCCCTTCATTTTCCCAAAATTTGTGAACTCTTCCCATTTTTGTAGATTTCTGTCCTTGACAAAATTCTTTGAAATCTTGTTGAAAATGAAGGATTGTAGGGTATCATGAGCTATTAACTAGTGATTGTGTATCATATGATCAGTTTGAGTTATTTAAAGTTGTATCATAATGTTTCTTAACTGATGGTGGTTGATTAAATGATTGCTGGAAGTTTTTTGTGCTTGTTTTGCTGAATTCTGCCTAGCTTGGAATTTCCCAAAATTCCTCTATGGCCTGAATTCCGCGAGGGGACTAAAATATGAACTTTGAAAAAAGGTAGTCTTTATGAGATTCTAGGTGATTTTTTTCATCATGGGACTTTTCTTAAGGATGAATATATCATTTTATAATGGACTAACTTGTATTTCATGTTGTGATGGGTCTTTATTGTGGTCTCTTTGTTGAATGCAGGCTGAATCAAGTCAGGTCATTGCTGGCAGGACTAGGGGTAAGGTAATGGATCTGAGTGCTGAAGCATCTAATATCTTCGAGGCATAAAGGATTAAAATGGATATAAAGGGTAGGATCCTAGAGAGTAAGCTGAATTCCATTTGGTTAGAGGTCACCGATACAAATGTTTGGTTTGTGGGATTATGAGGAATTCAAGGCAAGGATGGCAACACATAACCTTCCTATGTTGGATAGAAGGATATTGGAATCAAGATTGGCCCATGTAGTTTGATTCCCTCCTACAGTTCAATGCTACGAGTTGGTGCTTGAATGTGCCAGACATTATGATAGGTGCACACAAAGGATAGTTGGTCCTCAAGGAAGAATAGTGGAAAATCTTAACCCTGTGCCTATTGCCTAGAATTTTGACAAGCTTGATAGGTCTCATGTGGTGGGTTTTGATATGTATATAGCAAAGAAGTATTATGATGAATACATCATCAAATCACAACATGTTATCAATTGTTGGTTAGAGAAACCCAAGTCTCACTTCTCCAAGTTGCCCAAGCAACTATTCAAAGCTAAGTTCAAAAAGGAATACTATGATGCTATCACACTCATCAATAGAGTGGTGGGATTGAAGAGTGAAAGAGTATTTGAGAATTGGATGTTCCATGTCATTGTGAGGATGGAGTACAATATTGATTACCATTGGGTAGGCATAATAAGTGTAATGATACATGAACAAATGTGCAATTTCCTACAAAAAAATACCTTCACAATGACCTCCTACCTGGTTTATGCACTTGTGAGGTTCCATCCATACAAGGGGCTAAGCACAAGGGGTGTGTTTGGGAAGGATGTGATTTATGAGGTGTCCCCACAATTTCACTTGGGTGGCACAAGTTATAGGAGGGTGAATGATGCATTCACCATGTACATCACCAGGCTATTACAAGGTGTAGAGCATGTTCAGATCTTAGATAATGCCAAGGAACTAATCAAGAGGTTTGGAGCTTGGTTTATCCATTTCCGTACCTTTTCATACATCAGAATAGATGGTTTTCAGAGGGCTCCATATAGACTCCCTAGATATCCCACAGATCATATTATACTTCTAGAGGTCACAAGGTAGATCTGTGATTTTGATGCAATTATTAAGATGGATAAACATAAGACTGGATTTGGTGGTGATTTTCCTTTGAGGATAGGTAGTAATGGGGCTTGCCCCTCTGGTAATTCAGCCCATTCTTTTGAGGAAGAAATGAGTACTTTGGGTCTCTCTTTCCATTCTAAGAGATCTAGATTTGATAGGATTGGTGAGGCATAGAAGAGGTCCAACAGGGAATACAACCATAAGGATGATGTAGAATATTATTGGGCTAACAACAAGGATGAATTTGAAATTAGAAAAAAGAAGTTCTCCAAGTTTCCAATGAACCTTGTCTGGATATACAACATAAAGGCCATTCCAGATTAGATTGAAGATTATGGAGATTTGATTCAGGGCCATGACTATGAAATTGTGAAGGATAAATCAATTGGAGAAATAGATTGGCTGGAGGAAGAGAAGACAAAATTAGAGTAGATCATGACTCCAGTGATCAAGTACACTAAGTTGTGGCTCAAGCATAAGATGTGGGAGTTGGAAAGTGAGGGTGTGCAATGCACCTATGATCTAATGGGAGACTTGGAGTCTCATTCCACTTCTGAGGAGTCAACTAAGCAGGATCCTAAGGGTAAGGCTAAGGATAAGGTGAGCTCTCCTTTCAAGATAAAGATTAAGGATGCTCAGGAAAAAGAGGCAGAGAAGCAAAGAAGACCCATTGCTAAGAAAGGAAAACACATTTCAAAGATAAAGAAATCTGCAAAAGATGAAGTTGAGAAAGAAGGAAAAGAATGTAGTACTTCCATGTCTAAGAGAAGAAGAATACTGATATTTTCATAGAAGGAGAAGGAATCCTCTAAGGCAGGGGATGAGGCTGAACCGCTAGTGGTAAGTGTGGAAATTTTGGGAGAGAAGACACAGGTATACACATGAAGATCAAGAACCCCCTCTCCCAAAGATGGTGTGCCAAAGAGAAGTGCTCCCTCAACTATTCCTGCCATTGAGCATGGTAATTTCCCTCCTTCTCATGAAATTCATAATGTACCAAGTGAATCTAAAGATGTAGAGGATCACCAAGATCAAGGAGAAGAAGAATTCCAAGAAGGTGAACTCTATAGTACAAAGGAAAAAATAGAGA
>VDFB02105785.1:520620372-520638773 GCA_007258455.2 Sequoia sempervirens
GACGAAGGGATTTCTCTTTACTTTTTTTTTTGACTTTTTGACTTTTTGACTTTTGGATAGGAGGGACTCAAGTGTCTAGTTGCATGAAAGGTGATAGTCCCACTAGAAATGGATATCATTGCATGGACTATGTCAAATGTCATTATGCTCATCGATGTTGGTAAGGGATGACATGAAAGGGAGATGGATTAGGTAGATGATGGATTATGGAGGATTATGGAGGAAAATAATGGATTATGACACAGATTATGTAGGGAAGATGATAAGGATTATATGGGACTTATGGAAAAGATGAATGAGGAGGTTTAGCCAAAAGCATGGACCATAGGAATGTGGGGGAGATATGTAGGATAGTGGATGGGGGATGGAAAGATAGAGGTATGTGGGAATGGAATCATGACCAATGGTTGCACACATTGTGATAAACATTGAAGCTTTTGATGTGGATGGGGTGTAGGAAGCAATGGAGATGTTTGTTTAGGAGATGGTTGATGAAGGGCTTTAGGCACCCACATAGACTTAGTATTTTTATGACTTTTATTTGTCTTGTGGGATTTTTGTAATTTTTGAATGGAATGTGTATTTTGGATGGAAGTGGATGGTTGGGATTTTGGTGATGTGGATGTCTCATTCGACTTGATTTCTTTTTGCTTAGGTACCCAAACCATTTTGTTTTTAGACTTTTCTTTTGGAGGTATGGGCTTATATAACTTTTTAGATGTACTTTGCTTTGACATTTTGTATTGATGTCCTAAGGCATGAGGGTCCTTAGGATTTTTGACTTTATAAATAGAGGCATCCAAATTTTTATTTTTGAATCCCATGGGGTGGATGGAATGAGTGGAAGCCTTATGTTTACACAATGTGTGCATTTGTTGGTCATGACTAGGATATTTAGGGTATTTATGAAAGATTGGAATATTAGGTGTTGGAAGTAATGGTGGCAAAGTGGATGGAGGGGTATTAGGAGTTGGAAGTAATGGTGGTAAATTGGATGGAGGAAGGTGTATGGTCACAAGCTTTTGACATTTGTAGGATGATGGAGAGGGGATGGCCATGTATGTTTTGGGAATATGATAAGGCTTGTGGTGGAAAGTGGACTTAGAATGCATGGAGGAAATACCAACATCTTGAGATTGGTGTCCTTGGGGTATGCAATGGACAATGGGACTAGGTGTAGGTGGAACACTAGACACGATTTCCTTATTGGAAAGACCAAGTGGATATGATGGAGGACTTACAATGGGGTAGATAATGGATGATGGAGGATTTAAAGGATCTTGAGTATGTTCATTTAGATCCACATTATTGGTTTGATCTTCTATACTAGCTTGGGAGGCAAGTGTCTCATCAAGGGAAGTGGAAGTTGATGGATCATGGATAGGACTACATGGAGATGAATTTGGAATATCTTGCTCATGGATAGGCTCTTCATCATTATGGATATCATCTTGATCATAAAAGAGATATAGATTATGGACAGGTTGGATGACAATGATTTGATCTTGATTAGGACTAGGGCTTGATGTTTCCACATGCTTAGGATTAGGCTCTTGACATACATCTTGGGTTGCTTGAATGGAAGTAGAAGGGGATGACTCTTGGAGAGACTTGACATGTTCTAGATGGTCAACAACATAGGAGCATGATGGAGGTTGACTTGGACTTATGAGGGGAGACTCTTGACTTGGCCCAAGGGGTTGAGGATGACATGGTTGACTTGAAGGACTTGGCATGATGTTTGAGGACTCTTTTGTATGTTCAAGTATATGAGTTGAATGACATGGTGGCAATTGATTCCTTTCTTGTAGCCCTTGGGTCACATCCTTTGTAGGTGGATTGGTGGATTTAGATAATGCCATCAATTTATGTTTTAAATATCTAAATGTAAGGCATTGATTTGATGAAGGATTAGATGATGGTTGGGGTAATGAAGAGTTTGATGGGTGAGAAGGTGGAGAGGCCAATGGATTAGGACTAGGACATGGTGGATTAGGGATAGACATTTGATTGGATGGTGGTAAGGGTGCATGGACTAGATTGGTGTTCCCCTTGTCAAAGGTGGCATTAAGACTTAAAGGATCTTGATGTTGTTGCCAAGGTGGACTTGGGATCCTATATTCTTGTTGTGATATGGGTGGACATGTTGATGTGGCATTGTCATAATAGATAGATGTGTTAGGTTGGCATGATGATGAAAGTGACACATAGGATTGGGGTTGAATGTCTTGCGGTTGGAATGGCGTTTGGACTTGTGATATGATTTGTTGTTGTGATGATGATGAAGGGGTTGAATAGGAAAATGACTGTTGAAAGGTTGACTGATGTGGATAAGAGTTGAAAGTAGAAGAGTTGTGATAGGTTGACGAAGGGGTAACATGATATGTGGATGGATGAGGTTGATATGATGATGTAAGTGACACATAGGGTTGATGTGAAATGGGTTGATGTGGTGATTGTTGGATTTGACAAGTGGCAATGAAATGATTGGCTTGAGCTAGGAGGTGTTGGATTTGAGGTGATTTAATTTGTTGACAATCTTGGAATAGGGTTTGAAGGCTTTGTATAGTTTGATGGTCTAGGGGTTTGGGTATTTGGTGAAGTGTTTGAAGGAGGTTTTGGAGTTGGGATGCTAGGGCTTTGTGTTCGAATGTGGGCATGGTGTCACACATGTGTGTAAGCTCTTGGGCATCAATTTGTTCCTCAAAGTATGCAACATCGTTCATGTCATTATTAGAAGTGGTAGGAGAAGCCCCTCGAAGTCTGATTTTATGTTTTGGTTTTGTTTCATGATTTGAACTAGAGAAAGAGACTCCTTGAATTATGACTTCAGGCTTAGGTTTTGTCTCATGATTTGCCTAGATGGATAGCCCCCTTGGATTATGATTTTGGGCTTATGATTAGGATTTGGCTTGTTTATGATTATGACCATTTTGACAAGTGGTGACCAAGACTAGGTTGGTGATGGTGATGATGTGGAATGATTAGATTGGATGACTTGGATGGATTAGGATGAAATGGATAGGATGTGACTAAGAAGAGTGATTAGGATGAAAGTCATTGGATATAAATGTGTTGGAAGAACGTGTAGAGTGAATCGTCTTTATGTGTTTGGTGTTTAGCTTGATTGGACAATGTTTAAATGAATGTTCACACAATACACACACATGAATCACACACGCAAGACACATAAGCAAGTTTGAATTTTGGAATTTATGAATGTGATTATTAAGCACACACTTGAAGAAGACACATCAACAAGTCCTAGAACTAGGCAAGTGGGTATGGCCAATTAGGTCTCAAGCTAGTCTACACTAGGTTGACTAAGGAATGATTTGAAAGAAAAATCCTACCACACAGCCGGGAGAAAGGGGTAACCCACCCTTCACCTTCACTTCCCAAAGGTATAAAGTTCTTTGGGGCTTAGCCAAGAGTGACAAGATTTTAACTTCCAAACAAGCGTGTCTTTCGATTCACACTTCAATTGAGGTCGTCCCTAGGGGTGATGAAATCCCCTAGCAGGCCTCCTATGAAGGGTTTGACAAAGGAAAATCAGGTGAGGTGTTTGTGATCACACACACACACTTGATTCACACTCACAACGATTAATTTCCCTTAGAAATGAAATGTTTGTATGCAAACAATAGAAGCACATGTTCTTTTTAACCCCAATTCAAATGTGTAGGAAGACAATGGTTAATTTTAGACCCAATTTTGATATGTGATTGAAGACAAAATTCATTTTTAAGAGCCCAAATCCAAATGTGTTTGCAAACAAGGATTAATTTTATGCCCCAAATTGAAATGTGTGACAAACAAGATTAAGAAATGGAAGATGGGATATGTGCACCTGATTATTCGCTTTCCAATTTGTTGTGTATGAATGATATTTCTGCCACTGAAACTCCTTATGATCACCTTACAAAATCAAAAGAAATAATATCATAATGCAGCCATGAAAAAAAATAAACTCATTAGAAAATTGCAATTTCAGATACATATTTTTCACATAGCTGAATTAGATTTGATTATTTGAAGACATTATTGATCTGAAAAATACAAAATCAAAGAAGAGACTGATATTATTTTTCAGAGACCTTTCCAGAAATGTAAAGAAGTCAGAAAAATTCCCTATTGTGCGCCCAATATTAATTTTCTATTGAAAATCATAAAAAAAATTATAATAAATACAAAATAGCTCCAAAAATTCTGATTTTTTTACTGTATCCGTGTGATGTTATTCCAAATCTGCAAAAAAAATTTTATGAGTAGATCTGCAACCGTGAGTGAGATCTAAGCAAATTTGTTTTAAACCCTAATTTCAAAAAATCTATTTTTTTGACTCATAATTGCACATCAAAATTTAAAAACTAAAGAGTAGACCCCTATTAAAATTAAAAGAGATTTCCAGAAATGTAAACATATCTGAAAAATTCGATTATTTACTCCCGAAATTAATTTTTTATTAAAAACAGAAAAATAATTATAAAAAATGAAAAACAGATCCAAAAAATCTGATTTTTGGAATGAGAGCTCTTGATAGTGTCCTCGACCTACAGAAAAACAATTGTGAGAAAATACGAAGCCGTGTGAAAGATATGGTCGAATCCTTGGAAACTAGGGTTTTGTCCAAAAATGATGCCAAACCTGCAACAAAAAGCTAACAAAACCTGCAATAAAAAGATCCAACTCCAAGATTTCACAAAATGTGTTAAAATATGTCAGGTTCACCAATGTGATCAAGGAAAAATTCCAAATTTGTTATAGGGGTTGGCACAATAACATTAAAATTCCTATGAAATAACAAAGCATAAAGGAAATAATATGAAAACAGAAGGAACAATGTTACCCTAGGTCTTCATCTTCCATGCTTCACCTTTGTTACACCTCCTAGCTTGCTGTAAATAGAGATGCCCTCGGATTTGTATGAGCAACTATGACAAATGACAAGACCAAAGCAAGTTTTGAAGGATTTTATTGAAAGAAATGACTTGACAATAGACTAAAATGACAATGACTGCAAATGACAATGATCATAACCTAAATTGACAAAATGAGCATGAGATGGAGAGAGAGAGAGAGAGAGCTGAGAGAAAGAAAGAGCCCGAGAGAGAGCCAGATGAGAATAAAATTGCCATTTTATAAAAACTGCAATTTTGAATGTGTGGCCAGGATGAGGAGATGACAAAAACCCTAGAATCAATGATCAAGATTGAATGTTGCAATAAGAATTAGGGTTAGGTCAAAATTAGGGCAAATGATAAGGATGAAGGGCCAAGATTGAATTATAAGATAATTCAACCAAGGGTCGAAATTAAATGAGATGTCAAAAGATAAGAATAAATTTGGAAGATAAGACTGGTACAGAAAAAGAGGTTGCTGGAGAAATTAAATAATAAAATTTATTTACTCCAGTTGACCAGTAAATAATTAAATAATAAAGATATTATTTAATTACGGAGGAATGTGACAAAAGAATTGTTTTGAATTCTAAATGATGATTTAATTCCTTAATTCAAGAGAGTGGACCAAATTAAATAAATAAAATTTATTTAATTCTATGAGAGAAGAGGCTAATGAATAATAAATAATTAAATTAAAATTACTTAATTATATGGAGAGGATAAAAACAAAATAAATAAGAATGGCTTAATTTTAGAAAGAAGGCTAATTAGTATATGTAATTAAATAAATAAAAATTATTTAATTAATCAAAAGGAGGAATAAAGATAAATAAATGAATTAATTAAATAATTAAAATTAGTTAATTAATAGAAGACATATGACTTTAGAAAATAATAAAATAATTAAAAACTATTTAATTATTAAGAATGAAAGGGGAAATGTTGAATAATCTAAGAGTTACAAGCCTAGGACAATTTTATGTGTCTACAGCTATTTAAAGAATTGCGACGCCGACGCTTCATTTCACCTAAAACCGCGATGTTGATGATGTGCACCGCGGTGGCACTTTTTCTTTAGGCCTGTCGAGTTTGATTAAAATCAAACTATGATGCCTTCAATGAAGCCGGGTAACCGCTTAGGAAGTTTTGAGCTGCTTCATCAGAAATTTTTTCTAAAATTTTAACACGGGTGACTTTCTCGATGTAGGATAATAGAGAGCTCACTCTCACAAATAATGTCATGTAAGATTTTATACGCCTTGCAAGACTTGAGCTTATAAGGGCCAGGATCGACTTTTGTTTTGGGGTTGTGGCACATTGCGTACCCATGCACACTCACCTAGGGATGTTGTCAGCATTGGCAGAGAGGTGGCATAGCGAGATGTCATCATTTCATCTCCCCACTGGCAAGGCTACCATCACTCTGGAGGACGTTTGGCACATTCTATGATTATAGATTCATGGCTGATGAGAAATTTTTGTTATGGATGAGGGGTGCGAGGCCTATTGTAGAGTCCTTGCCACACGAGACATCATCTTCTGTGAGGGACACATAGAGCTAGAGCGATACCAGGTCATAGAACCTCCCTACCATTGGGTGGTTGCAGCTATCATCTCAGGTCTTGTTGCCCCAGACAGATGAGGGTGATACTTTAGTCCTAGCTGGGGGTATTGCTAGGAGTAGATGGTCTGAGATAGGCTGGTTCATTTCACATGGGGGCTTGTTCTTCTAGCTTTGCTTTTAATAGGACTCTCCATGAGTACGCCTACATGGACGTAGAGCTACCAAATCAGCGGAATTTACTTCGCCCGGGTGTGAGCACATTTCTGTGCTACGTCCACATGTCGTTCCAGTTCTAATGGGGGAAAACGATCCCCTTGTGGCACGATACAGAGGCGGTGTGTCCTTTACACACACCGATGAGCACGGGATCCCCTACTAGAGGCGGGTCTTAGATGAGATGCTAGTTTTCACTTGGAAACCGTACCTTGGTCGGCTTGGATGGGCTGATGATGTCGATCAGCTATTCTATTACCACTAGGACTGGTATATGCAGGGGTGGGAGCATACTATGATTGAGAGGTACTTGCCCGAGCACGTGCAACGTTAGTTTGGAGAGCTGCAAGATTGGCCTGATGATGACTATGTAGCCGTCTTTTCTCACAGCATGACAGAGGTGTCATGGGGACAATACATTCCTTCCTCAGAGGCCATGGAGAGCTTTAGGCACTTGGTAGCCCAACCATGGGCCTATGATCAGGGTTTAGCAGATCCAGGCACCACTTAGGCCTACAAGGACTGGTTCCGACCTCAACTTCAGTTGACTATTCTAGGTTGACCCGCATCTGAGAGTTAGAGGTGCAGGGGGAGGACGAGGACGAGATAGAGGTTGAGATTCAATAGGATCTACCAAGAACCTCCTCTAGTCCCGCTAGGTCATAGACGCACTCCAGACCAAAGAGTAGGAGCCACCACAGGCGATGATCATCCTGTAGCCACTGTGTAGCCATAGGGACAGCAGAAGCTCAAGATTCAAGGATTACAGCCATGTGCCTCGCATCCAGCCGCGGACCGGCCGAGAGATCAAAGCAGGGCCGAGAGAGAGAAACCTCGTGAGTCAGAGAGATTAGGATGTACAATGTGAGACAAAGCATGAAGCTGTGCACCACCGAAGCTAGGGCCGAGACAAGCAGATAGAGAGCATGACAGCCTCCTAGGGTATAGCGCCGACTCATCCCTATAGGACTCCATCCGAGAGCAAAGTATTACTCACTATCCTATCATGAGGTCAGTACTCCAGAGTAGAGGTCCTGTATTCAGAGCGGGCCAGCCATAGACCAGTTGAGGGTCACGGTGACAGAGGCGAGGGCAGCATTCACAGGGATCGAGCTTGATTGAGATGATATGATACCTTTTGTGCCTTATGGGCTCATTTTTTATAGCCCGATGGGCCTTTTGTACCGATTGACATATATGTACAGTGATTCGATTTATTTTGTACTATGACAATTGTGTTATTGATGATATATATCTGATGATGATTTTGATGCGATGTACCATGTTCCCTTTTATGCATGGATGGTTTATTTCTATAAGCTTTACAATGATGTCTTTATGGATGCATTTATTTCTAATGATGTTTATGCAATGATTGTGATTAACAGATCTATATTATGCTAACCTATGATATGATGTGCAATGATGTTATCTATATGATGATCTATTTATGATAATGCAAATGAGTTGATCGATATGTGATGTGGATTTTAATATGATCTATGATGTTCATGTGAAATGATATGTGACCTATATTTTTTTATGGATGCATATATGCTTTGATTATAATGAATTTTGCACACTTATGCGTTTGTGGAATGATTTATGCAGTAAATGATTTATGATGCTATTTATGAGATGATATGGGTGATAAAATATGAATGCGATGGTCCTGATATGATACAAATGGTGTTAATGCATAATGAGGTGGTTTTATGACATGCTTAGAATAACAAATGTTATTATCCTAAACACAATAAATGATGACGTAATGTATGTGATGCCAAGTGATATGAGGATGCGATGTTATGTTAATGTAAAGTGATGTAATGATGTGCGATGTAATATAAATGTAATGTGATGATGCCATGATGTTTATATAAGTATGTAAATGAATTAAATGCTTCTATGCCTATTGTGTATTATTATGCAAAAAATGATTATGAAATGCTTTTGTTTACGCGATGATTTATATGATAGGTGGTAATGTGAAATGGTTATAAAATGCAAATGAATGTTATGTGATGATTGATATAATGCCATGCGATGCAATGTAATGGGTGAAATGCAATGACATGGATGCACCTATCTATGAAGAATGTTTATGATAACCTATTTATATGATGATTAAAATGTAATGTGTATGTTTCCTATATGATATGTTTATACAATATGCTACTAATTTTTGGATGCAGGATCGATGACGATGATGGTGATGATGATCAACTATCATAGTACCTTGTTTTTGTGGTTAGTAAGAAAAGAAGAAGTCATTTCAACAAGATATAAAATGATGCAAATGCAAATGATTATGATGATGATGATGATTACTTGCCGAGGAATTGGGATTTTCAAAGGGCCAAATTTTCTTATGTTTGATAACACACATGGTATGATGCATCAAGGTATAGAAAACCAGGAAGGTGTTATACCCAGTGAGATGAACTTTGATTTGACAAGTAGATAGGAGTATTCTTGTTCACACCTGACATACGGAAACCTTGCTAGGATGCACTTCAGAAGTTTCAGGCACCTCAGACCAAAACACGGAAAGGTAAACCTATCCATGCAATAGTCAACAAGTTGCCCTAGACCTCTTCCATACATACCTAACAAAGCAAGTATTCACCGAGGTTATATTTCAAGAACGTCCAACAAGCATAACAAACAAAAGATAATGATCATTGCCCCATTCCTATTTCTCTAAATCCTCTGTTTTGGGATATCATCGAGACGTCCTTGGAATGAGTGCAAATAAAATAAGTCAAAAGATAAAAACCAAGTAAACAAACAACTTGATGCTCTTCAATACTGCTAACCAAAAGGGAATGTGTTTTCAAGGATAAGAACCGAAACTATTGCCAAAAGATAATGCCCATTATAGGAAGGATACATCCTAGAACCTGTTAGTGGATGGCGACACGTCATTTCGTTTATCCAAAGTGTTCTTTATGATAAATAATGCCCATTGTAGGAAGGATTCATCCTAGGACATGATGTTATCAGATGATTGATATGGGACTGATTAGATGATGGACTATTGACGCGAAGAGTTGACCAAATTGTTTACATACTGACTTAGACTTGAGACTTGTCATTTTAAGTTTTCACTTTTAATCTACTAGACTTGTTTCTAACTGTTTCACCAAAGGTTGAGGGTGACGATCAGTTTATTATGGATGATGTTTATTGCGGGTGCAAGCGAGATGAGACAAATGGATTTTTTTTCGAATATTTGGATGTTTTTAGAGTTTTACAATGTTTTGAGGCTATTTTTGGTATTTTTTGATATTTTCAAATGTTTTTGGGATTTTCTAAAATTTTGACCATGAAACTAACCTAAAGATCTATCCTAGGGGCCTTAGGGGCTGATCGACAGATTAGCCTTGCCTATGTTATACACGTAGAGACCACGTAGTTCGATTAACGACTTGACCGATTTATAGATGAAGATATACATGATGAAATGTCGATTTATTATGACCGACTCCTAAAGGACTGACCTAAGTGTCTTGGGGGATGATCAAAGATCAACTTGCCTACGTTCAAGCTCAGAGATGACGTAGTTTGACAAGACGACTCCGTTTTTGACATTTTGACTAACTTTTTGACCTGTTTTGGATTTTTTGACATGTTTGAATGTCTTTGGATTTTGATATGTTTTGAATGTTTTTGGATTTTTCGATGTTTGATTTTTTTGGATTTTTATTTTTGATGTTTTGGGTTTTGTTTGAGGATTTTAAAGATCATATACGAATCCGGATCCGATAGAACATGCCTGACATGATGCAATAGGCTGCTTTCTACGATAAAAGGCGGGACAAAAGCCCGACCTTGAGGATGAAGTAGAGTAGTACTAAGAGGATCATGATACGAACATAGGACAAGCTATGATGTAGATACAAGTGGATGATGCCGAACAAGCCATAAAGATCCTAGTGGATGGAAAGTGCTTATTTACACAAGGTGCCTGTTTGCTAGGTTTTCACCAAGGTACTTGTCCAAAGTGCCACTGAAGTGGTTTTCACTAGAAGACAATTTTTTCTCTTTACTATTTTTGATCTTTTTTCTGATTTTTTGGATTTTTTGCTTTTTGTTTTTGTTGTCACCAAGATGCTTGTTTGCGGGTTTTGCCAAGTAACCATCTTTTTAGGACATTTTAAGATTTTTGGGTTTTTGGTTCTATCCCTTGAAAGATTTAGGCATAAAACTTTTTGAGGTGAGAGCTATTCATGGGCTCCTGTAGAGGTTCCCCTTTGGGTATTGATAGCTGATATGCCCCTGATTTGTAACTTGCTATTAATGGTGGTCCCAACCAATTGGGTTCAAACTTTCCCTTGCTGCTTGGGTTTGGGATATTTTTCTGATTTTCTTGTAAGACTAGTTCTCTGACTTGGAACATCCTGCTTCTAATTTTCTTATTGTAGCTCCTTTTGAGTCTATTCTGATAGACTTGCAAATGATTCAATGCATCTATACGTTGCTCATCCAGTAGCTCCAACTCATTTAGCCTTGATACTCGGTATTCTTCATCTGTGATGAGGTTTTGTAATGATATCCTGAGGGATGGGAGCTCGATCTCAATGGGGAGTACGACTTCTAATCCATAGACCAAGGAGAAGGGGGTGGTGCCAGTGGGTGTACGGATGCTGGTTGATAGGCCCGAGGCGAGGATTAAGCTACAATTCGATCCGACTTGCATCATTGATTGTTTTGTTGAAGTTTTTCATAATGGTCTTGTTTGTTTCTTACAGCAGCCATTGCCTGCGAGGGGATGAAATGCAGGGGTGGAGAAGCGATGTTGGATTTTGAATTTTTTGCGCCAAATTACGTGGACATCGATTCTTGAATGGTGTCCCATTTTACGAGATAGCGGCTTGTGGAACACCATATGGCGGCAAATGAGATAGTTGAATAAACTTTGAAATCTGCTTCGGTGATTATATGCGTCATGCGTTATGGCCTCCACCCTTAGTAAAGTACTGAGTTAGGATATGATAAATTTGTGGCCGTTAGATGAGGTGGGTGTGATTTTCCCATTTTAGAGATCAGTCCCCTTGCTTGTCGAGGCCATGGTGTGATGATGAGTATGGAAACCGTTGGGCATGGATGAGGTCCCCATGTTGCTGACATATTAGACACTTTCTAGCATGGTCATGTGCTTCTCTTTCCATCGTGGGCCAATAATGCCCCATCCTCAGCAGTTTCTTGGCTATGGTCATTCCACTTGAGTGTGAACCACAGATACCGTTGTGTACCTTAGTTAGAGTGGTTAATGCCTCCTCAACATTTAAGCAACACAGTAGGGTTCCTTCTATGCTTCTACGATATAGGGTATCACCTAGGATGACAAATTTGGATGCCTTTTTTAAAAAGGTTCATTTTAGGTTTGATGGTAGGTCGGTGGGTATGACTCCTATTTGAAGGTAAGTATAAATGTCATGATACCAAGGATCACCGGGACCAACGATTTCACACAGATATTCTGATTCTGGTACCTCAAATGCGGGGACGAGAAGCTGCTCTGTCAGGAATTTATATTTTGGAACATTTTTGGGGATGTCCAGTAAAGGGATAATTATTTGCCATGGCATCTGCTGCTCTGTTGTTGGTTCTTGGAATCTGCTCAAATGTTATGTCAATGAAGGATTCCTTTAGAGTCTCCGCCAATTTCTTGTATGGAGTGAGCTTGTCAACCTTGGTCTGATATTCATTATTGACTTGATTTATGATCAACTGAGAGTCTCTGTACACTTTGAGAGCTATGATGTTCCATTACACTGCTATCCTGAGACCTATGGTTAAAGCCTAGTATTTTTCAATGTTTTTGGTGCAAGGGAATGCCAATTTGTATGACCTTGGTATGCAATCCCCTTGTGGGGTGATGAAAGACACCGACTTACGATACGTGTTGTGTGTATGAATAGCCATCGAAGTACTTATATAGTTTCCGATGGTGTCGTTGAGACTAAAATGGATTCATCTGGAAACTCGAGACAAGAGGTTGCCAGGGAATAGATAGAGTGCTCTTGCCCGGTTGGTTTTCGCGATGACTTGTCCCTTGATCACTTTCCTCTCCATATATTCAATGTCGTATTTTGACAGTATCATCACCCATTTTTCCATTCTTCCTATGAGCATTTCCTTTGATAGTAGATACTTGAGGGGATTAATTTTGTTGATGAGCTCTATCTTGTGTGCCAACATGTAATGTCTAAATTTTTTTGATGCAAACACTACTGCAAGGCATGCTTTCTCGATGAATGAATAGTTTAGCTCATGCCCAACCATTGTCCTGCTAATATAGTAGATAGCCCTATCTGTTCCGTTTTCATCATGCTGAGCTAGGAGAGCTCCAAGGGCTGCTACTGTTGCTGATATGTATAGAATCAATGGCTTTCCTGGGATGGGTGGCATTAAGACTAGCGGTGTTAGTAGATATTCTTCTATTTTGTTAAATGCCTCTTCATACTTGGTATCCCATTTGTATGCTACTCCCTTGTGGAGTAGGTGAGAATATGGGTTCTACTTGTCTACTAGTTGTGCTATGAATCATCAGATGGATTGAAGTATGCCTTGCAGACCTCTTAGTTGCTTTAATGTTTTCGGTGCTTCCATCTCAAGGATTGCTTTCATCTTTGCTGGATCCACCTCGATACCCCTCATGGACACTATATATCCTAGGAGTTTACCTGATTGTACACTGAAGACACATTTATTAGGATTTAGTTTGACTTTGTATTCCTCCAGTCTGTCAAAGATAGCACTTAGGGTTGCTATGTGATCTTTTTCTTTTTCTTGACTTAAAAGCTAGAATGTAAATCCCGCTTATAGTCTTGAGCTATTTTATGGATCATGTCGTGGAATATCAATGTCATGGCTTGTTGATATGTTGCTCTTGCATTCTTTAGGTCGAATGGCATCATGTTCCAACATTAAGTCCCTCATGGACAAGTGAAGGTTGTCTTATGTTGATCTTCTTTTGCTATCATGATCTGAATGTATGCAGAAAATCTATCCATTAGTGATAGCATCTCATGTCCTACTGTCATATCTACTATCATGTCAATGTTGGGAAGCAAGAAATCATCCTTTGGACATGCTTTGTTCAAATCTTGGAAGTCTATGCAGATTCTAATGGCTCTGTTAGACTTTGAAATAGGTACCAAATTAGACACCCATTCTAGATAATCTATTGGTCGTATGAATCCTGCATCTAGTAGCTTTTTTCAGCTCCATTTTGACTAATAGAGTGATCTGAGGGTGGATTTTTGACTTTAGAACGGCCCGGCTTTGCTTCTAGATACAACTGTTAGAAGTGATGAACCCTTGATCTCTGGATCAAAGCCACGGCATGTCGACATAACTCCATGCAAAGTTTATTTTTCTTTCCCTTAGGAATGTTGTTAGGAGTTCTTGCTCTTCTGATAATAGTGATTCTGCATAGAATGTGATATGTGGGGTCTCCTCTATTCCTTGGTTGATAGGATTGCATTTTTCGGCCAAGACTGCTGACTTTTCCCGATGAATAGCTCTTAAAGGAAGATTGAATCCTTCATCCTCGGGTGCCTTAGAGAGATTTTCACCATTGGATACGTCCTTTCTTTTTACTTTTTTATTTTCAGAGAGTGCCATAGTGTGGTTTTCACTCAAGGACTTGGATATGATTCTTAGTTGGACTTGGATATGATTCTTAGTGTGGTTTCACTTTTTTGTTCTTGAAGGATTCAATTGTTTCCCCATAATAGGCATGTGTCCAACTCCATTATAAACCATGCTTTGTGATCACATTGTGGAATGTTGTCCCTACAATCCATGAATGCGAGAGTGCTCATGTTTTTCAATGTATCGAGGAATCGGTGGCCCTGGGTGGTCATAGTGATGAGTTAGCAGGGATATACTGGCCCGAGATCTCATGATTTTGATGGTTTTGCCTTCAAAGGAAGGTGCTAATCATGCAAAAGTGGTATCCTTTGAATAGCCTAGGTAGATTGGATGTGGGGTTGTCATCATAAACACTATTCTGGTATCGGTTATATCAAAGGTATATTGCCGGAGCACAACACATGGATCTTGGTAGTCTTAGTTTTTAACATGATTTAGGCGGCGGGGTTTTATTAACCGCTCCTAGCAGGAGGGACTTAGGCCACATATGGTTTACTGGGGTACATCCAAGGCCAAGATTTTTTGACAATTAGGTGTCTCTGGCATGATAGGTATTATGAGCCCATTGTCGTTTTTTCCAAGTCTTTGGTTTTTGTCATAGCCCATTGCAAGCATCATTTGTAGGCCCTTGCTTCTCTCATCCATTGGTAATTCAGGTGTTGGTCTTTCATCTTGATATAGCATATGTGATAGATCTACCTCAATAAACTCCTAGCCAAGGTCTCCCCAGCTTGTGAATTCAGGATAGTCTTCGAGAGAGAGGCGTTTGTGATGTGGAAAGCTTGATTTTCTTATGGACATCCAGTGATCTAGGAGTGTAGTAGCTTTCTCTACCACAAGCATTAGGCAGCTTGTGCTTCCACAACCATCATCTGAACAGTGAAGCTTGATGTCGAGAGATGGTGGGAATAGCGGTGGTAGTGTCATCCGCAGTGGATGTGAGGGTGGCCGGGATCAATGTATTGTGTGGATGGGCCCTCATCATTTTTTGGTGCCAGGGGATTTTGTAATATTTTTCTTCAAGATTTTTGCAATATGAAGGCTCGGGGATCTCCATGGATGGTAACTTCTTGTCCATTATGTGTGAATTTCACACATTGGTGGAAAGTTGATACTCTTTGCTTTCATTGCATGGATCCATGGATGTCTAAAGAGAAAGGATATTGTATGGCAAGTCGAGGTCCAAGACCTGACAAGTGGTTTCCATGATGACAAGCCCTACTTGAATAGGGAGTTTGATCGTGCCCTGAGACACTCTTTCTTGATCATCATATGCTCTTATTGTGATACCCTTTCATTTTTCAATAGAATCCTCTAGGATTTTCAATTGTTTGATGAGGTTGAGAGAACATATATTCAAACCCACACCTCCATCCAGCAAGACCCTTTTGACTTTGCTCTTATTATTTACTATGGCTTCCAAGTGGGGTGCAGGTTATTGAGACCGTTGGTAGGAAATCTTAATTGAGAGCGTGGGAGATTAGGCGTAATGATATTTCTGACTATAGCTTGGAATTGCTCTGTATCAAGATCTGTGGGAATAGTGGATGAGGCTAATGCTTCCTTAAGGATCTTCTTATGAGCTGATGATATTTTTAACAACTCCATAATGGAGATGTGTGCTGGCGTTCTCTTAAGTTGATCTAGGACACTGTAGCCATTAGGAACGGATCTAGATGCAGGGACTCTGTTTGGTTGGGATGATCTTGCGATGGTTACTTTGCTGCCTCTTCTGGTGACTCCACAATCTTCGGCATGGGCACCCTTGATGGTGATGACCATGTAGTCTTCATTTAGGGAGGCAACAACTGTTTCATACACATGATTTGCATTGCCCTTCCCTTTGTCATTTTTATTCCCTCTGTTGCCATGGTTCGGCATCGAATTCGTATATATCTTAAGATCTTGATTTCTCGTAGGTTGTTCCACATTTATGATTTTATTATCGATGAGATCTTGAATGATTTTTTGAGTCTCATGCAACTATTTGTGGTGTGGCCTTTTATTTTATGGAATTCGCAGAGTTGATTCTCGTTATACCAAGGAGGTTTGACATCTGGTTCATGGTAATTCTGAAATGTAGGAGGCTTGATGAGTTTTTCGTCGATCAATTTTTTCATTATGTCCTCAAGTGGTTCCCCCAAAGTGGTGTATTTTCATTTGGGATAACTTTTCCATTGAGGTGGTCCCCTTTGGTCATTGAGATTATTGATGGTTGGATTGTTGTTGGGTTGGTGTGTTGTGTGATGAGTGTTTTGGTGTTATGTTTGGATTTGTGGTGCGGGTGTATGTTGGCAAGGGGCACTAATGACTACCTTGGCATCGATGACACCGTCATTAGTGATATTTTTGTTCCTTTCCCACATGTGAGGTTTGTAATTGTAGTTGGATGGTGGGCAGTTGTTTTGTTGTTCATGGTATGATGTTGATTATGTGGGTTGAGTCACAAGGGCTCTTTCGATGCTAAGCACCTTGGGGATCAACTGATCATATGTGGTGATGCCCTGAACCTTGAGATGAAATGCCAAATGGCCTTCAAGGTTGGCTATGATGGTACAAACTTGTTGTTCTTCTGGCATGGTCCACTTGCTCTAATTGGCCTTGGATTTCCATTGTTGAAGGAATGAAGTGAAAGATTCACCCTTTCCTTGTTTCAGAGCTGAGAGTTCTTCTAGACTAACATCCATTGCAATGTTGCATGCGTAGTTCTTAATGAATGCATCTATAATTTCTTGAAATGTTCTAATGCACGAAGGTAGGCGAAGAGAACCATTCCCTTAGCATGAATTACGCCAAGCTCCTAGGAAATAGCCGCATCAGATAAGTATCGTCATATGTGACCTCCATGCAATGAACCTGGAATCCCTGATGTGATCTTCAAGGTTTCCCATTCCTCGATATTTGTCAAATTTGGGGATTTCAAATCCCTTCGGAAATGGTTTCATTACTAGGCTCCTACCGAATGGATAAGGACACAAGTTGCTTGGTGTTTTGGTTGTTCGGCCTGATTGAAGATCGAGCACTTGTTGCAAGAGCAACCTGATTTGTGTCATCACATCATTTTGCTGATCAGGGGGTGGAATGAAAGTGTTTTGGAGTGCTTCAATCGTGGGTTGGATGGGTGGATTGGTCAGTGTGTTGTTCGATCGTATCTGTATGTTCAGCCGAGCTAGGTAGGCTTCCACTTGCTTATCGTTGATCTTGTTGTTGTTGCACTAAGATTTGTGCTTGTTGTTGCACTTGTTGTTGTTCCAACAATGCTTGTTGTTGTGATTGTTGTTGTTCCAACAACGCTTGTTGTTGGGCTGCCAATTTTGCAGCTTCTTGCTGCTCTTGATATTGCTTGATTACTTGTTGATATTCTTGCAATTGTGCTTCTTGTCTTTGTGCAAGAAGTTGTGCTTGATATTGGGCTTGTTGTGCCTAATATTGAGCTTGCACTTGTGCAGCTTGTGCTTGAGCAGTATTTTGTGCTTGCAATGCTTGCGTGACTTGTGCAACTTGAGCGACTTGTTGTTGTTGTTGCAATAAAGCTTGGGCTTGTTGCACTTGTTGCACTTGTAATGCGGCTTGTGCAACTTGGGCAGCTTGTATAGCTTGCAAAGCTTGTTGAGCAGCTAGTTGTTCGGCTTTTTGTTTCTAAACTTGTTGGTATACTCTTTGGAAAGTAGCTTGCAATGTTGCATCGTATTGGCTTGATGTTGTGGAAGTTGGTGGTGGTGGGGGTGGAGGTGGATTTGGAATGGTATTTGTGAGGGTGGTATTGGTGTTTTGTGTGATGGATGGTGCTATTGATGTGATTGGTCCTTGAGAGACCATGCTTTGTGATGTTAAGGGGGTGTTTGATGATGTTGCAATTGCGTGTGTGTTTTTCTTCTGTTGTTGTGATATCAACCAAAAATTTTGAGCATTTGGCATAATGCTTTGATTGATATTTGGGATAGTAGTTTGATTGATACTTGGTAGAGGGGGAAGCCCTAAACCAAGGAGTGATGGGGATGATGATGGAAATTGTGGAAGAGATGGAAATGTGAGGGGTGCAAGTTCTTGTGAAA
>VDFB02105785.1:520638873-520903261 GCA_007258455.2 Sequoia sempervirens
TAGGTGTTGCATGTAAGATTGCAGAGGATCCCATGAGCTTCAAATATTTATAATCTTTTGTATCTTTGAAGTTAATACAAGTTATAGGTTTTCTCTTCCCGGTTTCTATTCATATTATGTATTTGTAGCCTTTCCTTGTTGTATTTTGTGAGGTTTTGTGATCTTATTTGAAGGGGAGAGTATCCTTTTCACATCACATGCATATATGCCTCACAACTAAAATTGTGAAGATTCCATAATGAAGATTTTTTTCCCATCCATGCCTCCATATGAGTTTTATCAACAAGAATTGATGTATGAGACTTATAAATCAAATAATAAGTCATAGGTACTAATTTTTCCCAAAAAAAATTCCAATCCATCTGAACACTAACGATACTCATATTCCTCTCCATCAATGTCATATTCATTATTTTTGTAACTCCATTATATTAAAAGGTATATCAATTTTTGTTATGCATATCAATCTCGTGCTCCTTAAAGAATTTGTCAAAACATATGGAATACAAATTTATCTATCCTAAGATCTTAATATTCCTACTAGTTTAGTTTTTTATGAAATCCTTAATTCCTTAAACCTTTAAAGCAACTAAAGACTTTAAATTTACATCGATAAGAAAATGCACCCATGCCCTTTTATAAATATTGTCTATAAAACATACATAGTAAAGGGGCTTAGAAATTTAAGGAAAATTAATAGGACCAAATAAATAATAAATAAATTTTAACACCTTAGAAGAATTGTGAGAGCTAAAATAAAAATGAACATGTTTCTGTTTTCCATATACATGTTATTTGAGGTATGAAGGTAGGACTAAACAACTAACTAACCCTCCAAAGATGGGACACTTGTGAGATTACTTGACAAGTGTGTGGACTAAACAACTAACTAACCCTCCAAAGATGGGACACTTGTGAGATTACTTGACAAGTGTGTGACAAAGTGCCAATAGGTGTCTCAAGTAATGAGGATAAATGTATCAATACTATGAAGTAAGAAAAAATAAAAATAAATCCAAGTAAACTTAATCCATGAGTGTGAATAGGTCAATCCTAGAAAGGTGATTATCTAACTAGGTAAATATTGACTCTATTTACACTAACAACCCCCCTTAAGTGCAACTTATGGAGTAATGTATGCATGATGATGAGTCTCGACTACTAGACCATGTTAGGTACGTTACTCATTGACAAATTTCTCATAAGGTCGACCAAAGGATAAAAATCCCAAAGGGAAATTAAAAACTTGTCCAAAAGAGATATTTTAGGAGAGTAAATGATGCTTTCATAATTCACATTGTTAGAGAGCTCCAATATGACATAAGAGTAAGAATATCTCTAGAAGTTACACAATTGGTCAATATTTATGGGAGCTATTTTTTTTAATTTCCAATATTTATTTATATCAAAATTTAAGGCTTTGATAGATTCTCATATAAATTACTAAAGCATGTAAGTGACAAGTTTTACATCATTGAAATATGTCAGCAAATTATGAATTGAATAGATGTAAACAATGGAAAAAGCTAGGAATCCCCTACCCAATTAGACTCATACACTACAAATGTAGATAATCTTCTGATGTGCTAAACATTAAAAGAACCTTGGTAAAATTCACTGTGTTCCCACACCATGAGGGTTCCCTTTTATAGTAAATATTATGTCAAAAATAATCTAAATTGAAGATTACTAGGAAAATTGTGAGAATGATTATCAAGTCAAGAAAAGAGACTGCATGAGGCTAACACTGGGTAAACCCACAAAACTGGTTTACAATTCCAATGAGGAAGGAAAATTACAAAAAATGTCCCCATGCAAAAAAAAATGGTTTTTGGGGGTTTGAACGAACATTTGGTTCAAGCGAACCCTCTTCAAGCAAACCCATTAAATGTTGGGTCCCAAATTTTCTGGGAAAAAAAGCAAAGGAAAGAGTTGTGGAAAGGGGGTTCGCTCGAACACTGGTTCGAGTGAACCTTGGTTCAAGTGAATCTCCAAGGGGGGTTCGCTTAACCCAGGGTTTGCTCGAACACCCCTTTTCCTCCCTTCTCCCCCTTTGGCACCAAAAAACTCCAATTTTTTTTCCTTCGAAGCTTGAGTTGAGGATGAAAATGGAGGACACTTCATAGACCCAACTAGATGATGGTATTCCTTAGAATGAGCTATCCAATGAATATAATTTTAATATGTTTTGGTTTTATTATGTATTTGTTTTCTTAGTTTGATTAAACATAGGTTTTTCACTAAAAATCAAGCTCTCTGTTCTACACATGTGGAAAAATAGTAGATTATCAATTTATTTATTTTTTGAAAAATATTAGTGCACTAGATATTGATGTTCTTGATCCAACAAAAAAAAAAACTGAATTTTGATACATACAAAAAAAGTTATGTTGTATATGGTCTGCCTATGTCTGAATTATAATTGGTTTGACTTCGAAACTTGATTAAGAAAAAAATATTCAATAAAACACTATGAAGCTAATTGGAAGTAGTAGATATCATAGTTAAAAACCTAAATTCGAAAAAAATAGAATTTTATCCTTCATGGAAAAAAAGTTATGTTATATAAAGTGAGCATCACTCCTTAAAAATGGTGTTTACTGAAAAAAGCTAGTTTTCGAAGGAGATGAAAAAGAAGTGCAATCTGATTCCAAATTTTTGAAAAAATATATTTAGAATCTACAAAAAAAATGTCACAAATCACTAGTTTGCATCATCTTCAAATTCCTCACGATTTAGCTACTATAGGTGCCTGAAAATGAAGATTTAGTTAGAAAAAACTAGTTCAGTGTCTAGTTTGGCCAAAAATTGTAAACCAGTATTGTGGGATCACCCTACTGCAACATACAAAATATTTTAGGTTAATTAGAATATCCAAGGCATTGAGGATACTGAATGGGACTTGACTGATCCCATTTATTTTGAGAGAATTCAAACTCAACCACTTTTTCCAACCAATTGGGCTAATAGAGAATATATAGTCTCTAGATGAAATAACAATTATGGTCCATAGGAGAATAGAGAAATGGGTAAGGAAGAAAGACATCGAAAAATTAGCTACAAAATATTCTAACAAGAAAGATGCCTCAAGGAGAAAGGAGAAAAAAGGAAAAATCCACCCCCTCCCATCTTTCATCCTCAACGAGCTCTCAAAATATTGGTGAAGGAGGAGATGATGATGATGAGGACACATTGAAGAGGATAAATCCTAAAAATCATGTAGGGATAGTCCTAAAGTAAAATCAAGGAAATTAAAGGTGAAGAAGAAGCAGTTATATGCTATTCAGGAGGATGAAGATGAAAGAAGAGTCCATTGATATACCTTCATCTCCTTTCTTAGGTGATTATCTCTCTATCTCACTCATATCATTCATCACCAAATTATTCACCTTCACATTTCCTCCAAACTCATTCCACTCAACCTAATCCTTCTCCTCCCTCTTCACCTAATGCATCATCTTTTCATAAGGTCTTTCCATTATTCACTATGCCTCTACCTATGAGGCCACTATTGTATTCCACAAAATTTACCAAACCCCTACATGACTCTTCTTATTGGATACAAAAAACCTTATCAAATAAAAGAAAGGTAACTCAACTAGTTGTAACTTGAAATTTTATGTCATTTTAGTTTACTTTGAAAGTCCCCTCAACCAAAGAAAGCTAAAACATCTTCTAGGTTGATGAAGATTTTTACTTTGGAAACATGTATGTGGAGGTAGCTCAAACCACTATATAAAAGGATATTAATGAGATTATTGAAATAGACTTTAATGTCATTTGAGTTGATCTTGTTCCTTGTTCTCATGAAGGATATATCAACAACTTCCAAGTCTCAACTACAAAATTGGTAGAAAGAATAGAAAAGGACAAAATTTTCAAGTACCAATAAATGCCTCTTTTAATCCCAAAATAGAAGGTAGTAAGGAGGTTATTGAATAAATATGAAAATATCAATCTTATGGTAAAGTGACTAAGAACTTGATCAAAGAAATAATAATCAATGAATCAAAATTTATTAAAGAAGTAAAGAAAACATATGATGATTTATATATTCCAAGAAAAAGGACATTGAAGAAGAAATAAATTTGTCCAAAATGGAAGTATCTTTATGGATCAAAGTGGGTCAAAATATTATTTAGATGGTAGAAATGAGTATTGGCTTGTTGTTGAGCAAGTATTTCCTAATGCCAATGAAAATTTATGTCAACTATGGATAAAATGAATAGAATGGAAGATTTTGAATATCATACAAATACTATAGAGAAAATTGTTGTCTAAAATATGGGTCCCCATTTGTAAATAGACCCTCCCATGATTAGATTTTGGTTAAGTCCTTGCCGGTGGTGTTTTAGTGAATATTTCTAACCTGGGTGGTGTTTTCATTAGTTCGCCTAACTTCCCATTTTATTGCCCAAGTTATTTATTTTTCTGCTTTCTTAAGCCTAGTGGTGTTTTGGGGTTTTGTTTTAACTTTTCATGAGTTCTTAAGTAATTATTTTAAAGAATAGTGGTCTGTACCCAAGGTTCATGAACTTGTTAAAAAGACTGTCGATAACATTCTTCAAAGTTTTTCGAGGTCAAGCGAGAATTGAACTAGTTCCTATAACTAAAAAAATGATTTGTATAGCTCTTCTAACTCACCACATTACTACCATAGTGCATTTTAAAATAATTAAGGAGTCATAATGCAAGATTATAATGTTTAGGTACATCCGAGATAAATGAAAAGCCACTTGTGCAGAGTTGAATAAAGAAAAGCCATCCAGATACAAGGAAAACCAAAAGTAAAGGAAAAATTGCTCATAATGCAAGGAAACAACACCAGAAGTATAAAACAAAGTACTTCATTATATATATATATTGGTGGAAATACAAAAAAAATTGTCAATTACATAAAAGATGGGGAACTAGATAGTATCAAAAGGAAATTCTTCTCATATACAAAGGGTGGACATTAGCGCACAAATCACTTCTATCACTACTTGGAAGCACTCTATCTCGACAGGTGAAAGGAGGTTCTCATGAGATTGTAGAAATTTGGAAAATGGCCCCATATTGTTCCTCACCAACCCTACACACAAGATAGTCATTGCTTCTTCCATGGCTTCATTCTAGGAAATATTGGAAACACAAATGGTGTCACCTATCAGTCCGCTCCATGGATAATTGCTAAGAGTAACAATGGCTACATTCACCTGGTGGAGGAATTATGGTCATACCAATCATTTCGTTACCCTCATTCCCCAGTTGTGATGCCCAGAGGTGCAAATCGCAGTGTACATGAAACATTCCAGAAGTGTTGTGTTGTGCACATGTACCTGGTTTAGAAATGTATCTCCTAGTATGTTATGCAACACCTCTCCTTCAATCTTACTATCAACTATGAAGACCTCTTTTAACTGATCAGAAAATCGTCCGAAAAGAGGGCTACACTCAATTTCTTCATTGACAAAAAATTCATTGATGGATACACCATTTCTTTGAGCACTAGCCATATTTGACACTTCAAGTTGGCAAAGTGAGGTAGTTCCTATTGAATTTATAGAAGGTTGGCAAGACAAATTAACTAAGAATGATCAATGTGAGAGGATGGCGATGCAGTTTGAATTAATGGTTGATATGATGGGAATTTAAGTTACATTCCCAATTGATTTTCTAACTAGACAACTTCCATGTGTGACAATTGTTTAATGCTCAATTGGTGAGCTATGTGAGCCGCTTCAAAATCAATAGACACGAGGTGAGAGTTAAATCAAGAAATGCTCAGGAATAGTTTAAAGTCTTTCCACTAGCAATATAATCATATCTACTATTTATTATCTCTTGGTCATTGGTTTTCAATATAGATGGTTAAACTACAAGAAGACGTTAACACAACTAAATAGTAACCATCAAGAAAGGAAATCAACCCCTATATTTGATAAACAACCATTCATCAAGGGTTAGATCTCTGGAGAATACACTATGTTGTAATCGAGGGAGGACCATTAGATTTGTTGTTGAATTTCATTTATTTCCTAATTACAATAGCTCTCAATCTATGAGTTGTGAGTAGAATAAGACGCTGATTGTATTGGCCTATGAGTTATGTACGTAAACATAATACATTTTCTATGAGAAATATATTTGACTGCATTTACTTCATCTATTGTAATTATGGGATCTCTTGTTTTAGTTTACATTTTGTTTTGTCATTGATTAGTACAGTTTGTGAGCTAGCTAATTGATGACCCTTAGGATTATTTCACATTAATTGTATTTTTGTGGATTAATGTTTCTTGCATTATCACTTTTTGTTAAAAGCTCATTCATTTTTTATTTAAACCATATGAGGGAGTTGTACCTCTCAATTCAGAGGAAAGCCACAAATGCAATTATGGTCTTTCAGAGCTGTTAGCGAATTGGTACTCATTCTTATTAGGCAGGAGAGTCATTTATTACTGATATATTTGTCAGGGGCTAATTCATTCGCTAAATTTTTTTTGGCGACTCTATTGGGGAAGTGATTTAAGTTTCTAAATTTTTTCTTTCATATCATGCAACAAGATGGTACTTCCCCACCATGACGTGTTTCCCATACTCCAACCTGATTTGGATTGGATGTAGGTTGAGCAAGAAGATATCATATCACAATTAAATATGCTCACTTGGAGGTACATGAGAAGCGCGATAGATTATGTGCAAGTAAACTTCATCTTTAAAGAGGAAGAAGAGTGGGCCCTATGTCCACCTACACCAGTGGTAGAACGAACCCCAAGATTGATTTTTGAATATTATGATGATCCACCCCATTACCCTAACCCATGTCAGAATCAACCTTCGAATCAACATCTAAATCAGTGCCCCAACCAACCACTGAATCACCCTCTAGCTCAATCGCCACCTAGGCAATAGCTTGGGGTTTCCTTTCTTTACTCCTTTAGGAGTTGGTGACTCTGAAAAATTCTCTAGTAGTGGCATTCAAGATCTAGAAGAGCATGTTTGGGCTATGACTGCAATAAGTGGAATCTTGGGGATTCAAGAGGAAGATGTCTTCATCAGGATATTTGTTGATAGTTTGATTGGGAAGGTGGCTAAATGGTTCCAAGCGTTGGATAAGGGTTGTATAATTGGCTGAGATATTCTACACAGAAAGTTCCCGCGGCGTTTCCAGAGCCCTGTTGATGTAGCTGCTCTACTCAGAAGTTTCTTCAAAATTGTGAAGGAAAGACATGAATCTATGAGGGAGTTTGCATATAGATTTAATCATTCCCTTTAGTGGATTCTTGCACCTGAGCAACCAAGTAAAGTAATTAAATTTCATGTCTTTACTTCCGCCCTTGATCTTGATGTCCAACTTATGCTAAGAAGAGACAAGGTTTTAGGGATTGAACAAGCCCATATTGAAGCAGTGAACATAAAAAATGGCCTAATTGTAGTGGGAAAATGGAAACTTGATTGTCTCACTCATTCTATTGATTATCGTCCACCTCATGCCCCTTCCTCTTCTGGTTTTTAGGCAATTACCAATGATTTTTGTCCCACCACTGAGAGAATGAACTTGACTATATTAAATGATGTGTGGTCATTACCTGAGAAGGGAAAAAGTGTGAAGGGAGAAGATTTGTGTTGGTATGCCCAGGTGTATAGGCTAATAACTATAATGGGGTCTGAAGATGAGCTTAACTCATCCAGTGATGATGAAGACTCAAAACCAAGAAGGTGTAACCCAACCTTTTAATTCACTCCTTCATCCATTCCTGCAAGTAGTTCACTCCTTTTAGATTCAACCAGTAAAGGTCAGGATTCAAGCGATATTTTCTTTCTAGAATATGACATGTTCATATTCTAAGATGTCCATGATGAAATTTCTTGTTTTATTGAGAATATTGTAAAAGATTCCCTAGGTGAAGGTGGGGTAAAGTGTTCAGTCAATTCAAATCCTCTTTTCTTTTTTGAAGAATTTGAAATCTATGACAATACTTTATTTGGAGAATCTAGATTTGGTTCACTAGAACCATTGGTAGTGGAGGCTGCTCATTCTTTTGTTAATAATTGAGAAAAAAAGGATATTATGGAGGTAAAGGATCAGGAGGTCATAGGATCATAGAGTAGCTGTGTTGATTAGATAATTGTTTGTGAAATTATGTCGTGTTGATTTAGGGGATGTGAAAATTTTGAAATCACCTCAAAGGCAAGAAAAAATTTCAATAATAAAGCCTCAAGAAATAATGAGTGCTTCAAAAACTTCTATATACATTCCTTCACATCGGGAGGAGATCTATGATGAAGGATAGTTGTTTGGGGGTAGCGTAACTGATCTCCTAGTTAGCTACACTATCTATGTTTGGGTCATTCAAAATCTTACTTCTCTTTGGAAGTTGCATGCACTAATGAGCTTGTTCAGGTCTGGGTCCTTCTTCTCACAACCTGTTAATGGTTTTGTATGAGTTTTCCTCTTCCTTCCCCTTTTCGGTAAGTGCCAACGTACCTTGTATATAGTCTTTTTTGGTGTGTGATTTTTGGGTTTGTTTGTCATCCTCCCCCTTTGCTCTACTCTATTTCCCAATGGATAGGACTAGTCTAATGCTTTTGGGTTCCTGGTTGCATCCTTTTCAGTCCTTTTCCCCAGTCAAAGCCCCTGTTGTCTAATTTCTGGGCCCCTGTTTGTAAATCAACCCTCCCATTATTAGATTTTGGTTTAGTCCTTACCCAGGCGGTGTTTTAGTGAATATTTCTAACCTCAGTGGTGTTTTCATTAGTTTTCATAACTTCCCATTTTATCTCCCAAGTTCTTTCCTTTTTTTGCTCTCTTAAGCCTGACAGTGTTTTGGGGTTTTGTTTTAACTTGCCGCAAGTTCTTAAGTCATTCTTTTAAAGGCTGATAGTCCATACCCAAGGTTCATGAACTTGTTAAAAATATCACCGATAACATTTTTCAAAGTTTTTCAAGGTTGAGTGGGAATTGAACTAGTTCCTATAACTACAATGGTGATTTGTATAGTTCTACTAACTCACAACATTACCACCAAAGTGCATTTTCAAAGAATTAAGGAGTCATAATGCAAGATTATTATGTTTAGGTACATTCCAAATAAATGAAAAATCACTTGTACAGAGTTGAATAAAGAAAAGCCATCCAGATATAGTAAGGAAAACCAAAAGTAAAGACATAATTTCTCATAATTCAAGATCAACACTAGAAGTATAAAATGAAGTACTTCATTATATATATATATAGGTGGAAATACAAAATTTTCTATCGATTACATAAAAGATGGGGAACTTGATAGTATCAAAAGGAAATTATTCTCATGCACAGAGGGTGAACATTAGCACATGGATCACTTCTATCAACACTTGGAGGTGCTCTATCTGGGTAGGTGAAAGCAGGTTCTCATGAGGCTGCAAAATTTGGGCAGACAACCCCATATTGTTTCTCACCAGCCCCACATGTAGGATAGTCACTATTTCTTCCATGAATTCATTATGGGCTACAATGGCAAAAAAAATGGCATCACTTATCAGTCTACTCCATGGATAATTGTTGAGACCAGTAATGGCTACATTCACTTGCTAGAGGATTTCTGGTTGTACCAATCGTTTTGCTGCCCTAATTCCCTAGTCATGGTGCCCAAAGGTGTGAATCACAGTGTACATGAAACATTATAGAAGCGTTGCATTGTGCACATGTATCTAGTTTAGAAATATATCTCCCAGTATGTTACACAACACCTCTCCTTCAATATCATTGTCTATTATGAAGACATCTTTAATTGATCTAAAAATTGTTTGAACAGAGGGCTACACTCAATTTCTTCAATAACGACAAAGTCATTTGTGGATATACCATCACTCTGAGCACCAACCATGATTGAAACTTTAGGTTGGTGAAGTGAGGTAGTTCCTGTTGAATTTATAGAATTTTGGTGAGACATATTAACTAAGAATGATCGATGTGATAGGATGGTGATGCAATCTGAATTAATGGTTGATATGACATAAATTTAAGTTGCATTCCCAATTGATTTTTTGGTTGGACAACTTGCACGTGTGATAGTTGTTTAATGATAAATTGGAGAGGTATGGGAACTACTTTAGAATCAATAGCCATGAGGCAAGAGTTAAATCAAGAAATTCTCAAAAATTGTTTAAAGTATTTCCACTGGCCCAATATAATCATACTGACTATTTATTATTTCTGGGTCATCGGTTTTCAAGATAGACAGTTAAGCAACAAGAAGACATCACCACAACTGATTGTTAATCATCAAGAAAGGAATGCAACCCCTATATCTGTGTAAACAACCATTCATCAAGGGTCTGATCTTTGGAGAATAGACTGTGTTGCAAACAAGGGAGGAAAATTAGATTTTCTATTGAATTTCATTTATTTCCTAGTTACAATAGCTCTCAATCTATGAGTTGTGAGTAGAATTATACGTTGATCATATTGGCCTGTGAGTTATGTACGTAAATAGAATACATTGTCTGTTTTAAATATATTTGTCTGAATTTACTTCATCTATTGTAATTATGGGATCTCTTGTTTCAGTTTATGTTTGCTTTTGTCATTGATCAATACAGTCTGTGAGCTAGCCGATTGATGACCCTTAGGATTATTTTGCATTAATTACATTTTTATGGATTAATTTCTATTGCCTTATCACTTTCTTCTTAAAATCTTATTCATTTTTCATTTAAATCACACGAGGGAGTTGTACCTCTCAATTCAGAGGAAAGCCACAAATGCAATTGTGGTCTTTCCAAAGCTATTAGTGAATTGGTACTAGTGTTTATCAGGCAGGAGAGTCATTTATTACCAATTCATTTGCTAACAAAAATGACTTTTTTTGAAATGAAGAAAAAGGGGAACTCTAGGATTGCACTCTAAGGTTTAGGCACCTTTCCTAACAATTTATTTAGAGGGTTGAGGTAGTGGGGCATTGATGAATTTGGACAAGGTATAAGATTGACTTACAACATGGAAGGTGAGTCAACTTACCCTTGACCAAAATTTGAATGGATCTTCGAATGAAATGTAATGATTCAACTAGGATAATAAAGCAAATAACTATTTTACTGCAAAAAGAGTAAATCTGGAAAGTCATAAACAAATTCAGACTTCAAAATGGACTAAGAAGAGTACTATACACATGTGGTTCAAATGCAAGCTTGATTTTGGAGGACTAAGTTGCCTAGGGTGCCATTGTCCTTGTTGACCAATTTTAGATCTATTTTCATAGTCCTCTAGAGCCCTTAGAATAGGGATTTCTTTCTCTAGTTGTCACATTGTCAGATCTTCAATGATTTCTAAGATAACTGAGTTTTTGTATGTTGTCAAGGTGTAGGATTTGAATGCAATAATGGATATTTGACCTTCAAACTTCTCCCAATCTTCTTCAGATCTGAAACTTGCACAATCAAAGAGAGAGGAAGGGTTGTGCCATTCAAGAGCTTCCCTTAGTCAAACCCCATGTTAGTGTTTCCACTTCCACAATGACAATGTCAATGATAAAAAAACCTATCCTTTTGAGGGATATGGACAAATGATAAAAATGAACGATGAATCAATAATGGGCTGCAATGCACGACCATCCAATGGATTCCTTGTAGGACTAAAGTCATATGAATCTCCTCAATGATTGAATGTTGTTGGCTTGATTTGTTTGAAGACCTACAAGGGCTAGATCTCACAAATAATTTGATAACACAAACATAAACATGAATAAACACACATACACTCTAACATGATGCTTTGATATTTAATTGCTGCCATAAATCTCTGAAATTCTACTCTTGACTTGCTTTATAATTCTCTTCAAAATAATTTCTCAAATAATTTCTTGTTAGTTTTAAAATGATGACATGACTAGGAATTTATAGGCATTTACTATAATTTCTTGAAAATTTTAAATCCCGATAGTCGACATTAGACATTTGAAATTCAAATAATAAAATGCCACCTCTAACATATTCAATTTTGAAGGAAAAATAGGGGGACTAAGTTGCCTAGGGCGGCTTAGTCCTAACCCTATTTTGAAAAGTTCAAAGTGTTGAGAGAAAAATATTAAATGGATACTTTGGATTTTTACTTGTAATTTATTGGTAAATATTAAAATGGGCCACAAAATTCATAATATAGGAAATTAGGTGTACAATTAGGTCCAAGCACTTAGGGGGGAGCAAAACATAGTATGAAATTGTCAAGGGTGACAATTTATGATGCTACATTGTTAAAGGATTATGATAAAGTAAAAATAGATATACAAATTAACTTTTTGTTCATCAATTTAGATATCTAGAAGAAATATAACTCTCAATTTATTAATGTAAATTCTATCAAGTAGAATTTCAAGGTAATGATTGAAAAATAATTCTTGTAGACACTTAAAAATTTCCTGAATGGTATTACACACTTGAATCCGGTATACTAACATCATTTCATCCTAAAATTCATCCTCTTTTCACTTGTTTGATTAAATAAACCTAGTTAGTCAATCAAATGCCTCATTTTCATCTATTGATCTAATTCATCTAATTAGGTTAATTCCTACCCTCTCACACTAAAATTTCATCTAGTTTGATTAAATAATGCAAATTATTTAATTTAAACCCCCCCTTTATCTCTTCTCATTTAATTAATAAATCTAAATCATTTAATTAAATGTCACTCATCCCTTTTCATTAAATAAATCAATAAGTTAATGAATATCTGCACATTCCTTATCTTGCACATTCAAATTTAGATTTAATTACTAAATTTGCTAATTTGCCCTCCCATCCACTTGTATAGGAAATATTCCAAAGGAATATTCACCTATTTGGCTCCAAAAAGGGAATGATTTCTTTCAAAAAAACTTTGTAACAAACTTTCAAAGTTGTTACAAAGTGTGTTTGTTTGAATCATTCTTATCCCTTGTTCTTTCCTTCATCCATGTGATCATTGATTCTCATCCATTGATGAGAATACTTGATCCATGTTTCATCCTTCATTCATTATTGACCATTGATTGATCAAATCGATCTCAACCATTGATTCTTCATTTGCTCTCCTATAAATACTTCACTATTTGGAGAGAAATGGATCCATATTTTGATATAAAAGTTATACTGTTGAAATTCACACTCATTTGCATCCATATTTAGCATATTGTTAAGCATTTTAGATTAATATTCATCTATTTTAGTTTAAGCATCCATTAATGGCATCCATGTTATCTTAGTTTACACTCATTGTAGCATATTTTTCATCCATGGATTGCATATTTAAACTTTTTTTCTATTTATCTTAGCTTGCATCCATTATCATCAAAGAATCTTAGCATTTAGAACTCACCTTTATCATGTTAAACTAGTTTTATACCATGTTTCATTCATCTGTCATCGGTTTCGTCAATTTTCTTCAGTAAAACCAATTGAAACAAACTCATATTATCCAAGGGATCTTAGAATAGGGTTTTATTAAGTTTTCATGTTTATATCATGTTAGTTTAATGGCTTCCTAGTTTTGATGATTTTGAATATCTCATTGGGATAATGGCTTAGTGGATTAAATAGGCTCACATTTTGGTGCTAGAAGGAGCGCTACACTAATTGAATCTAATGAATTTATCTTTAGATTCTTGTGTTCTTGATTTTGTAGATATATTGACCCCTTTGGAAGCTAAAATGACATCATTGTAAAGTGTCTCCATACAGTGATGCCTTTGTTTTAATTATAGTGACGCTTAATTAAAATTCAGTGACACAAGTAAAGCAAGCACTCATTCATTTTAACACCCTAAATTTAGCGATGCTTAATACTTTTTGGAATTATTGTAAATTTTCAAATAGCGATTCCTTTGATATAGCAATGCCATTGTGGTCTCTATTTGCTATAGAGCAATTCTTTTCAACTTTCACTAGAGTGATGCCCATGAATTATAGCTACGCCATTGTGAATTATAGCGACATCATTGTGGATAGTGATACTTTTTATTGGTAAACAAAATAGAGAGCTAATTTTCACATGTGCTCTAAATTTTTGATTTCATGTGCTCTCTTATATCTTACTGATATCTGGTTTTTATTTTTGAGGCTAACTGGATTTGTAGATTGAAAGCATTTGGAGTAAAGAAACATACTATTGTTTGTCCATACATTGTAAAAAAGTGTTTTTACACTTATGGGACAATTATAACCCATCATATGTTGCTTTTATTTATGCTTTAGGACCAACTAATCTTCCATTGGGTTTAAAATTTACTTTCAAAGTTGGTTAAAATTGGACCCCTACATCCTCATTTTGCGATATTGGCTTAAAATTGAACAAAACAATCAAACACTTCCATTGGTGCTTAAAATGAAATAATTTAGCTTTAGGGGGTTAAAATGAATGAGTGCTTGCTTTTCTTGTGTGCACTTGTAGTGTGTATCCACTCCCCTTGCACTTTGTGCAATCTTGGGAGAAGAGAAATAATCAAGTATACTTTCATGCTTTTTGTCACCTTAAGAGAGGACTTGATATGAGATACATACCATAATGGAAAACTCATAGGAAAGTTCTCACAAGAATGTTTACTGATGGGTTTTAAATAAAGGATGTGAAATCATGAGAAATTAGCATCAATCTGGGGCATCCATAACATACTACACCTAATCCCATGCCTTAAGTGGACCAAGAATGGTTGAAGAGCCTTAAGTGGCCAATCAGATGAATATGCATCATAGTGTTCTCGGTTTGTTGTCATTAAGAACCTTGTTTAAGTAGTGGCCAACTTTGTCCTTCCAAAGAGTTCTTTGAAGTGGTGCATTGGCATTTATTTCTAAGAAGTTACTTGCCATGTCTGATTTTGGTTTAAGTATAGAGGTTAAGAGTTCATTCTTAACATACCTCTACATTTTTTCCTCAATTTCATGTTAAATCATCTCTTCTACTATGAAGGGAATGAGGCAAGCCCACCAAGAAGAATGCACCAACTTGAGCTAGGAATGTTATTACTTGTGAGTCAATTTGACACATTGTTTGGTTCCAAAACATCTTAAACACACATCAACAAGTTTATCAAATTTCAAACCCTTTGGATCAAGTATGGATACCTTTTAAAAAGTCCTAATATTACTACTTGTCCCTAAGGATTTTATCCCTAGAGGCATTTAAATATTTGGGATTATATCTAAATCCACACTTTCCAAAGATAACATAGGGAACTATGGCCTTAGCTACATGATTTTCACATAAAGGACTTTGTGAAATGAAGGTTGCTTTGAAATATACATTTTAGTTTGAACATCAATTAAGACTTTCTTGATGTGGTAATGAAACAATCTCACATAAGCAAATAATAAATCAAATGAACACCCCACACTACGATATGTTCAAAATGTTGACTCCCCAAACACAAGCAACATTTGGACACGGAAATTATTGCAAAAAATTGAGTCCAAGTTCCATTTTACCAAAATCATTGAGTTCCATGGTCCAAATCATTGAGTTCTATTGTCAAAATCATTGAGTTCTTAAAGGTTTTATCACTTTAAAGGTATAGCATGTTTCTCACCATCTTGATCTTGCAAAACAAAGGTCCCTTTTAGGTTAACATTTTGGGTCAAAAAATTTCATCCCTTTCATCCATCTTCATGCATTTTCACATCACCAAACTTTATAAACTTTTGGACACACCAACACTCTTTAAACTTAGACAAAACATCAAACCAATCCCCCAACTTAGCTATGTTGTGTGTGAAATGGATCCTTTTCCATGCACTTAGTTGAGGTGGTTATCACATTTTGTGGACAAGTTTATCTTAAAGGTCACAAGTCTATCTTAAAGATTTACAAATTCATTAAAACCTTTCATCACAACATCAAACCTCTTTGTCTAAAAGTGTTGTTCCAAAAGTTTAGAAAGTTCATCCTCCATATCATCCAGCCTTTTCATCACCCATTCACATCATTGGTCCAAAAAAACTTAGAGGATCCCTTTTGCCAAAATTTGAGTCAACTAGAGAGTTTCAACATTATAAATCTCAACATACCTCTCCCATAGCTTACCCACAATTTATGGTTACAACAAGATCACAACACAAGAGCATCATGGAGCAAGCCAAAACTTCCTCCACCACAAGTGATCCAAACCCAAAATAATTTGATCCAAGGAGCCATTCTACTCCCTCAAAATAACCCCAAAATCCATTGGGATCGTATGAGGTAGAAGACGTAAAAAACAACCCACTTGAGATTACTAAGGAAGAACACCTTGAGTGTAAACAAGATCATCAAACCTTAGAAAATGTGGCTCCAACTTTTCTCGCACAAAACTTGACACAAGGATTAACCCAATCTACGAATCAACCAAATCTATCCTTGGTGCCAAGTCAAACATTAACTCCTAGTCTTGCAACTAAGTTTGCCACAGATTTTGGTCACACTCTCCCTTTGGGAGGAAACACACTTTTGGGTACTCAAAACATCAATCTTCCCCAAGACACCACTTGGAAACCAACATTTGGTGCCCCACCTCAATATTCCACCACCATTCCAGAACACCCTCTACATCTATACAAACCACTTACATTCCATCATACCATGATGACCTTGACATTTCGAGTGCAACCATCTTCATCCATCACCACAAGTACCCAAAATATGTCAAATTTTAACAAGGTAATGTGAACCAAGTGCCTCAAGTGGACAACAAGGGAAAGTTAACACCCTCATGCAAGGTATGCAAGGTCAACCCTTAACAAGTGGCTCTAACAATCCCATTGACACATTGAAAAAAGTGGTCACCCAATATACTCAATTCAATCCACAAAACACATAAAACATGTCCATCATTAATCCAAATCAAAACAACACCTTAATCATGAACCCCATCAACCAAGGTAATACCTTGGTCTCACATCAAATGCAACAAGGGAACCCTCAACACATTGGTCAAGGGAACCCTTTAAATATATTGATCCAAGAATAGAATGTGTCATTGACATTGCAATACCAAATGGCACCATCATCATCTTTACCATGGGTCCCCCAAAACATGCAAAATCAAATGGGGCCCCAACCTTACATTCCTCCATCCCAATCAACCATCTTACAAGGAATGCTAAACCAAAACAATACGCAACCAACTCAAAATCAATCCACAACCCATGATCACCCAACATCAAAATACTTCCACGTTACAATGCAACAAGCTCACACTTTAGCTTTACAACAAGCATAGCAGGCTTACCAACAAGCGTTGCAAGTGCAACAAGCTCAAGCTCAAGTGTTGCATCAACAACAAGACCAACAATAAGTGTTACAAGCACAAAAATATTATCAACAAGCATTACAACAACAACAAGCCCAAGATCAAGCCTTGCAACAATAACAAGCTCAACAACAAGCCTTAATCACACAACAACAACAACAACAACAACAACAATCTCAACAACAAACCTTGGTCGCACAACAACAACAACAAGCACAATAGAAATATTTACTAACACAACAATACGCCCAACAACAACCAATGCTCGCACAAAAACAACAAGGTTTATACTATAATCCCCAACAAAACATCGTCAATCCAACTACGTTAGGAGCATATACACCTCTACCACCATCAGCTTCGTAATATAAAACACCACCCTACACACCATACAACACCCCATCATATAAAAATCCCACTTACAATTCATCCACCATTCCAAAATACGCAACATATGCTCCTCCACCAAACCTACAAGATGATATGTCATCACAACTCAAGGCGCTCACACAACAAATATAGGATATCCAAATGGGTGAAACAAAGAAGCCACATACACAATAAAACTTATGCCCATACCCATTCAATAGGAATATCACAATGGTACCTTTCCCTCTTTGTTTTGAGGTCCCTAAATTTGATAAATACAAAGGGAGGGGGAACCCTATGGATCACATCAAATAATTCCACAACATGTGTATGGAGGTGGCCTACAATGATTCCTACTTAATGTGCCTCTTCCCATGCAGTTTGGTGGGACAAACAATTGATTGTTTCTCACAATTGCCTCTAGGTATCAAAACATTCCAAGAAATAATTGATAGGTCCATAGACCATTTCTCCTTTAATATTGGAATGGATGTTAGCTTAGAAGAGCTATACACACTCAAGCAAAAAAAAGGAGAATCCTTCGCTAATTTCTTACAAAGATGGAGGCAAAGAGCTAGTAAGAGCAAGTGGCCCATTCCCGATGAACAACAAGTGGGGATTACCATAGCAAATGTGGATCCAGATCTATCCTTCCACTTAAAGATGCAAAGTATCACCACTTATGATGAGCTTGTCCCTAGGGCCCTCAGCATTGAGAGAGCCCTAATCTCATAGGGAAACATGCAAGTGTATAGAGACAACTGCCCATCAACCAGTTCAAATGACAAGCCCTGCATTTGAGCTAAGAACAAAAATGTGATGAATGATGGCATTATGGATGCTAAAGTGGTCATAAGTGCTCCTAGGCCAAACACCAACCAACCAACCATCACACAAACCATACAAAAAACCACACCACCACCATAGAATAACCAAATCAATGACACCTAAACTGAACAATGAAGACCCCCCAATAGGAATAACTACCCAAAATGAAAATACACACCATTGTGGGAACCTATTGAATCTGTCATGCAAAAATTGGTACAATCAAACTTGATTATGCTCCCCAATTTCCAAAACTACCAAGAACCGCAAGATAAACCACCTTGGTACAACGAAAAGGATCTTTGTGATTTTCACAAGAAAAACATCCTCCTCCTCATTTGTTGACCCATCTTCCATTACATCTACCTCATAATCCAAAACTCCCATTGTGTATAATATACCTAATATCAAGACAATAATCAAGGGAAATGGTTGTGAAGATTATAATCTAAAGAAGGAAACTTTTGTGTTGGAATAATTGTACCTCTTTCCCCCAAATGTCATGGAGAACCCGCACCTATTAACAAAGTGATGGAGAAATTAAAGCTTGCATCGACCACCTTCACCAAGGGGGGAGACTTGAACAAAGAGGATGTCAATGAGGAAGACGTATCTAAATTACTTTATCAAGACATCCTACCCATGCCCGTTCTTCTCATGGAAGATGACAATAAAGGTTTACAACTAATGAAGGTATGGGGGTACACCAATAATGAAAATCTGGGACAAAATGACAATGGATTTCTAGAACCCATCATTCCTAAGAGACATGCAAAGAATCTTGGCTTTAATGTACTACTAGCAAGGTTACCCTTATTAGAAAAGGTACTTCTGCTAAATGGGTTGAGGATTCCTCTTGGTTACCAACATCACGTGATACTACCCTAGATGACTTTCCCCTTGACATTGTTGACTTATTCGAGAATGTATAGGCGTGAATTTGTACCCCTCACACAAATTCCCCTTTTGCACTTCCTCACCTTAGAAAACCAAATCTAAAGGAGAAATTCAACATTACCAAGCTTCCTTCGTTCTACTTGGCATTCATCTTTTGCATCGATAGAAGAATATTTGTTGGGGACACCTGCATGGTGCATAAACATCCACATGGTGTGCTTACATCCCTGACAAATTCTTGCATATGAAGCTAGCAAAGGCGATACACTTCCCATTGGGGTTGGTTTGTAACGTCCCTCTTCGACCAACCGACCCTGAAAATGGTAGTTTCTATCATTCCACCTTCAAAAAACTCTTCATTCATTTTATCTTCTTCAAAATCCCTTTTGGAAATCTTGAAGCATTCAACTTCATTCTCTTGGAATTCTCCACTCTCAACATCAATTTAGCACTCCATTGCAGTAGCAACAACACTCTATCAACTCCATAAAGCAAGTGTGGAACAAGCCATTGCAGCGTGGTCTTGAGGTTTTGCAACACCTCCCTTCATCACAGTAGAGGTTGTGGTAATTGTTCAAGCTCTCTTTCTCCATCATTGGCTAGTGAGATCTTGGTGGAGGTGGTAACATTTTCACTCCTCTCCTTTATGATTTGGTTGAGTAGCTTTATATTGTTTTGTAGTGTTATTTGTGTGCTTTCTTTCTTTACTTATTTATCATACATTTCTCTATTGTTGCTATCTTAGTTGTTCGTGGAGGTGGAAACACCGAAGCGGGGGTTTGACTAAGGCAGACCCCTATACAACCCCCAACAATTTTCCCTCTTTCTTGTGTGTAGGTGGACGTGCATTTGGAGCTAGCTGGTGAACGAGCATCTTTGTCACCTTAGCCTTCATACACTTACTTTATCATATTTTTTTGTATCTTTCCTACTTCGTAGTCTTTTTTGGTTCCCTTAAAAGTGATTAGCTAGGCCATCAGCTTGTTTTCTGGCGGTTCATACTGTGTTTTTGGTCCTCTAGTCATATGGATGCCAGTGTGCCACACTGTTTCCCTGGAGCTGCACTTCCATCCTCGGGCAAAGAGTTACCTGAGGTATAGTGTTGAACCCAAAAACTAGCTCGCCTAGCCCCATTTTAGATTTTGGGTCTAAAGAGTGGTTGTAGGGCCTTATAGTCCTCATCATTCTCATCCCTCATTTGAAACATTCCTTTAGAGTGAGGTAAGTTAGGGAAGCCTCCCGCTCTTGGCTCTCTGTGACCCGAGGCCTTGACATGGTCGATCCCCCTCTTTACATTTTTGGTGAACCCGACATGAACCATTTTGGTTCCATTTTGCGATACTAAAATCTCCTTTTCTCGTATTTTAGGAGTGTTGTAGGTGTGATTATTGTAAGGCCTTCGCCTTACAACCCAACCTAGAACCCCTAGTAGGCGTAGTTGGAAGGTTCTAAAAGTTTTGCATAACAAAACCTTAATTGGGTCACTATTCTATCTTGCAACCTTTGGGAGGCTCTATGAGAGTGTCGTTTATTACATGCAATGGCCTCTTTCTTGCATCAACCTATCCCCTCTATGTAGCATGTGTGTAGTGGTACTAGTATAACCTTCACCTCGTAGGATTTGCTAATGGGTTTTAATAGGGAACCATCTCCTCTCTACATCCATGCACAAATCAACGAAAAAATCATAGCAGGTGTTCTCATTGATTTGATGTCTCAAGTAAACATCATAACTGAGAAGATCATGCTAATTAAATTTTTGCATAAAGATGGGTACGATGCACCTGTGAGCATCATCCACACGCATGACGGAATTTCCGTACCTCCTTTGGGTAGTATTGTCTTGTCGGTTTTGGTTGGACCTAAATCTGAGGCTTCTATTCAACATAATCCTTGGGTCTAAACTCTTTAGAGTGAAGCTAGGTATCCCTTGGTTAGTGGATATGAATGTAGTACCCTTGGTTGTGCATAAATGTTTAAAATTTATCCATGAGGGTTCTATGCATGTAATTCATGACATCGGTTATAAACTTCTAGTTGCCTGTGGTAGTTACTCCTTGGATTACTCTTGGCCTATTCCCGTTGAACCTCTTCCGCCTAGGAAGGAATTTTTGTATCAAAATTATCAGCGCCTAAGGTTGAGAGTGAGATACCCTCCATTTCCTTATACTGTTTCACATAGGGCTTGTTTAAAAGTTGACAGTGATGCCACCAAGGTATGCAGAAGAGAAGAAGAGAAGTGGTCCTGAGATCCTCCTTCCTCTTTCGCTATTCAGCCTAATGCTTCCTCTTGCCCCACAATGGTACCATTAGATTCCACTCCACATTTGTGAGAGAATCCTATGGTGCCCACTTGGTGAAAGCCTAAGTGTCCCGTGTTCGAGCTTCTTATTCTGCCCACGGAGCCTAGGCCTGTTCGGTATAGTAGGAAGATAGGGAATCTTCTATGTCTCAGACTTCGCAGCCTCCTACCACTTCTGCTCCCAAAGTAGTAAATGGGAAGAGGCTTGCCACCAAGGCATTATAACCAATCCCCCCCGCTATCTCCCAACCTACTCCTCCTACTCCCATTCAGGAGCCTGTCCCTCCGCTAGAAATAGTTGTGGAGGACACTTCCATGGTTGAGTAGGAGCATTTTGTTCCTTCGCAACCTTTGGTATCTAGCTCGAAGAGTCATAGAAACTTCCTTGCACATGAGAACAAGTGCCAACAAAAGGCTCTCACGGCTGAGCAGGTTGGCTTATAGAGGAAGGAAGAGGAGACGACTGCCCCTATATCAGGGACTCTTGTCGCATCCTCCTCTCTCCTCCACTCTACTTTTGTTCAATCTAGCTCTGCATCGCTTCTGGATTTTTTTGTGAGTACAAATGTGTCTAACCCTAAAAAGGTGTAGGTGTTCATCGCTCCTTCAGTGGAGCTGCCATTGTTGATGTCCCTTCCGGATGTCCCGCCTTTCCCAAAACCCATAGATATCTCGAACACTTTGGTAGTATCTACTGCGGTTTTCTCTTCCTCCTCTTCCTCCGCACCTCTTGCCTCATCTATGGGGAGTTCACATCCAACGATGGAGCATAAGGTAGAGAGTGGTCCTTCCAACAACAAAGGGCATAAGAGGAGTCCACCTCCCCCAAAAGGCAGTCCAATGCTGACTTGTTCTCTCCTAGTGATGGAACCAGTGTCGACTTCCCCTGAGTTCATCACTGCTCCTGAATCACTCAGTGAGCCTAGCGGTGAACCTCAAGCACAACTTTCCCTTTCCCTTAAGGTATGAAATGGCAATCCAGTGAAGTGCATGTTTAACTCTTAGGATGAGGTTCCAACCTTGTTAGCGATCTTTGCAAAGTCGTTGACCTTAGCTCCACAAGAGCTTAGTGGAGGGGACCTTGAAGGGCCCTCTTCCTTAGCCCTTGTTGTGGGAGGGTCAGAAGTACCTCCCCTTAACATTCCACCACTATAAGCTCATCCTCCTTCCCCCTACGATGATCTAGAGTGGGAAGTAGGAAAGCTCTTAGTCGATCAGTGTTAGGGGGAGGCCCCTTCTTTATCTTTAGAGTAGATGTGTGTGTGTTGTGATGTGTTCCCCCATAATCATGCTATGTGTGCCTAGATGACCCTTTTCACCCTTGTTGGTGCTTGGATACATGCATGATTTTTGTCTTGTTAACCTTCTTCTATGTGTATCATCATTCTTCCATGTTTGTGACTTGATTTTTGGAAAATTGGGGACAATGCAAAGTGTTGAGGGCATTTAGGATTCCCTTCCATGTTGACCCGAATTTTACTTTGTATTATCATGCATTATTCACATGGTCTGATATAGTAGGGGGTTGATGACAGTTCATTTTATATACTATTATTATACTTATATATATTTATGAGCAGTTCTAACCCTGGAATATTAGGCTACTCTTGTGCCCTTTGTTTGTGTTTATCTCTTTTTATCTCTTTTTCCTTCCTTTTTCTCTTCTTTTCTTGAGTTTTCCCTCTCATGTGTGACAACATAATTTCTATAACACTTTGATTTTTAGAAAATGTATTCATTGTCGACGAATCTTTTCTTGAGAATATTTGTAAACCTTTTATGAGAATCACATTCTCGACTAGAAACCCTAACAGAATGTGTTTCCTTCATCATAGGTTCATAAAGAAAGAACTTGAGACCTTTTCTTTAAGGTGGAAGCAACTTCGAGGGGCATCTTCTTCCTTTCAAATTCCTTGATGAAGTGAACATATTTCGAAAGGATTCCTTGATGTTGAATCGATTTGAGAAAAAACATCTCTCACACTTTCAAAGAACACGTCCCTTGAGTGGACCCCTTTCATCATGTTGGGTTCTTGAGGGACCCCTTTGAAAGCTTTCCAATCTATTGATGGTCTATGTGACTGTCTTCTTACTTGCCTACATGGTTGCTTTTGCTTTGTAGGTGTGCCTGTAAAGCTGCTTTCTGAATCTGTGGAGTCCCCTTCCTTGGGTTTCCTCCATGTGAGAGATCTTGGGGGATACCTCCCTACAGGTCTACGACCTTGTAGGGTTCCACCTCTGAGCTTCCTCCATGCGAGAGATCTTAGGGGGTGCTCCCTTGTAGGTCTGTGGGTCTGTAAGGCACTTTTTTGGGTACCCTTCATGTGAGAGATGTTGGAGGACACCTTCCCTACAGGTCTACAAGTCCGTGGGGCGCTTTCTTTGGGTTTCCTTCATGTGAGAGATCTTGGAGGACACCTTCCTTGTAGGTTTGCAGGTTTGTAAGGCACTTTTCTTAGTTTCCTTCATGTGAGAGATCTTGGAGGACACCTTCCTTGGTTCGGGTCTATAAGGCACTTTTCCTTCATGTGAGAGATCTTGGAGTTGCTTGTGAGTTAAATTCTTTCATGTGAGAGATCTTGGGGGTTGCCTCCTTGCAGGTTTCCAGGCCTATAAGGTTCTTTCATTCTATAGCTTCATAGTTCTACGGGGCTATGAAGTCCTTTACTGTCTTGCACTCTCGATTTCTCACTTCCTCGATGGTTTAGGTATAAATTTCTAACCCTACTACCTTTCCAATCTACTTTACCAAAGCACTCATCAATATTCATGCTCACTAAAGTGGGGGAAAAATATATAGGCATGAATTTGAATCCCTCATGCAAATTCCCCTTTTGCACTTCCTCACCTTAGAAAACCAAATCCAAAGGTGAAATTCCACATCAACAAGCTGCCTTTGTTCTACTTGGCATTCTTCTTTTGTGTTGGTAGAAGAATATTTGTTGGGGATGCCCCGCGACACGCAGACATCCACATGACATGCTTATGTCCTTGACAGATTCCTACATCTGAAGCTGGCAGAGGCGTTACACTTCCCATTGGGGTTAGTCTGTAGTGTCCATCTTTGACCAATTGACCCTGAAAATGGCAGTTTCTTTCATCCTGCCTTCAAAAAAACTCTTCCTTCATTCATTTCATCTTCTTCACAATCACTTTTGGAAATCTTCAAGAATTCAACTTCATTCTCTTGGCATTATCCACTCTCAATAGCAGTTTAGCACTCCATTGCAGTAATAAAAACACTCTATCAACTCCGTAAAGAAAGTGTGGAACAAGCCATTGGAGCATGGGCTTGAGGTTTTGCAACACCTCCCTTCATCATAGTCGAGGTTGTGGTGATTGTTCAAGCTCTCTTTCTCCATCATTGGCTAGTGAGCTCTTGGTGGAGGTGGTAATGTTTCACTCCTCTCCTTTATGATTTGGTTGAGTAGCTTTATACTATTTTGTAGTGTTATTCGTGTGATTTCTTTTTTTACTTATTTATCATACATTTCTCTATAATTTCTATCTTTTCTATCCATGAAGGTGTAAACACTGAAATGGGTGTCTGACTAAGGTAGAACCCTATAAAACCCCCAACAATTTTCCCTCTTTCTTGTTTATAGGTGGACATGAATTTGGAGCTAGTTGGCGAACATACATCTTTGTGAGATTATCTTTGTCACCTTAGCCTTCATATACTTTATCATATTCATTTATATCTTTCCTACTACATAGTCCTGGTTTGTTCCCTTAGAAGTTATTAGCTAGGCCATCAACTTGTTTTCTAGTAGTTCATACTATGTTTTTGGTCCTCTAGTCGTACAGACGCCAACACACCTGAGAGACACTAGCGCATCGTCCTATCATCTTGGAGCCATGTTGTCATCCTCATGCAGGGAGCTACCTAAGGTATAGTGTTGAATCCAAAAATAGGCTCGCCTAGCCCAATTTTATATTTTGGGTCTAAAGAGTGGTTGTCGGGCCTTATAGTCCTCATCATTCTCATCCCTCATTTGAAACATTCCTTTAGAGTGAGGTAAGTTAGGGCATCCTTCTACTCTTGGCTCTCCATGACCTGGGGCCTTGACGTGGTTAGCCCCCCTCTCTTACAGAGGATAACTCTCTCTTTATGATATCCACAACATATTTCACCCCAAACGGCCAAACCATTGAACTAAGCTTAGTATACCCCCAACTCATTGACTCGGACCAATGAGGAACACCAATTTTAGATATATTTGAAAAAGATGAAGAAATCTTATAATTCATGGGACTCTGCGACAATTTACTGTGTGGGGATCACAAATAAAGATTTGATATAGAGCTAGACACATAAACATACAATGGGGAGACAATTGAATCCTTCAATCACAAAACTAGCATGAGAATAACATGCAAGTCTTTAAGTGTAAATCACACTATGGCACTTTCAAATCACAAAATAGTAAAAATAAAGGACGTATCCAAAGGTGAAAACCTCTCTGAGGAACCCACAGATGAGGGATTCAATCTCCCCCTTAATGCAATGCATCCAAAAAACTAGTAGTATTAGCAGAAAAGGATACTCCAGTGAATGTAGGCACAAAAGAGGCACCTAAGATAACCTTTTACACCAAATCATTGTTAGATGAAGAACATAAAAACTTAGCAACATTCCTAAAAGAGAGAAGAGAAAATTTCACATGTTCATATACAGATATTCCAGGGCTTGATCTTGAAGTAATAGTACATCACTTAGCAATCTATCCTGAAGCCAAACCAGTGAAATAGAAATTGAGAAAGATGCACCCTCAGATTGCACTCTTGGTTAAACTAGAACTACATAAGCTTCTTGACGTCATATTTATCTAACTGATTAAATATCATGAGTTGGTTTCCAACTTGGTACCAGTCTCCAAACCCACTGGAGGCATCAAAACATGCATATATTTCAAGGATTTGAATAAAGCATGTCCAAAGAACAATTTCCCTCTTCCCAACATTGACACCATTGTCAATTCAATAGTAGGACTTGAAATGATATCACTCATGGATGAATTTTTTAGGTTATAACCAAATCATTGTAAGGAAAAATCAGATGCAGAAACAATTCTCCTAACATCAATACCTCAGAGGAGAATGTAGATATACTTTTAATTTTAATTACAGTTCAACTAAGATGCACTATGAAGTAAATAACAGAAACAGAGTATTTGACAATCACACAGGAACACCAGATATACGTGGGAAAACCCTTACAGGAGAAAAACCCACCACACCAAGAGAAATCACTTTGTATTATAGTAATAAAGATTACATACAAATATCAGACTTATCTTTCTGGTGTCTATTTACAACAACATTCACCATGAACAATCTTGTACAGGAACCTTCAACTTATAGTCTTCATAGATTAGAATTCATCCACTGATCCAATCCCTCAACCAATCCGTTGATTCAACCAACTGATCACAATCTGTGATCACAGAGTATATCCCTGTCATTCCATGTCCGTCGAGCTTCCTCACAGAACTGTCACAACGAACAATCTTCCAACTGTTCAGATTCGGCTTCTCCCATTGGTCGACAACGAGCCACATTGGATGGTCTCACTCGGTCAATAGAGCTCACATTGTATCGGCATGTCGGTGAGACACAAGAAGTGTCTCCCCGATGCCCAAAACTCCATATCGATGTTGCCAAGAGTTACCGATATCACCAAGACATTCTATCGAGCTTCATGTGTCACACCGAATCACCAAATAGTCGGTGAGACCTATCGCTTTTGCCAGAAGATCATAGCGAGGTCCAAAAGTATCATAGATGTGAGTTTACCATTCAGAAAGAGCATCGTCGCTGAGTGCTCACAAGTCATACCAGGCTCCAAACATTGCTGTCGGCAAGACACATCTATCGCTAAGAGGTTTCACCGAGATCACAAGTGTCACCCCAAAGTCATCAACAGTCGCCAAGACATATCCTTTGCCAAGAGTTCATACCGAACACATATATGTTACACCAAAGACTTCTCATCATTGATAGGACTCACCAAAGTCGCAGGGACTTCTTACCGAAACCACCGTGCTACACCGAGACCATTAGTCACCATGAGTCTTACCGAGAATAGACTACAACATCAGCGAGACTTACATCGTTCACTGAGACTTCTCACCAAGCCATTTGGGTTACCCCGATAGCCATAGGCTATTGGCAAGACATCCATCAGTCGCTAAGAGATCTCCCCAAGATCCTTTAAGTTACCTCGAAGACATCAAACCAAATGTTGTCGGTGAGACTTCAACTATCACTGGAACTCATAGCGAACATCCATGACTCTCCCCGACTCACGATTGAATGGCCTGTCGGCTAGAGAACTCCACGTGGTAAGAGGTCATAGCGAATACAATGTCACAGCGATAGGAACATTCAATGAGACAAAACCTAGGTCACAGTGACTTGTACAAAACAGATGTTCCAAACTGCTAGTCGGCCAAACATGATAGATGTCATACCGAATTTTCTCCAATAGAGGTTTTAGCTTGTGACAATTAAGGCATATATTTCCAACAATCTCCCACTTGACGAAGATCATGCAGGCACCTCCAAAGCACAACATAACTTACTAAAAATCATGGGCACTAAGGCCCATTGAATTGGCACACCACCTGAACTTGTATGTGCTCACTGGCTTCGCCAATGCATCTGCAACATTTTCCAAAGTATTAACCTTTTCCAAACTGACCTTTCTATCCTCCACCATATCTTGTACAAAGTGGTACTGTACATCAATATGTTTTGTCCTGGCATGGAAAGTTGGATTCTTTGCCAGACAAATTGCATTCTGACTGTCACAAAAAATAGTTATTTTCCTTGCATCAAAACCAATGTTAGAACACAAACGTTTCAACCAAACTGCTTCTTTACAAGCATGAGTAGCTGCCATGTATTTAGCCTCTGTAGTGGACAAAGCGACTACAGCCTGCCGCTTGCTCATCCAACTCACTGCACCACCATTCAACATGAAAATATATCCACTAGTAGACCTCCTGCTGTAAATGTCCCCTACCTAATCAAAATCTACATAACCTCGAATGCTGAGAGTCCTCTGTGACTCAACCAAGTTCCCATGGTAACACAGAGCATATTTTTAAGTCCCCTTCAAATATCTAAACACTCTCTTCACAGCATCCCAATGTGTTCTTCTTGGATTAGCCATAAACCGAATAAGAAATCCCACTACTTGGGCAATGTCTGGCCTTGTACAGACCATTGCATACATAAGACTGCCTACTGCACTAGCATAGGGTACACTGGTCATGTCCTCCATCTCAATAGGAGATTTTGGACAGTCTTCAATAGATAGCTTCATTCCTTGCAAGAATAGAACCACTAGTGTTTGCAATCATTCATACAAAATCTCTCAAGAACAGTCCTGATATACTTACTCTGAGTGAGCCATAGTTTTCTATTCTTCCTATCCCTGGTTATCTCCATCCCCAGAATATACCTTACTGCACCAAAATCTTTCATTTCGAACTTAGCAGACAACTGAGACTTAAGATCAGAAATCATTAGCTTACTATTGCCTATGAACAACATATCATCAACATAAAGAGCAATAACAAGAACTTGATCACCTTCAGCTTTATAATAGACACAATGATCAGATTTTGATCTCAGAAATCCCAAAGACACTACAAAAGTATCAAATTTCTAGTACCACATTCTAGGTGACTGCTTTAACCCATACAAGAGAATTCTTTAATTTGCATACCAGTTTTTCTTTACCTTTCTCAACAAAGTGCTCAGGCTGGGACATATAAATTTCTTCTTCAAGATCACCATGAAGAAATGTTGTCTTCACATCCATCTATTCGACCTCTAAGTCATACGCTATTGCAAGTGACAAAAGAAATCTGATAGATGTCAGCTTTGCTACAGGAGAAAATATTTCCCCATAATCGATTTCCTCTACCTGGGAATAACCCTTTGCAACCAGTTTAGCCTTGTACTTTTCCACGCCATCCACCAATCTTCTTCTTAAATACCCATTTGCAGCCAACAACCTTTCTGCCTTTAGGCAAGGGCACCAGACTCCAGGTTTCATTTTTTCTAATGATGCCATCTCTTCATTCATGGCTTCCAACCAAGAGTCTGAATCAGACATTTTAAATGCCTCCTTTATAGTCCTAGGCTCATCAGTGCTAGAAATCAAAGCATAGGCACAAGTAGAATCTATCAAAGAGAACCCATACCTATCTAGTTGTTTTCTTTCATGGGTTGACCTCCTCACTTGCTGAGTGAGGTTCTTCATCTTGAGAACTTTCAGAACTACTTGAGCTCTCCTCAATTTTAGGTACATTTTGAATTTTCAATTCCTCTTTCTCTGTGTAGGAGGAATTAATGCTACATCCTTATTATTTTCTGACTTTGTCTCATTTGCAGATCCAAAGTGGAAGGTTTTAGCTCAAAGATTACACTTTTACACCATTGTTGTGTATACAGGGATTCCAAAGCTTGTATCCTTTTATGACATCACTATAGCCAATAAAAATACATTTGACAGCCTTGTTCTCCAGTTTAGATCTTTTCACATCCGGCACATGAGCATATGCCTCATAGCCAAAAATATGAACATGTCTAAGAGAGGGCTTCTTACCAGACTACACTTCCAAAGGTGTTTTCTCAACAAGAGTAGAATTTGGAGAACGATTAATTAGGTAACATGCAATAGATACAACCTTAGCCCAGAACTTCTCTTCCAAGCCAACACTACTGAGCATACTTCGTGCTCTCTGCATCACTGTCCTATTGAACCTTTCTGCAACTCCATTCTACTATGGAGTATAAGGTTTAGTTTTATGTCTTTTAATCCCATGGTATTTACAATATCTTTCAAATTCATCAGAACAGAATTCACTGCCATTATCAGTCCTTAAGCATTTTATTTTTCTACCAGTCTGATTTTCAACAAGGTTCTTAAACTCCTTAAATCGACTGAACACTTCTGATTTACTTTTCAAAAATAAACAAATGCTCTTCTTGAATAATCATCAATAAATGACACATAGTATCTTGATTTAGACAAAGAAGGAACATCCACTGGACCAAATACATCCGAATGAATATAATCTAGCAAACCAGAAGATTTATGAGGACTGGAATAAAAAGAAACACAGTGTTGCTTTCCATATATACAATGCTCATAGAATTCAAATTCGAGATTACAATCTTCAAGCCCCTCAACCAGGTTTTTATTCTTCAAGGTTTTTAAACCTTTTTCTCCTATGTGGCCTAACCTATGATGCCAAAGCATAGTCTTCTCTGCAGGAAGTTTTACTTCCATAAAGTTTACATAATTAGGGATATTTCCCTCTTTACCTCCATGAGTAGCTTTCAGTGACTTTCTAGAGACATTGTTACATTGAACATCATGTGCATCCAACTTGTACAGGGTACCAATTTGAGCACCTCTAGCCGGCACCATTGAACCTCTAGTCATCTTTCAACCATTTCCAGAGAATTGACTTGTACTCCAATATCATTCAACTTACTGACAGACAACAAATTTTGAGCTAGACATGGTATGTGCATAACCTCACTAATTCCCTTTACTCTGCCATCAAAAATTGTATTTTGACTCTTCCACGACCAACTATCTCTAAAGTTGAATCACTTTCCAAGTACACCTTTCCACCATCGTATTCTTCATACTTTGTGAACTAGTCTCTATGAGATGTCATGTGGAAAGATGCTCCAGAATCAATCAGCCAGACATCATCTGATGCCTGTGTAGCCAAGGCTGCAATGAAGGCGTCACCATCACTTTGAGAAGAAGCATTATCAAGAGCCCTTCTTCTTCTTTTCTCTCTCTTTACAATCCTTTCGGACATGACCAGGTTGCCCACAGTTCCAACACTTCACCTTGATTTCTTGCCAAGAGACTTTGATCTCCCCTCGATTTTGATTTGGACTTCTTGTCCTTCTTCTTGCCTTTCTCCTTTGACCTTCCTCTAATGAAGGGCCTCCTTTGCCATCTCAAAAGATTTCCTTCTCATTTCTTTTGACAAAGAAGAACCAACAATATCTTCCATCTTGAAACTGGATGTTGTACTCCCAATGGCCATCACTAGATGATCCCAAGAATCTAGAAAAGAACACAATAATAGCATACAACAATCCTCTCTTCAGCCTTTTACACCAACAACTCCCTGATAAATAGACATTAGTCTCTTCCATAAAGAAGAGGCAGTCTTCTCCTCATGCACATTCAGAAGAACTCAGTCTTCCAAACAAAGCCTTATCAACCCCTCAGACTTCCTATCTGCAAGGTCCCAATCTTCTTGCTTCATGCCTGTAGGTTTAGTTCCAGACACTGTAAGCCATAGATCACGATCAACTAGAAGATCCTCCATCTTGAGTTTCCACAACTCAAAGTTACTACCGTTGAACTTCTCTATTTCAAACTTTCCAGACATGCTAGCCATCTCAACCTGTAATTAGAAATAACAAACTCTACAAGACTCCCACTGAACAGAATTGACTCAAAAAACCCAACGTACCCACAAGGATAACACAACTGGCCATGCTCTGATACCACTTGTAAGGAAAAATAAAATGCGAAAACAATTCTCCTAACGTCAATACCTCAGAGAAGAATGTAGATATACTTTTAATTTTAATTACAGTTCAACTAAGATGCACTATGAAGTAAATAACAGAAACAAAGTATTTGAAAATCACATAGGAACACCAGATATACATGGGAAAACCCTTATGGGAGAAAAACCCACCACACCAAGAGAAATCACTTTGTATTACAGTAATAAAGATTACATACAAATTTCAGACTTATCTTTCTGGTGTCTGTTTACAGTAGCATTCACCGTGAAAAATCTTGTACAGGAACCTTCAAGTTATAGTCTTCACAGATTAGAATTCATCCACTGATCCAATCCCTCAACCAAACTATTGATTCAACCAACCGATCACAATCTGCAATCACATAGTATATCCTTGTCATTCCATGTCCATTGAGCTTCCTCACAGAACCGTCACAATGAACAATCTTCCAACTGTTCAGATTCAGCTTCTCCCATTGGTCGACAACGAGCCACATCGGATGGTCTCACTCGGTCAATAGAGCTCACATTGTATTGGCATGTCAGTGAGACACAAGAAGTGTCTCCTCGATACCCAAAACTCCATATCAATGTCACCAAGAGTTACCAATATCGCCAAGACGTTCTATCGAGGTTCATGTGTCACACCGAATCACCAAATAGTCAGCAAGACCTATCGCTTTCGCCAGGAGATCATAGCGAGGTCCAAAAGTCTCATAGATGTGAGTTTACCATTCGGCAAGAGCATTGTTCTCGCTAGGACCTCACACTGAGTGCTCGCAAGTCATACCGAGCTCCAAACATTGCTGTCGGCAAGACACATCTATCGCTAGGAGGTTTCACCAAGATCACAAGTGTCACCCTGAAGTCATCAACAGTCACCAAGACATATCCTTGACCGAGAGTTCATATCAAACACATATATGTTACACCAAAGACTTCTCATCATCGACAGGACTCACCAAAGTCACAAGAACTTCTTACCAAAACCACCGTGCTACACCCGAGACCATTAGTCGCCACGAGTCTTACCGAGAAGAGACTTCAACATTGGCGAGACTTACATCATTCGTTGGGACTTCTCACCGAGCCATTTGGGTTACCTCGATAGCCATAGGCTATCGGCAAGACATCCATCAATCGCTAAGAGATCTCCCCAAGATCCTTTAAGTTACCCCGAAGACATCAAACCAAACGCTGTTAGTGAGACTTCAGCTATCACTGGAACTCATAGCGAACATCCACGACTCTCCCCGACTCATGATTGAATGGTTTTTCGGCTAGAGAACTCCACGCGGTAAGAGGTCATATCGAATACAATATGTCACAGCGATAGGAACGTTCGGTGAGATAGAACCTAGGTCATAGCGACCTGTACAAAACAGATGTTCCAAACTACTAGTTGGCTAGACATGATAGATGTCATACCGACTTTGCTCCAGTAGAGGTTTCAGCCTGTGACGATTGAGGCATATATTTCCAACAATCATGATCACCAAGGAGGATCAACATAGAATTGCATTCACTTGTCCATGGGGAAAATATTGTTGGAACATGATGTCAGTTGGGCTAAAGAACATGAGAGCAACCTATCAAAGGGAAATGACCCTTATATTTCATGATATGATCCATAAAATAGTTGAAAATTATGTGGATGATATTTTGGCCAAATCAAAAATAAGAAAGGAGCACATAGAGGTATTGGGACCTTTCTTCGATAGTCTTGAAGAATATAAAGTATGGTTGAATCCAAAAATGTGTATCTTCGGGATAATATCAGGAAAGATTCTTAGCTATATCATATCATAGAGAGGGATATAGATAGACCTAGAAAAGGTGAAAGAAATCTTAGAAATGGAGCCACCAAAAACATTCAAATAAATTAGAGGGTTACAAGGAAGGTTGCAATCCATTAGAAGATTCATAGCACAATTATCAAAAAAAATCCACCCTTTAGATCACATCTTCTCCATAAGGGAATAAATTATAAGTGGGATGAGAAGTGCAATAAATAATTTCAAAAAATCAAGGACTACCTATTATCGCCTCCAGTTCTCATGCCATCGATACCAAACAAACCATTGATCCTATGTATTTCAGCTACATCAACAGCACTAGGTGCTCTTCTATCCCAACATGATGAAACAAGAAAGGAAAGAGCCATCTATTATATTAGAAGGACCTTGGTAGGGTATGAAATGAATTACTCATCCATTGAGAAGGCATGCTTAGTAGTGGTCTTTGCTTCACAAAAGTTGAGACATTACATACTTTCACACTAAATCAAACTTATTTCCAAGATTGACCCATTGAGATATCTCTTATCTAAAGAAAATATCATTGGGAAAATGGCCAAATGGGTAATGATCTTGACTAAATTTGACATAGAGTATGTGGAGTGCAAGGCTATAAAAAGATAAGTTATTGTAGAACAACTAGTTGAAGCACCCATTTATGCGAAGAATCCTTTGGTATTTGAGTTTCCTGATGAATCAATCTTCCTTCTTGACATAGTAGATCAATGGAAAATATATTTCGATGGATCATATACCCAACATGGATCATGGGTGGGTATTCTCTTTATCACCCCTCAAGGTGACTATACTCCAAAGTCATATTAGGTATCATTTCCATGTACCAACAATATTGCTGAGTATGAAGCTCTCGGGGTTAAGGATAGTAGTCCAATGGCAGATACAAGAGTTAAAAGTCTATGGGGACTAACAACTAATTGTTAACCAAGTCAATGACAACTACCAAACTGAGGATGATAAACTCACTTCTTATAAGAAGATGGTAGAAAGTTTGAAGGACTTCTTCATTGATATAACTTTTGAGTAGATACCTCGTGTGAACAATTGAGCAAAAAATTCCATGGAGACAATTGGATCTCTGTTAGACATGCCACACAATGTCCTTCAATGAGAATTCTTGGTAGAATAACTTCTCATACCAACTTTCAAAATTATTGAATATGAATTCGTGTGTGTGATCGTTGGTCTTGGTTCCCCGTGGTATCATGATATATTCACCTTAGCAAAGGTACCTTCCCATCTGATATCACCTCCAACCTTAAGAAGACCTTTGTTAAAAAGGCATCCTGATTCATCATCTTAGGTGATACCTTATACCATAGAAGCATCGAGGGGACATTATTGTGATGTCTCAACCAAGAGGAAGTCTTGACCACCTTAATAGAAGTACATGAAGGCATTTGTGGTTCCCATTCTAGTGGAATAACCTTATCCAAGAAATTGTTGAGGATGGGGTATTGCTGGCCAACCATGGAAAGAGAATCCCATCAGTATGTGCATAAGTGTGTCCAATTTCAACAACATGGAGATCTTATCCATGCTCTAGCTGAAGAGTTACAACCCATGGTCGCACCTTGGCCTTTCTCATAGTGGGGGCTTGACCTCATAGGAAATATTACTCCAACCTCGTCTAATGGCCACAAATTCATCATCATGACCACTAAATACTTTACCAAGTGGGTCAAATCCATTCCTATGACTTACATAATGGGGAAAAAAAATTCCAAGTTTATCTTGAATTACCTTATTTGCTACTATGGTGTTCTACAAGCCATTATCTCGGATAATGGAAAACCCTTCAAGAATTAGGATGTAGGAGAGCTATGCCAATGGTTTAACATCCAACATTGGTTCTCTACACCCTATTACCCCTAGGGAAATGGTCAAGTTGAGGCTACAAACAAGACCATTCTAAAAATAATAAAGAAAACGGTCAATGAAGTTGGTCGTGACTGGCATCTACAGTTAAATATTTCCCTATGGGATTATAGAACTAGTATCTGCACACCTACAGGTGCAACCCCTTTCTCCTTGGTCTATGGATCAAAATCCATCTTACCTATTAAGGTTGAGCTTCCCTCACTGTGAGTGTCACTACAAAATTTGATCACTGATGAAGAATATAGAGTATCTTGGTTGAATGAGTTAGAATTCCTAGATGAGCATCGTCTTGATGCCTTAAATCATTTGCAAGCTTACCAAAATTGACTAAAATGGAGCTATAACAAGAAGATCAAGAGTTTATCTTTCTAGGTAGGGGATCTTGTCCTAAAGAAGAATTAGAAGAATGTTCCAGATCAAGATAGTAAGGGAAAGTTTGAGTGTAATTGGTAAGGCCCATTTTTTGTCACAACAAGCTATGGATTGGGAGCATACCAACTATCAACACCTGAAGGTGAACCCTTGCAAGAGCCAATCAACATTCTACATCTTAAAAAAAATTATGCCTAGGCTTGAAGGGTGTAAATCCAAAGTACAAAAATTTAAAAAAATGATCAAAAATCCAAAAAAAAGAGAAAAGGGATTGAAAATAGTAAAGAAAAAAATCATCCTCTAGTGAAAACCTGGAAAATAGGTGCCTTGCATAAATAAGCACCTCCATCTATCTTCGGCTCTTTATCTTATCATGCTTTGCATCCACCCATCTGCATCTGTATCTTATCACATCATATCACTCATCCTATTTATTCCATCACCCATCTGCATCTGTATCATAGCTTCATATTGTAAAGTATCATATTCCCCTTTAGTACTACTCAACATATTCCTAAGGTCAATTTGTCCTGCCTATATCGAGGTAGTCTATTACATCACACTAGGGGAAATTTGTTATGAAATAGGTTGGGTTCTTGTATATCTTAAGGTTATTTGAAATATCATCAAAAATCCCAAAAACATTAATAAAATCTCATAAAAAATTCAAAAAACTTGTAGAATCAAAAAATCCAAAAACATCAAAATCCTATATAGCTAAAATCCAAAAACATTCAAAAAGTTGTAAAGTTAAAATCCAAAACATCCAAAACACATCAAAATCCAAAAATAGGTCAAAACATCAAAAATAAAAATAAAAAATTGAACCATGTTGAACTACGTTGTCTTTGAGCTTGAACGTAGGCAAGGCTCATCTTTGATAAGCCCTTGAGACACCCTAGGTTAGTCCTTTAAGAGTCCATCAAAATAAACAAACAATCCATCAAGTGTTCAGAGAGAAAGGAATGGGGCATTGATCATTATCTTTCATTTGTTGTGCTTGTGGGGTATTCTTGTAAAATAATCTTGGCATATACTTGCTTAGTTGTGTGTAAGGAGTTCATTTGGACTAGATTGTTGATTATTGTTTATGCTTTGGTCTAAGATACTCTAAACTTATAAACTATATTCCAACGAGGTTTCTATATGTCAAGATGTGAACAAGTACTATCCTATATGTTTGCAGAGTTAAAGTCCATCACACTAGAGACAATTCCATCCTAGTTATCAATATCTTGATGCATCATTTCTATGTGTTATATCAAAAATAAGGAATGATAGAGAGTCCCAATCCTAAATATGAGCAAAATCATCCATCTCATCACTATAATCTAATAAAGTCTCGATGGATCATGGACTTATTGGAATTCTGAATCAATCTCAAAATCAATGGTCAATTCATTTGTTTTATTCTTCTATCTTCTTTCCATGCTAACATGGTATCATGAAAGTCAACAAAAATCATAAATGCATCCATCCTACAGCCACAAACCATTAGCATACATACATCCTGCATAAGCATATCATATCATCTACATATCATAAAGAATGAAATCATCACATGGGAAACATGAAAAAAAAAAAATCCATCTCATAGCATGCCATAGAAAGATATTGAAAAATAAGTGCATCCATAACATAAAAATTTTCGTCCATTGCATCCATACATAAACATTTGTGTCTATTGCATCCATACATAATCATAACACATGAAATAAATACAACATCACATCAAATCATTAATGTGCATCGAACCATCTCATATATATCTAAAAAATGAATGTCATGATACAAATATCAGAGTTAATGTGTGTAACTATTATTCAAAATACATATACAAGAGGCTATAAAAAATGAGCCAATGAATGTATACATGTATAAAATTAGGCTATGAATCAAAATGTGTCTACAAAATCAAGGTGGGATCTATCCCCTGCTCTGATGGTCATCATGCTATAATTGGTCCTAATGACTAGTTGATGGATGTCTGTGGCTTGACTCACCTAGTTGTCTAACTGAGGGATGCCCATTTGAAGCCCTCGGTATAGCTCCACTCCTTTAGGAGTAATCTAGCTAGTGAATCTCCTGTAGGACATCTCTATGGTACAATATCTGATAGTATACCACCTCTGAGATGGCTTCTCTATACATTCGCATGGCCACCACCTATCCTTGTGCCATCATTGTGACTACCTCTAGCTGCTAATGCCTCCTAGTCTCTTGGGCCAACTATAAGTCCAACTGTTATCACGACTATACCTCATGATCTCTCATAGCTATCATGGCCTACAACTACCACCATAACTGGTCTCTCTTTGTTGTAAGTGAAAGATTTGAGCATTCCTGGGATCTTGTCCCTATTGTTGATGTTGAAGTGGTGGAAGTGGTGGTGGTTCTTTGGGGACCTGTCCCACGACCTAATATTGTCCATCCTGTTGGCCCTGGCCCCGCCCCTATCCAACAGGTTGGTCCTACTAACCCTAGTCCTATTGTACCTATCCTTCACCTCAGCCAACCCCTCTCCCTCTCGATCTCCCTTACAGAGGTAAACTTGCTAGATTTGTAAGATATGGGGGAGGCACAAACCAAGCATTGTATGTCGAAGTATTCTGAGCATTTTCTTGACCCTGGTCATAAACCCAAGACTTGGCCAGAAGCTATCTAAACTCATCAATGGCCACCTAAGGATCAACCTATGGCCTCCATGCAGTCTCACTGGCTATCCTTGCAAAAATAGTTATGTATGCATCATCCAGCCTATCCTGAACCTCATCGAACTATCGTGCCACTTTGTCTAGCGAGTATCACTCAATAATGGTATGCTCACAACCCTACATATACCAGGTCTATCAAGCATAAAAGAGTTGTTGATGGTCATCAGACCAAGCCAACATTTGAAGCCATGACCGCCATTTGAATACTGTCATATCATCAATAACACGATGCCAATACAAGATCCCTAGCTAGCCTATATGTTGTAGTGTAATCTAGCCCCTATATCTGAAGACCATGGGCTCATATAGGTTCATGTCAACCATGTGCACTGTCAGTTTGAGAACACCAATATGCTCCCAAGCCGAGATATGTAGTAGTTTCACGCCTACTCTGATACCTCTTCCTTGGCAATAAAAAAATTGGTGCATGTCATGGTACAGTGAGGCTAGCATCACTAGGCACCACATGAAGAGTGTCCACTTGTAGATTATCCTATGCCAGGCTAGTCCCCAACTAGGACTGAATCCCTTGCCCCACTGGTCTAGGGTTACAATCTCAAAAATAAATGCACCCACTATCAATCTGAAGATAGGAGAGCGTCCTTAGTGCATCTCTAAATTAATTTGGGAGTTCACCAAGACGACATCCTCTCAGTGAATTACCTCATGACATGCATTGTATACCAAGTCAATATCATAGATCACGTGGTCCCCATGAATAGAAAGTCACAATATCCACCATACATCCTCCAAAGTGATTATCACCTCGCCAGTTGGGAGGTGAAAGGATGAGGTCTCGTCGTGCCATCACTCACATAGCACTATCATCATCACTAAATGCATCCTCACTACGAGCATGTATGTGATAAACCAAAGCCTGATCTCCCTGATATGTTCCTATCAGATCTCATCTAAATCATCCAACACTACCAACAATTTGAGCCAGTGCTCGCATGACATCAATGGTTGGACAATCTCCTGCATCCACGAAGCACACAATGTCAAAATTTGGCTAAAAACGACCACGTTTCGAAGGTTTTGTACCCCAAATGGAAATGGTGTTGTTTACAATAGCATCGCTATATTTCTTTTGCCAAATAGTGACTCCCCTTCCCAAACCCAAGGAAGCGTTGCCCAATACAATGGCATGGCTATATTGTCTGGCGTCTCCCTACCCAAATCCAAGCTAGCGTTCCTAAATGCACATGCATCACTATAATTCATTTGAAACCCTAGTCCCAAATTTTGAGAAGCATCACCATTTACAATGGCATCAGTATATGCAACAAAAGCATCACTGAAATTCCAAAAAGCGTTGCAATATAGCAATGCCAAAATTGACCTAATTTCAAAGCCTAATAAATGCACAAAAAATGACAAGTACAAGGAAAGTTTTGATTTGCGTACTGGTGGTCCTGTACCTTGAGGCCACTGGTACTCTCAAACTCGATCAATGATGTGTTGTGGGAGCACACGGTGAGCCATTCCATCCAAGGGTCAGAGCTCAAAATGCAAAAATTCTCTAAAGTGTGAATGCACAAATGAACTGGAAGTAACCCTTTATCACATATTTATGCCTAAAAATTAGGGTTTTTTACCCTAATTTGAGAGGAAAGCTAGGGTTTTATCCTTTTTTACCAATTCCTGTTCCATGAAGCTTATTTTGCACCATTTTTTGGATTTTTGAGCTTATTTTCACATCCTAGAGCTTTTTTTGACACTTGAATTAATGTTTTACCTTTTTCGGAGATCAACCCAAAACTCAAAATTTATGCTTGATCTCTTGAGGGGGCAGGGTAACAGCTTAATTCTTTCCATTGGGGAAATAGTGGGGCACCCAAAAATCAATAATTTTTTAAATTTTTGATCTAAGCAGTAGCATTAATCCAAAAAGTGCCAGTCTTTGAACCAATGTAACATATACCTTGCTTCAAAGAGGGGAAAAATGTACACTTAAAAATGTCCTGATTGTATTACACACTTGAATCCGGTATACTAACATCATTTCATCCTAAAATTCATCCTCTTTTCACCTGTTTGATTAAATAAGCCTAGTTATTCAATCAAATGCCTCATTTTCATCTATTGATCTAATTAATCTAATTAGGTTAATTCCTACCCTCTCACACTAACATTTCATCTAGCTTGATTAAATAATGCAAATTGTTTAATTTAAACCCCTCCCTTTACCTCTTCTCATTTAATTATTAAATCTAAATCATTTAATTAAATGTCACTCGTCCCTTTTCATTGAATAAATCAATAATTTAATGAATAACCTCACATTCCTCATCTTGCTCATTCAAATTTAGCTTTAATTACTAAATTTTCTAATTCCCCATCCCATCCACTTGCATATGGAATATTCCAAAGGAATATTCTCCTATTTGGCTCCAAAAAGGGAATGATTTCTTTCAAACAAACTTTGTTACAAACTTTTAAAGTTGTTACAAAGTGTGTTTATTTGAATCATTCTTATCCCTTGATCTTTCCTTGATCCATGTGATCATTGATTCTCATCCATTGATTAGAATCCTTGATCCATGTTTCATCCTTCATTCATTATTAACCATTGATTGATCAAATCAATCTCAACCATTGATTCTTCATTTGCTCTCCTATAAATACTTCACTATTTGGAGAGAAATGGATCCATCTTTTGATAACAAAGTTATGTTGTTGGAATTCATACTCACTTGCATCCATATTTAGCATATTGTTAAGCATTTTAGATTAATCTCCATCTATTTTAGTTTAAGCATACATTAATTGCATCTGTGTTAACTTAGTTTACACTCATTTTAGCATATTTTTCATCCATGGCTTGCATCTTTGAATTTTGTTTCCATTTATCATAGCTTGCATCCATTATCATCAAAGAATTTTAGCATTTATAACTCATCTTTATCATTTAAACTAGTTTTATACCATGTTTCATTCATCTCTCATTGGTTTCATCAGTTTTCTTCAATAAAATTGATTGAAACAAGCTCATATTATCCAAGGGATTGGGAAAGGGTCACCATTCCACATCAATGCAACACCACTCCCCCAATGGGATAAGATTTTAGGTCTTAGAATAGGGTTTTGTTAATTTTTTGTGTTTATATCATGTTAGTTTAATGACTTCCTAGTTTTGATGATTTTGAATATCTCATTGGGATCATGGCTTAGTGGATTAAATAGGCTTTAATATCATTTGTATCTAGCATATTTAGTTTGTACTATTACTATGTTCACAATTCTTTAAAAAATAGATGTTTAATGCAAAGTCAATGAGAAAAATCAACAAAATTGATACTACTCTTATTCATTATACTACACACATTTCAATATTTTGAAGAAAGAAAATATTAGGAATAATAAGGTTCTATGGAGACTTTGCATGAATAATTTCATCATACCAAGGAACAATGATCTCCATCTATTAAAGAATTTTTCATTTATAAAGTCAATTTTTCTACTCAAGCACAATGATCTCCAATGCTATGTTCATCTCCATCAAGGGACAAAGGGGATATAAGAGACATTGTGCCCCTAGAGCTCAGTACTAAGTCTTTTTTAGAAAATTTTAAATCTTTTAAAAGTGTTTATGCTTTTTGGAATATTAAGGAAATCATAACCTTTTTGTTTATTTGTTAAATTAAAATAATAAAGACTATATATGTTGTTAATTTTTAAAAATCAATCTTTTCTTTTATCTTTCCTTAATTTAGTCGAAAGGTGGTTGAAAGACTAGATACCATTGGGTATGGAAGTTGAAGAGTTTTTATTCTCTTCATTTTTGGACATTCAAATAAAGGATTTTGTTCTAATTTTGTGTGCTTGTGATAAATGTCTTATGCTATCATTTATCCCTAGATCTTAATGTGATAGTTATTTTAAATGCCATTTTTCATTTGTATCTCATTTTATTCTTGAAACTTCTGTAATATAGGTTTAAATTGGAATGATTTATGTTGGTATGTGAACTTGAAATTAATTTCAAGAATTATCTTAGTTTTATGTTAAATTTTATGGATAGAAAGAATGAATCTTTAGAATTATTCTATTTGTATGTCAGAAATCCTTGAAGTTGTAGTTTTACTTTGAGAGTTTAGGTTTTATTATTTTGGTATTCAATATTTTCCTTTCCTACATTTTAGTTAAAAGCATACCTTGAAAATTTAAAACTCTATCATAAGGGGGATTTGTACCTCTAAAATATAGAGGAAATTTGTTAAATAATAACAACTTCTCCAATTTTTGGTTCATTTGTTGTTGTTGGTTGGGAATTCTAGGGTCATTTTAAATAAAATTTGTAGTGACAAATATGATAACCAATAAAACATTAGACAATCATAAATCTACAACATGCATTGACATGAAAACTCAAAAATTCATGATTTGTAACATTCATGTCAATAAAAATCTAAATTATCATGAATTTACAACATGAAACTCCATGCAAATCCAAACAACCATGAATTTGTAACATGCAATTAGAGGATTTGTAATGTTGTTGGACCCACTTTGGTGTTTATATTTAGAATCATGTTTTTTAATGCTCATTTTTTCTCTACCTTAGCCTTTTTCTACCCATGGTACGAAGGCCATGCTATTCCATGGTATCTCTTATGTAAAATTATATTTTAGATACATTAACCCTTGTCATTTCTTAGTGTTTTTCCTTTTTAAGAGTTGTAACTATTCAAACACTAGCACAATATGAAATTTTCCATAGAACATGATAACCTCTCATGAAAAACTATTGTACAATGGTCATTCCTAATAATTTCACCCACTTTATGTTCAAGTTTATGGTAAATAATCTCCAACAAATTCAAATAGCTCTTTATACCTTATACTCACCCATTTTCCCTCCTAGGGTATTTTTTAAATCTGTCACTCTCAATCTCTCACTCTCTCATTCAATATTTTAAGTTCTTGAATCTCAAGGAAATTTTCTAGAATATTGCAACACTCTTTTGGAATTGTAACTCTATATGTGAACTACAACAATATTTTTATCACTCGTTTGAAGGTCAGTATAGTAATCTAGCTAACTAGGTCACTCTTGAATTCTCCAAAAAAGTTGAGGTGAATTTCTTCTTAATGTTTAACTATAGTTACTGTTCTAAATTCTTATTTTATTCCTTTCGTTGTTACAAAATACTTTGTTGTGTACTTGGTACCATTGGGTTTTCACTCCCTTGTTATACACACATATACACACAATTTTATTACTCATTATAGACCTAGGAGTGACATTGATAGATTTTTATTGTTATTAGCTCCTATACACAAATAGGATAAGATCACACATATTTTTCTAATTTAAAACCTCTATTAAATTGATTCCATTGTGATCTAAAGCAGTCCAACTATGAGAAAAATAAAAACAACTCACCAACGATTAATTATAACACTCAAAAATATGTTTCATTATCAACTAATTCATCTACAAGGACATAAATAGCTACACAATATTAAATACATTTGGATTTTTCTTATGTTGCAAGAATTAATTAACTGCTAGTGCAAGACAACTATGATCATACAAACATTCCCAATTCAAGGAATAATTTACAATTAACTATATCAACGAATACATCTAATAAATTTTTCTTTATGAAATAAAATAGAGAAAAAAGTTTAATTATGCATTGATGAGTTTTATTATATAGTTACATGTTTGAAAAAAAATAGATAATAAGGTCATCAATACATCAATGTCTAATAAATTTACATTTAGGTGGAGATAAAATTGCTTCAATTATTTTTCTTGGATTAAGCATATTAATATGATTTGAAGATTAGTTTGGAAGTTCAAGTTGAAAAGGAAACCCATGATCAAATATTGCAAGAAAGAAAATTAAGTTTAGTAACACCATATTGGCACACACAAAAGTAACCTATATATAAATAATGGACAAAACTTTAAAAAATTACTTAAGGTAAACAAGAACCATCTACGTAAAAAATATACCTCCTAATTCATAATAAAATGCAAGATGGGAAGTGATACAATTTTCACAAAATCGATTCCCATGACTAGAGTAAGCATCTTAATTCAATATATTCACATAGATTGTGTGGGTTTTCATAATTCAATTCCAAAGTTCATGAAGTTGTAATAGATGTGGTATGACCTACTTTAATGTTATTAAAAAAATATCTAATTTACTGGTGGTCATAATAGAATAATTTAAGAGTGCTTATTTTATACCAAGTCTTAGGTTAAATATTAACTAATTAAAATACTCATTGATGTAAGGAAGTTAAGGTAGCAAAAAAACTTCCTACACTAACCTTGAGAGGAGGTAATGTAAAAAAAATTCAAATCTTTACAACAATTACATAAATTAAACATAAAGAAACATAAATATCATGTATAGCACAACACAATGATTTATGTGGGGGAAAACCCTTTCGAAAGAAAAATCCCACACTCCAAAAGCCACCAAATATATTATTCATAAATCATGAAGATTACAATATACTTGTAGAGAAATATTCTCACGAGAGTATCACCAACCTAAGATCTGAAAGCAACACAACAACTATTAGACTCTCAAAATACATGTCACAATGCATATTTGTAATACAATGCCCTCATAAATAGGGTTTCCTTCTAAGGCAAGAAAAGCTAACAAAATATCTTTCATCAGATCAGAGACCTAATGATTAATGATCTAGATTTACAATAATAAAATACATAAAATGTGGCTTTTGAGGATGCTTCCTCCGAACTGCCATTGAGGTGTGTGGCCCCCAAACCTCGCAAGGGGGTACCACCTTTGCAACCCCTCACACTCAATATATTAACTTATTATAATTACAAGGTTGAGACACAATTTTTCCTAATAATTGACAAATGAAAGGCATGATAAGATGGTCATGTAATCTAAAGTAAGCCCTTGACTTGATTTCTATGTAATATTGTAATCCATACTCCATTGAATGGCCCAACAAATATTAAAAACTCAATATGAAATTATGGAACTCTATAAATAGGCATAATATTTATCCAATATGATCATGGGGATGCCACTTTGTGAAAATATTCATAGCACATGTGATCACATGATTCTTGATATTACCCCTAAATTTTTAAATTTACCACTAGATATTCATATCTTTGGGAAACCCTTTTACATTGGTACCCATATTTTTTACAAGATTTGTAAATACAATTATCAATTTATATGATCACCCATTCCTATATACCACTTTGTATAGTTATATAGTTCAAAAAATTTGATTGGTACTAGGAGGTTTGTATATCTATGATAGAAGTTGGTCTAGTAGAGCTAAACGATAATGTTAATAATTTGATTGGCCAATAATAGGATTTACTCAAAATTATGAAATCCTTTCTCAATATAATGTTTGATCTTTGTTATGTAAATCATTGCACTTAAAGGTCAAATCTCATATGTAGAATTTCATCTTCCCCATGGTCATCCCAAAAATGAAAGTACAACCCATTGTGAAAACTTGGTCTTTGTTGAATGCATATAACTTTATATTTAATGCATTAGAAATTCTCAAATGATTACAAATTTAGTATGGTGATTTGTCCTAAGATCCTATTGAAAGGGAGAACTTTTTAAAATTATTTTTCTTCCAAGTTTTTAATGTGTTATCCTATAATTTAGAATAGTAATTTTAGAATAGAAAGTGATTTAGATTTATATGAAAAATAAAATAACACAAAGAGATGGGAATGTAACTATGATTGCTTTTAAAAGATTATTAGAGTTAAAAATACATCCTTGATGAAATTTTAATGAAGGTAGATTGGTTGTACAATACCATAGAAGGTTACTAGATAGGTTGGAAGATTCTTATGAACTATCTCTAAAATATATAAATTGCATTAGAAAATACTAACCTATAATTCATGCTCACAATCTTAAAGGTCACACTTATGACCATATGATCACACTAGTGACCTCTATAAGAAAGGTGTTTTACTAGTGACTTGTACTTAAAATCCATCATTTGATGATGTGTTTCTAGTATATAAATGAGATAAATAAGCCAAAAAAATTTAGAATGGAGTAGACACTAGAATTGGCGTGTCATTTAGAGTGAAAAGTGTGAAGAATGAATTTTTCAAATCTATATTTCCCCTACTTTAGTGAGTTTGTATAACTATAATAATAAACCATAATAAAATAAATGCATTACATAAATATTTGCTAAAATATAAAGGATCCATAATAGTCATGCTATTTGTCCTCTTTCATATTTTCCTTTACAATATGATACAACATTGTGCTTCACCTAAATAGAATAAAAATCAATTATCATTTGTCAAGATGAAATATAAAAGAGAAAAATCACATATAGTTGAACTATATAGTTTCTATTGAAATAAGCATAAGAAAGGAATAGGTTATCCATGAATAATTATCTAACGTAGGACTAGGAAAATAATTCTATGAGATGGTCAAGAAAGTAATGTGAAATGACTATAAAGGAGCCATCTAGATATGGAAATGGAAAAGTAGGACCCACCTTGGGATTCTTTCTATACATATAGTTGATAAAGAAAGTATGGTTGAATATCTTCACAAGGGTATCAGATGAAAAAAATGGTACAAGGACCATGAAACTAGTAGGAGAACCATAAAACTAGTACAAGGTCAATAAAATCTTGGAGATATGGTAAGTATAATCAAGATTGTATAGTAAGAGAGTGTATATTCCCTCCCTTAAACTGATTATATGTTAGAGGATTTAATTAATTTAAAGAGTAAAAATGAGGAAAGAAAGGAATAAATATTAAAGTAATATAAATAAGATAAATAGTTTTAAGAGAGAGAAAGAGAGGAGATGTTTCCCCCCTTGCATGGATTCATAGATTTTACCCTAAGGGAAATTCCAAAAGAAGGTAGTCATAAGATATGCAAAGAATATTTGTGTCAAGATAATAATAAGTAAGAAAAGGAAATGCATATAATAAAATAAAAGGAAGCATATATGTTGAGGTGATTCTCCTATAAGTAAGAGTAATATAAGATTCCAAATCTCTCCTCCCCCCTACTCCCATGAAGAAGGAAAATTTTTAGGATTAAGGTGTCTCAACCTTTGAGTTTTAGCATTCAAATTTATTATGTAGGTGATTATTTAATTAATTCCTATGTTTACTACCTACCAAGTTAGTTGTCACTTTGTGACACCTACTAGTGAGGTGGAATTATACATGGAAGGTGGCATGTACAATTTGTAATCTATTTTCGTGGCTAAAATGGTGGAAATTGTCATAAGTTTCTATGCCATGATTATGACAAACTATGGCAACTTGCTATGATAGAATATGATATCTAGAAGGGTAATGTATGAAATTTTATATGTCACACTATGTCAGTTAGGCTACATTTATGGGTATACCCAAGTTTGCATGCGATAGTTCCATGTGTATAGGTGTCTTGCATGTTGAGTGAAAAATCACTTTGTGGAGACATATGCTAGATTTAGAAGATGCCATAATTTATGGGTCTTGACTATGAAAACATGTCATAATGGACTCATGTTCACACCTTGAGCATGGGATTTGGTTTTGGAAAGTTTTGGTACCTTCTCTTCATGTTGAAGTATTATAAATACTTAATGCCTTAGTTATTTTCTAGATGACAAGTTGAAGAATTGTCGAGATTTCGTTATGCTACCGAAATTTCTTTAGATTCATGTTGTAGAGTGATACTTCTAAAGAACATTGCTCTAACACTGTATTATAACCCTTGTTGATGAATAATATAAATTGAGTTGTTTGTTTGGAGTGTTGGTTTTTTTCCGTAAGGGTTTTCCCATGTATGTGTTTTTCTTGTACCTATGTTGTTAATCTTTACCTGTTATGTGCATCTTCTTTATTGTAACTAAATAAGGGTTTGAAATAGAAATTTTTGTACATTATCTTCTCTAGTAAATTAGTGTTGGAAGCATTTCCATGTACCTGGATTTCTTTCAACTGGTGTCATAACCTAATCACTTCTATTTCTTATTATGGGTAAAGGGTTTTTTGTACTAATTTTTTTTGAGTGAGATTTTATTGAAGAAATTATTTGTTAACCTTGTTGCAAGAAGAAGATGGTGAGAACATATGGTAGAATTGAAATAAAGAAATTTAATGGAGGTAACTTTGAGTTGTGAAAGCTCAAGATGGAAGACATTCTAGTAGACTATGATTTGTGGTTAGCTATTTCTAGAACTATGTCATCGGGCATGAATCAAGATAAATAGGATCTAATGAATTAGAAGGCTAAGGGTTCGATAAGAATTTGTTTGATTGATTCAATATTCCTAAATGTTCATGAAGAGAAGACTGGTGCACTTTTATGGAAGAAACTTTCTCAGATTTATCAAGCTAAATCCTTGGCAAATAAGTTGTTCCTACAAAAGATGTATTATTTGTGGATGGAGGAAGGGGTATTTGTCATAGATCACCTCAATGAATTCAACTTGCTTGTTGCTCACTTGATCTCTATTGGTGTGAAAATGGAGGACAATTGCATGAATTTTCTATGTGCACTCCCGAATTTATGGAAGCAACTTGTCATGACCATTGGAAGTACCACTACCACCTTCAAGATAGATGAAATGGTTGTGTTATTACTATCTGAAGAGATCTATATAGATTTTTTTTTTAAACAACTAAGGAGGCTCTAGTTGTTCAAGGAATAAAGAAAGAAAAAAGGAAAAAAGAAGAACATGAAACAAGAAAATTCAGAATCCAAATCCCATGGGAGATCTAAGTCTTCTGGTAAGACCAAGGAAAAATGTTGGAACTGTGGCCAATCTGGTCATTTTCGCAAATAGTGTAAGGAGGAAAAAAGAAGAAAAAGAAGGAATTCTCCAATTCTGACTCTAACAAATCTTCTCAGGATGATGCAAATGCCTTTGTTGTTTCCTTGGCAATGCATGCATTGCAATATGTGTGGTTGATAAACTCAAGTGCTTCTTTCCACATGACTTTAGATCGATATTGGTTCTCTAAGTATAAAATTTATGATCGTGGGAAGGTGTACCAAGGTGATGACTCTCAACTGAAGATAGTAGGTCATGGAAGAGTTAAGGTAAGGTTCACAAATGGTAGAGTGAAGGGGATCAATGGTGTCTTACATATCCTTGGTTTGGCACGAAACATTTTTATATAAGTTGAATGATGTGGGTGTGTAGGTTATCTTCTCAAATGGAGGATTCAAGATGATTAGAGGAGCTATGGTGCTTGCTAAGTGTGATAGGCACACTATTTTAGTTGGATGCATGCATGGTTCAGTGTAATAGCTCTTATGTGGAAACAAAGAAGATAACTTTTAAGTCACTATTATCACCATTGCAACTAGCAACAAAGAAGAAAGTTGCATCCACTTTTGATGGTCATTCTTTTTGGGTACCTAAGGGTGCTCATGCTTTGGAGATGAAGTTTTTTGCTTAGAAGAAAATGCTTTGGCCCCAAAGACTTGGTCACATTGGAGAAAAGGGTTTAATAACCTTGAAAAATAAATGCCTTATTGAGGGGCTTGATGATTGTAATCTTTGGTGATTAAATTGTGAACATTGTGTCTATGGAAAGAAAAACCATGTTTATTTTTATTACATTGGGGTTTCGGACTATGTGAATTCTGATGTGTTTGGTCCTATAAATATTCCTTCTTATCCAAATTTTTGTATTTTGTTTCATATAAATGAACATAGTAGAAGGAAATTTATTTATTTTCTTAGAAGTAATCATGAAGTCTTCAATCAATTTAAGGAATTAAAGGCCTTGGTAAAAAATTAAACTGGTGGGAATATCAAGTGTTTGAGGACTAATAACGGTGTTGATTTTTCTTCCACAAATTTTGATAAGTTATGTAAAGAACATGGGATTGAAATGCATAAAACAACTCCATATACCCCTTAGTAAAATGGAGTTGCAGAGAGGATGAATATGGCATTGATGGAGAGGGCTAGGAGTATTCTAAGTGGAGTTGTCCTTGAACAAAATTTCTAGGTTGAAGTTGTTGTTGATGCATGCTATCTGGATAATACATCTCCTACATCAGCTCTTATTGAGAAGACAACTATGGAGGTGTGGTTTGGAAAGAATCCCTCACTAAGCCATCTTTTTTTGTTTGGTTGCAAGGAATATACTCATTTTCCAAAGGAGAAAAGTTCAAAGTTGGAAAACAAGGTTATTAAACATGTATCTTCATTAGTTATGGTATTGGTTAGAAAAAGTTCAAGATTTCAGATACAGTGGTTGATAATATTTTCTATAGTTGAAGTGTTATCTTTAGAGATATGAAACCTTCTTTTAGTATTCTGCAATCTATAGAATAAAAAAATGAATATGTCGTTTAACTTCTTCTTGACCCTAATAATGTTGAGCTAGAAGCCAAAAATGGATCTGATTGTGAGGATATCTCTAGTAGCTCAAAAAGTTAAGAAGATGAAGAACCTCAACCTCATTCACTGAGGAGGTCCACTTGTATAGGAAACTATAGACACGTAAAATATACTGATTGAAATTGTGCATCTGATCCTGACTTACTAACATCATTTCTTCCTGAATCATCTCTTGGTCTAACCATTTAATCAAACCTCCTTATCTGATTAAATCCATCAATATTCCTCTCTTAATTGAATAAATCATCTTATCTAATTAAGTCAATCTCTTTTGTTAATTAAATCAATCCATCTGATCTAATTATCCCTATTTAATTAAATAATCAATTTATTTGATTAAATCTCTAAAGTCTATTCATTAAATTAAATAAATTAAAACCTTATTTGATTTAATCTAACACCATATCTTTTAATTAAATAAATCAGAATCTTTATTTAATTAACCTCTTATCATATGCCTCTCTTATTTGATTTAAATAAATCCATAAATTTGAGTCAAATAGGTCACATCATCTAACCTTTCTCATTAAATTAATTAACCCTTGATTAATTTAATCTCATCTCATGTCCCATCCTCTAGATAATGCAAGTTGCACATGAAAATGGATTTAATTCATTTATTAAATCTCTATTTTCCTCACAAGGCATCTTTTGGAATATTCTCTCAATTTGAATTCAAAAATTCCAAGTCAACATGTACATCCAACAAGGAAATAAATTCATCTTACATGTCCTTTGCCTTGAGCCATGTGGCATTTATTGCATTTTCCCTTCCCTCTTACATGCCATTTCAACAAATTTGAAATTCAAAATTATGCATTTATTGGCACAAACCCCAAATCTTGCACATCCTTCACCCATTCATAGCTTGACAAGTGGCATCTTGCCATTGGATGAATGTTAGTCCCAAATTGCTCAAATTTGGACATTCATCCATCTTGGCATTCTATAAATAAAATGCTCATATCCTTATTTCATCATCCACAATTTGAGCAAAGTTACCATGCCCAAATATCCATCAAATTTCATCAATCATTCTTGAATCATAGTTAAGTTTTGCAGATTTTTAGCTTGGAGCACTCTTCAAAATCAAGAAAGTGGATCAAATCTTCATCAACACATCAAGTTTGCATCATAGGAATTGGAAAAGGGCCAATTTTCACATCAAATTGGCACCAATTCCCCCATGGGATCATGTGTTTGCACATCTAATTAGGATTCAATCTTTGTTTTATCATTTCCATTGTGTTCTTTAATATTTTCTTCCTAGTTTGAATGTTGTAAATGGATTTCATGGGGAATCCTTGTTTTAGTTTGCAATTCCTTGTTTAACTTGTTTATTCATGTTGTTTTGTAGGTACTAGGAAAAGGGTTCACACATTTGGCACTAGAAGGAGGGCTGGATATCATCATTTCTCATCTTTTCCCACAATTTCCACGTTTTTCCTCACACACAGAAAATTCCAACGTTGGGAGCTCAACGTCGCATTTTGGCACCATTGACTTCTCAGCATCGCTATATGGCACTGCTCGAAACTAAAACTGTGACACTGGAATCGTCCCACCAAAATATTTGAATTTCAAACTCCGCCGCTGGACTCGTTGACTTGTAGGAATTTTCAAAATTTTAAAAACTACAACGTTGGAAGAAAACTACGACGCTGGGTGAAAAGTGAGATGCAATTGAGCTCTTTGTCCCGACACAGAGTGACGCTGACTGGTAAGCGGCGCTGTGAGGGCATCGCTCAGAAATCAAACTGCGACACAGTTACGAGTTGTGACGCTGGAAGACAGTAAAAAGGGAAAATATAATTTTAGCACGTGCTTTTGATTTATGATTAATGTGTCTTCTATTTTCTTCTTTTTAATTTTTGTATTTTCCAAAATCTGATTGGTTTTTCTTCCTTGTAGGTTGGAAACCAAAATTGAAGAAAGGAGAAGCATGAGAAGGATGTTCATCAAATCAAAGTGTTTTTAAACACTATAGTGTTTGCTTAACACTTTTTCACAAAATTGTTATCTTTTTCTTCCTTAAGGCACTAGTTTTCATTTGGGTCTAAAAAGAACCTTTCCATTTCTTACAAAAAGGGCTAAAACAAACCTTAGGATCACAACTTATTAGATTTTTTTTCTTGGATTAACAATTGAACAAATGTCTTTCACTTGTCTTTTGGTGCTTAAAAAGAACTCACATCTTGCTTTGTGGATTTAAAAGGAACAAGTGCAATTTTGTTTTTTGTGAAAGTTTACTTGAACTAAAGGCATTGAAAAAAGGATGTATGCGCTTCTCTTGCACTTTATAGCGATCTTGAGAATCAAAAGGCCTTTTTCATGACTTTAGGGTGAGACAAAATAATCACCTCCACACTTCGATTTGGGTTTAAAATTGAACAACATCTTGTGCAAGTGTGAGTGGGGGCATTGTTGCGTATATTCTCTCTTCTTGTTGCCAACAAGGATTGATCGAGTTACGAATATTGTTCTTCATTCACTTTTGTTTATCCTAGTGGGCCTGGCTTGGGGAAAAAGTACTCACCCAAGGGAGCGACTCAACCGGTAACACTCTAAAGCCAAAAGTATTTCCAATTGGGATATAAATGTGGATATTGGAAGAAATGCCAATATTACACGGTTGATTCTGACAAGATGGATCCAAAAGGGGACTCTTGCCGTATGGGTCAATCTCCATGAACAGAAAGTCCTTATTAAAACCCATGTGCTAGAAATTGCCAAAATCCTTTAATCTATTTGTTGGTGCAAGAACGGTCGTTCTGAAGCTGCCCCACACTTTTATGGTCTTCTAGTAGAAATAGAAAACATGCCATGGGAGTTTCATAGGTGTTGATGCTTGTCTGCCCCGTATAAGTGAGTGTCATGGAGGGGAGCTAGTGGGATCAAGCATCTAACCATTCGCTAGACAAGTGTAGCTGGACTTGTCCAAGTGGGAATCCAACAAATATTGTCTTACACAACCATAAGATTGTACTTATTTTTGGGTTACAAAATTCATTGCTTGATTGAAAATGTCTCAAAACAAACACTTAACATCATCCAAACTTCAAACACTTTTGGAGACAAATACCATTGACTCAATCTATATGTTATTACTTTCCCTTGGGATTCACGTCCTTAGAGATTTCTAAACATTGGATTATATCTCGATTTGTCTCCTTAAGTAAACAATAGGAAAACCCTTGCCTTAAGTTCATTAAATTTCCACATAACATATCTTGTGGGGTTTGAAGAAATTAAGACATTGGACATCTTAGTTTGAAAAACTAATCGAAGAAAGTGTTTTTGGTAAAATAAAGCCATTAAGCAAAGCTAAGAAAAATGAACTTTCATATGTGTTGAAGAATCACAATACCAAAGCAAAAATCATTGGTAGGAAATCCGAAAATGAATGTTCAAATGAAATCATTTCTTGGTCACAAAGGTCTATAGGAAGCATTTGTATGCTCGTCAATACCTAGGTCTAGGCAAACAAAGTGTCTTTTTTTTAGGTTTATCTTAGGATCAAAGCAAATCAAAATCTTTTTCATCCATCCCGCAAAACAAACATCATCTCACCATCACCTTTTGGAATATCTTGAAATCATCCTTTAATGCTAGGCCTTGTGGAAAAATCAAACATCATCAAATCCTTGAGACTAAATCCTTGAAAACATTATCAAAATCACCTTTTGGCTAGGTATGTGTAGATGCATCCTTTTGCATATGCTTAGTCAAAGTCATCAAAATCATCTTGTTTAGCTTAGTATACATAGATGCATCCTTTTTCATATGCTTAGCTAAATTATCATCCTAAATAGGTGTGGGTAGATGCATCCTTCTCCCCACACATACTCAAATCATCATCTCTTGAACAAAGCTATCCATTAGTTCATCATCCAACATCTTAGGGTCTTTTTGTTCAAAATCAAAACAATCAAAACCAATCAAAATCAAGGACAAACTCAAAATCAAAATAAAAAATCTGAAACATATCCAAAAGTCTGAAAAGCCTAGCATTTCTCATCAAGATTGATCAAAATACCATAACATCCACATTATCCATCCCTCACATCATCACCGTATCATCTCTTGATCCTTAAGATACCCTAATTTTTTTTTACTTTGGACATAAAATAAAGATCAATCCAAAGAATCAAGAGATTCATCTCTCCTATTTTCTTAAGAATTGATCCTTGTTTTATGGTTCAAACTAGATCTCAACACAAGAAGAGCATGGAAACCACCATAGAAACACCCGCTTCAAGTGATCTTAGCCAAAAAAACGTTGAGATATATCCTGCTAAGTCAAGCAATCCATTGACCATCTCATCATCCCAAAATCCACAAGAGGAAAACCAAGGAGAAGATCTTACCCTTGGGATGTCTCACAAAGAAATAACTGAAATGCTCCAAAATCCGGACAACCATAGAATCATCAACATCATGATGAGGCTCAACCCTTCGTTATACATGCTTGAACTAGCAAAACAAGGGGCCAAACTACCTTCAGATTTTGATGTGAGTACCATAGTGGAGACATCATTTCCTCCAATCTCATCCACCATCCCCATATCATCTACACCCCCATCCCAAAAAATTACACAAAACATTCTGCAAATCATGACTTCTTTTGCTCCAACCCAACCCAATGTTAACAAGGGAAATGCATTCCTTAATTCTCTTCAAGCACACCCCCTTGTTAATAATCAAAACTTGGATGCAAACACCACCTTGTAACAAAACATATATGAAAACCCATTACATATGAATGTTCCTATTACCTTCCACCATGATCCATCATCATCATACTTTCGTGCAACGCTCCAAACTCCCCTCCTCACAAATTCACAAGGGGAGGGAGATATGTTCGGACCAGGGGGCATCTTTGACACCACAAAATTTTCACAAGAACTTGCACCCCTCACATTTCCATCTCTTCCACAATTTCCATCATCATCCCCATCACTCCTTGGTTTAGGGCTTCCCCCTCTACCAAGTATCAATCAAACTACTATCCCAAATATCAATCAAAGCATTATGCCAAATGCTCAAAATTTTTGGTTGATATCACAACAACAGAAGAAAAACACACACGCAATTGCAACATCATCAAACACCCCCTTAACATCACAAAGCATGGTCTCTCAAGGACCAATCACATCAATAGCACCATCCATCACACAAAACACCAATACCACCCTCACAAATACCATTCCAAATCCACCTCCACCCCCACCACCACCAACTTCCACAACATCAAGCCAATACGATGCAACATTGCAAGCTACTTTCCAAAGAGTATACCAACAAGTTTAGAAACAAAAAGCCGAACAACTAGCTGCTCAACAAGCTTTGCAAGCTATACAAGCTGCCCAAGTTGCACAAGCCGCATTACAAGTGCAACAAGTGCAACAAGCCCAAGCTTTATTGCAACAACAACAACAAGTCGCTCAAGTTGCACAAGTCACGCAAGCATTGCAAGCACAAAATACTGCTCAAGCACAAGCTGCACAAGTGCAAGCTCAATATTAGGCACAACAAGCCCAATATCAAGCACAACTTCTTGCACAAAGACAAGAAGCACAATTGCAAGAATATCAACAAGTAATCAAGCAATATCAAGAGCAGCAAGAAGCTGCAAAATTGGCAGCCCAACAACAAGCGTTGTTGGAACAACAACAATCACAACAACAAGCATTGTTGGAACAACAACAAGTGCAACAACAAGCACAAATCTTAGTGCAACAACAACAAGATCAACGATAAGCAAGTGGAAGCCTACCTAGCTCGGCTGAACATACAGATACGATCGAACAACACACTGACCAATCCACCCATCCAACCCACGATTGAAGCACTCCAAAACACTTTCATTCCACCCCCTGATCAGCAAAATGATGTGATGACACAAATCAGGTTGCTCTTGCAACAAGTGCTCGATCTTCAATCAGGCCGAACAACCAAAACACCAAGCAACTTGTGTCCTTATCCATTCGGTAGGAGCCTAGTAATGAAACCATTTCCGAAGGGATTTGAAATCCCCAAATTTGACAAATATCGAGGAATGGGAAACCTTGAAGATCACATCAGGGATTCCAGGTTCATTGCATGGAGGTCACATATGACGATACTTATCTGATGCGGCTATTTCCTAGGAGCTTGGCAGGCCACACTATGGAATGGTTCTCTCGTCTACCTTCAGGCATTAGAACATTTCAAGAAATTATAGATGCATTCATTAAGAACTACGCATGCAACATTGCAATGGATGTTAGTCTAGAAGAACTCTCAGCTCTGAAACAAGGAAAGGGTGAATCTTTCACTTCATTCCTTCAACAATGGAAATCCAAGGCCAATTAGAGCAAGTGGACCATGCCAGAAGAACAACAAGTTTGTACCATCATAGCCAACCTTGAAGGCCATTTGGCATTTCATCTCAAGGTTCAGGGCATCACCACATATGATCAGTTGATCCCCAAGGTGCTTAGCATCGAAAGAGCCCTTGTGACTCAACCCACATAATCAACATCATACCATGAACAACAAAACAACTGCCCACCATCCAACTACAATTACAAACCTCACATGTGGGAAAGGAACAAAAATATCACTAATGACGGTGTCATCGATGCCAAGGTAGTCATTAGTGCCCCTTGCCAACATACACCCGCACCACAAATCCAAACATAACACCAAAACACTCATCACACAACACACCAACCCAACAACAATCCAACCATCAATAATCTCAATGACCAAAGGGGACCACCTCAATGGAAAAGTTATCCCAAATGAAAATACACCACTTTGGGGGAACCACTTGAGGACATAATGAAAAAATTGATCGACGAAAAACTCATCAAGCCTCCTACATTTCAGAATTACCATGAACCAGATGTCAAACCTCCTTGGTATAACGAGAATCAACTCTGCGAATTCCATAAAATAAAAGGCCACACCACAAATAGTTGCATGAGACTCAAAAAATCATTCAAGATCTCATCGATAATAAAATCATAAATGTGGAACAACCTACGAGAAATCAAGATCTTAAGATATATACGAATTCGATGCCGAACCATGGCAACAGAGGGAATAAAAATGACAAAGGGAAGGGCAATGCAAATCATGTGTATGAAACAGTTGTTGCCTCCCTAAATGAAGACTACATGGTCATCACCATCAAGGGTGCCCATGCCGAAGATTGTGGAGTCACCAGAAGAGGCAGCAAAGTAACCATCGCAAGATCATCCCAACCAAACAGAGTCCCTGCATCTAGATCCGTTCCTAATGGCTACAGTGTCCTAGATCAACTTAAGAGAACGCCAGCACACATCTCCATTATGGAGTTGTTAAAAATATCATCAGCTCATAAGAAGATCCTTAAGGAAGCATTAGCCTCATCCACTATTCCCACAGATCTTGATACAGAGCAATTCCAAGCTATAGTCAGAAATATCATTACGCCTAATCTCCTTACGTTCTCTGACCAAGATTTCCCAGCTCAACCATCTCACAACTGTGCACTTCACTTGGAAGCCATAGTAACTAAGAGCAAAGTCAAAAGGGTCTTGGTTGATGGAGGTGCAGGTTTGAATATTTGTTCTCTCAGCCTCATCAAGCAGTTGAAAATATCAGAAGATTCTATCAACAAAGGAAAGGGCATCACAATAAGAGCATATAATGACCAAGAAAGAGTGTCTTAGGGTACAATCAAACTACCTATTCAAGTAGGGCCTGCCATCATGGAAACCACCTATCAGGTATTGGACCTTGACTTGCCATATAATATCCTCTTAGGACGTCCATGGATCCATGCGATGAAAGCAGTAGCATCAACCTTCCACCAATGTGTGAAATTCACACATAATGGACAAGAAGTTACCATCCATGGAGATCCTGAGCCTTTCTCATATTGCAAAAATCTTGAAGCAAAATATTACAAAATCCCCCAAGTACCAAAAAATGATGAGGGCCCATCCACACAATACATCGATCCCGCCACCCTCACATCCACTTCTGTGACAAAGACACCACCACTCTGGCTATTCCCACCATCTCTGACATCAAGCTCATCATCTAGGATGATGGTTGTGGAAGCTACAAGCTCCCTAACAATGCTTTTGTGGTAGGAGAGTTACCACAATCTCCTAGATCACGGGGACGTCCATAAGAAAATCAAGCTTCCACATCACAAATGTCTCCTGAAGACTATCCCAAATTCACAAGCTGGGGAGACCTTGGCTAGGAGGTTATTGAGGCAGATCTATCACATATGCTATATCAAGATGAAAGACCAGCACCTGAATTACCAATGGATGACAGAAGCAAGGGTCTACAAATGATGCTCGCAATGGGCTACAATAGAAACCAAAGACTTGGACAAAACGACAATGGGATCATAATACCTATCATGCCAGAGACACGACCAATAAAAAATCTTGGCCTTGGATGTACCCCTCCGAGTATAACCATATGTGGCCGAAGTCCTCCAGTTAGAGCGGTTAATAAACCTCATCAGCCAACTGCAACAGAACTAAGATTACCAGTATCCACAGGTCGTGTTCTAGACAACTATACCTTTGATATAACCGATGTCTATAATAGTAGCGATGATGACAACCCCATATCCAATCTACCTAGGCTATTCGAAGATACCACTCTTTGCATGATTAGCACCCTTTCCTTTGAAGCAAACCATCAAAATCATGAGATCCGCCTAGTATATCCCCAACTCATCGACTATGACCAACGAGGGCCACCGATTCTCGATACATTCAAAAATGATGAGGCACTCTCAGAATTCATGGGATTGTGGGACAACATTCCATACGGGGATCACAAAGTAGGGTTTATAATGGAGTTGGACACACATGCCTATTATGGGGAAACAATTGAATCCTTCAGTCACAAAAGTGAAAACCACACTAAGAATCATATCCAAGTCCTTGAGTGAAAACCACACTGTGGCACTCTCTGAAAAGAAAAAAGTAAAAAGAAAGGATGTATCCAATGGTGAAAATCTCTCTGAGGCACCCGAGGATGAAGGATTCAATCTTCCTTTAAGAGCTATTCATCGGGAAAAGTCAATAGTCTTGGCTGAAAAATGCAATCCTGTCAACCTAGGATCAGAGGAAACCCCGCATATCACATTCTATGGGGAATCACTATTATCAAAAGAGCAAGAAATCCTAACAGCATTCCTAAGGGAAAGGAAAATAAACTTCACATGGAGTTATGCTGACATGCTGGGGCTTGATCCAGAGACTATGGTTCATCACTTAGCAGTGTATCCAGAAGCAAAGCTGGTCAAACAAAAGCTTCAAAAAATCCACCCTCAGATCACTCTATTAGTCAAAATGGAGTTGAAAAAGCTACTAGATGTAGGATTCATATGACCAATAGATTACCCAGAATGGGTATCAAACTTGGTACCTATTTCAAAGCCTGATAGAGCCATTAGAATCTGCACAGACTTCCAAGATTTGAACAAGGCATGTCCAAAAGATGAATTCCTGCTTGCCAACATTGACATGATAGTAGACTTGACAGCTGGACATGAGATGTTATCACTAATGGATGGATTTTCAAGATGCAATCAGATCATGATAGCTAAAGAGGATCAACATAAGACAACCTTCACTTGTCCATGGGGGACTTAATGTTGGAACATGATGCCATTTGACCTAAAGAACGCAAGAGAAACATATGAATAGGCCATGACATTGATATTCCACGACATGATCCATAAAATAGTCGAAGACTATGTTGATGACATTCTAGCTAAGTCAAGAAAAAGAAAAGATCACATAGCAACCCTAAGTGCTATCTTTGACAGACTGGAGGAATACAAAGTCAAACTAAATCCTAATAAATGTGTCTTCAGTGTACAATCAGGTAAACTCCTAGGATATATAGTGTCCATGAGGGGTATCGAGGTGGATCCAGCAAAGATGAAAGCAATCCTTGAGATGGAAGCACCGAAAACATTAAAGCAACTAAGAGGTCTGCAAGGCATACTTCAATCCATCTGATGATTCATAGCACAACTAGTAGACAAGTAGAACCCATATTCTCACCTACTCCACAAGGGAGTAGCATACAAATGGGATACCAAGTATGAAGAGGCATTTAACAAAATAGAAGAATATCTACTAACACCGCTAGTCTTAATGCCACCCATCCCAGGAAAGCCATTGATTCTATACATATCAGCAACAGTAGCAGCCCTTGGAGCTCTCCTAGCTCAGCATGATGAAAACGGAACAGATAGGGCTATCTACTATATTAGCAGGACAATGGTTGGGCATGAGCTAAACTATTCATTCATCGAGAAAGCATGCCTTGCAGTAGTGTTTGCATCAAAAAAATTTAGACATTACATGTTGGCACACAAGATAGAGCTCATCAACAAAATTAATCCCCTCAAGTATCTACTATCAAAGGAAATGCTCATAGGAAGAATGGAAAAATGGGTGATGATACTGTCAAAATACGACATTGAATATATGGAGAGGAAAGTGATCAAGGGACAAGTCATCGCAGACCAACTGTCAGAAGCACCTATCTATTTTGAGAATCCTCTTATCTCAGAGTTTCCAGATGAATCCATTTTTAATCTCAACGTAGCTGACCACTAGAAACTATACTTCGATGGCTCATACACACAACACGGATCAGAAGCTAGTGTCTTCTTCATCACCCCACAAGGGGATTGCATACCAAGGTCATACAAATTGGCATTTCCTTGCACTAATAGTATTGCAGAATACTAGGCTTTAACCATAGGTCTCAGGATAGCAGTGTAATGGAACATCATAGCTCTCAAAGTGTACAGAGACTCTCAGTTGATCATAAATCAAGTCAATAATGAATATCAGACCAAGGATCACAAGCTCACTCCATACAAGAAATTGGTGGAGACTCTCAAAGAATATTTTATAGAAATAACATTTGAGTAGATTCCAAGAACCAAAAAGAGAGTAGCAGATGCCATGGCAACAATTGGGTCCCTACTGGACATCCCCAACAATGTTCCAAAATATGAATTCCTGATAGAGAAGCTTCTCATGCCCACATTCGAGGTAACATAATCAGAATTCATGTGTGAAATCGTTGGTCCTAGTGATCCTTGGTACCATGACATTTACAAATATCTTCAAATAGGAGTCATACCCACTGACCTACCATCAAACCTAAAATGAACCTTTGTTAAAAAGCCATCCATATTTGTCATCTTAGGTGATACCCTATATCGTAGAAGCATAGAAGGTACTTTACTGTACTGTTTAAACATTGAGGAGGCATTAACCACTCTAACCGAAGTTCACAACAGTATATGTAGTTCGCACTCGAGTGGAATGACCATTGCTAAGAAACTATTGAGGATGGGGTATTATTGGCCCACAATGGAATGAGAAGCACATGATCATGCCAGAAAGTGTCTACAATGTCAGCAGCATGGGGACCTCATCCATGCTCCAACTCAAGAGCTTCATCCTATCGTCACACCATGGCCCTTTTCACAGTGGGGACTCGACCTCATTGGGAAAATCACACCCACCTCATCTAACAACCACAAATTTATCATAACCACAACTAAGTACTTTACTAAGTGGGTGGAGGCCATACCCATGATGTACATAACTGGGAAGCAGATTTCAAAGTTCATTATGAACTATCTCATTTGCTGCTATGGTGTTCCACAAGCCATTATCTCAGATAATGGGACACCATTCAAGAATCAGGATGTCCGCGACTTATGCAAAAAATTCAAAATCCAACATTGCTTCTCCACCCTGTACTATCCCCGAGGCAATGGCCAAGCAAAAGCAACAAACAAGACCATTTTGAAAATCCTCAACAAAACAATCAATGATGCAAGTTGTGACTACCATTTGCAGCTTAATCCTGCCCTCTGGGCCTGTCGAACCAGCATCCGTACACCCACTGGCACCACCCCCTTCTCCTTGGTCTATGGATCAGAAGTCGTACTCCCCATTGAGATCAAGCTCCCATCCCTCAAGATATCATTACAAAACCTCATCACGGATGAAGAATACCGAGTATCAAGGCTAAATGAGCTGGAGCTACTAGATGAGCGACGTATAGATGCGTTGAATCATTTGCAAGTCTATCAGAATAGACTCAAAAGGAGCTACAATAAGAAAATTAGAAGCAGGGCATTCCAAGTCGGAGAACTAGTCTTACAAGAAAATCAGAAAAATATCCCAAACCTAAGCAGCAAGGGAAAGTTTGAACCCAATTGGTTGGGACCGTTCATCATAATAGCAAGTTACAAATCAGGGGCATATCAGCTATCAATACCCAAAGGGGAACCTCTGCAGGAGCCCATGAATAGCTCTCACCTCAAAAAGTTTTATGCCTAAATCTTTCAAGGTATAGAACCAAAAACCCAAAAAATTAGAAAATGTCCTAAAAAAATTGTTACTTTGGCAAAAACTTGGCAAACAGGCATCTTGGTGACAACAAAAAAATCAAAAAAGCAAAAAATCCAAAAAATTAGAAAAAAATCAAAAATTGTAAAGAGAAAAAATTGTCTTCTAGTGAAAACCACTTCAGTGGCACTTTGGACAAGTACCTTGGTGAAAACCTGGCAAACAGGCACCTTGCGTAAATAAGCACTTTCCATCCACTAGGATCTTTACGGCTTGTTCGGCATTATCCATCCATTTCACTTCCATCATCCATCACATTCAAGTCTCCATCCATCAGTCATCCACTTGTATCTACATCATAGCTTGGTCCTATGTTCGTATCATGATCCCTCTTAGTACTACTCAACCCATCCTCAAGGTCAGTTTGTCCTGCCTTTATCAGAGTAGTCTATTGCATCACACTGGGGGCATGTTCTTATCGGATCCGATTCGTATATGATCTTAAAATCCTCAAATCAGAAAACCCAAAAACATCAAAAAATAAAAAAAATCCAAAAAATCAAAACATCAGAAAATCCAAAAACATTCAAAACATATCAAAATCCAAAAACATTCAAAACATGTCAAAAAATCCAAAACAGGTCAAAAAGTTAGTCAAAATGTCAAAAACGGAGTCGTCTTGTCAAACTACGTCATCTCTGAGCTTGAACGTAGGCAAGTTGATCTTTGATCATCCCCCAAGACACTTAGGTCAGTCCTTTAGGAGTCGGTCATAATAAATCGACATTTCATCATGTATATCTTCATCTATAAATCGGTCAAGTCGTTAATCGAACTACGTGGTCTCTACGTGTATAACATAGGCAAGGCTAATCTGTCGATCAGCCCCTAAGGCCCCTAGGATAGATCTTTAGGTTAGTTTCATGGTCAAAATTTTAGAAAATCCCAAAAACATTTGAAAATATCAAAAAATACCAAAAATAGCCTCAAAACATTGTAAAACTCTAAAAACATCCAAATATTCGAAAAAAAATCCATTTGTCTCATCTCGCTTGCACCCGCAATAAACATCATCCATAATAAACTGATCGTCACCCTCAACCTTTGGTGAAACAGTTAGAAACAAGTCTAGTAGATTAAAAGTGAAAACTTAAAATGACAAGTCTCAAGTCTAAGTCAGTATGTAAACAATTTGGTCAACTCTTCGCGTCAATAGTCCATCATCTAATCAGTCCCATATCAATCATCTGATAACATCATGTCCTAGGATGAATCCTTCCTACAATGGGCATTATTTATCATAAAGAACACTTTGGATAAACGAAATGACGTGTCGCCATCCACTAACAGGTTCTAGGATGTATCCTTCCTATAATGGGCATTATCTTTTGGCAATAGTTTCGGTTCTTATCCTTGAAAACACATTCCCTTTTGGTTAGCAGTATTGAAGAGCATCAAGTTGTTTGTTTACTTGGTTTTTATCTTTTGACTTATTTTATTTGCACTCATTCCAAGGACGTCTCGATGATATCCCAAAACAGAGGATTTAGAGAAATAGGAATGGGGCAATGATCATTATCTTTTGTTTGTTATGCTTGTTGGACGTTCTTGAAATATAACCTCGGTGAATACTTGCTTTGTTAGGTATGTATGGAAGAGGTCTAGGGCAACTTGTTGACTATTGCATGGATAGGTTTACCTTTCCGTGTTTTGGTCTGAGGTGCCTGAAACTTCTGAAGTGCATCCTAGCAAGGTTTCCGTATGTCAGGTGTGAACAAGAATACTCCTATCTACTTGTCAAATCAAAGTTCATCTCACTGGGTATAACACCTTCCTGGTTTTCTATACCTTGATGCATCATACCATGTGTGTTATCAAACATAAGAAAATTTGGCCCTTTGAAAATCCCAATTCCTCGGCAAGTAATCATCATCATCATCATAATCATTTGCATTTGCATCATTTTATATCTTGTTGAAATGACTTCTTCTTTTCTTACTAACCACAAAAACAAGGTACTATGATAGTTGATCATCATCACCATCATCGTCATCGATCCTGCATCCAAAAATTAGTAGCATATTGTATAAACATATCATATAGGAAACATACACATTACATTTTAATCATCATATAAATAGGTTATCATAAACATTCTTCATAGATAGGTGCATCCATGTCATTGCATTTCACCCATTACATTGCATCGCATGGCATTATATCAATCATCACATAACATTCATTTGCATTTTATAACCATTTCACATTACCACCTATCATATAAATCATCGCGTAAACAAAAGCATTTCATAATCATTTTTTGCATAATAATACACAATAGGCATAGAAGCATTTAATTCATTTACATACTTATATAAACATCATGGCATCATCACATTACATTTATATTACATCGCACATCATTACATCACTTTACATTAACATAACATCGCATCCTCATATCACTTGGCATCACATACATTACGTCATCATTTATTGTGTTTAGGATAATAACATTTGTTATTCTAAGCATGTCATAAAACCACCTCATTATGCATTAACACCATTTGTATCATATCAGGACCATCGCATTCATATTTTATCACCCATATCATCTCATAAATAGCATCATAAATCATTTACTGCATAAATCATTCCACAAACGCATAAGTGTGCAAAATTCATTATAATCAAAGCATATATGCATCCATAAAAAAATATAGGTCACATATCATTTCACATGAACATCATAGATCATATTAAAATCCACATCACATATCGATCAACTCATTTGCATTATCATAAATAGATCATCATATAGATAACATCATTGCACATCATATCATAGGTTAGCATAATATAGATCTGTTAATCACAATCATTGCATAAACATCATTAGAAATAAATGCATCCATAAAGACATCATTGTAAAGGTTATAGAAATAAACCATCCATGCATAAAAGGGAACATGGTACATCGCATCAAAATCATCATCAGATATATATCATCAATAACACAACTGTCATAGTACAAAATAAATCGAATCACTATACATATATGTCAATCGGTACAAAAGGCCCATCGGGCTATAAAAAATGAGCCCATAAGGCACAAAAGGTATCATATCATCTCAATCAAGCTCGATCCCTGTGAATGCTGCCCTCGCCTCTGTCACCGTGACCCTCAACTAGTCTATGGCTGGCCCGCTCTGAATACTCTGGGACCCACTCTGCTCTGGGTACGGCCTCATGATAGGATTGTCGATAATACTTTGCCTCTCGGATGGAATCCCTATAGGATCAAACTGACACTATACCTTAGGAGGAGGAGGTTGTCATGCTCTCTATCTGCTATCTCCGGCCTAGCTCAGTAGCTGCCTGTAACTCTGTAGCCTATCTCTGTTGTACAACCTGATCTCTCTCAGCTCTGAGCTTCTCTCTCTCAGCCCTCGCCTGATCTCTCTTGGCGGTCACGGCCTGGATCTGAGCCTGTAACTTGCAATCAGCGAATCTTGAGCATCTTCCTGTCCCTGTGGCTACACCTGTGGCTACACCCGAGGATGATCATTGTCCTGTGGTGGCTCCTGCTGCTGGTCCTGCATGGGTACGTCTCTATGACCTAGCAGGACTGGAGGAACAACTGGTACATCCTATCGAATCTCAAACCTATGTCCTCATCCTCGTCCTCCCCCTCTGCCTCTAACTCTACGCAGATCTAGTTCAACACCTAGAATAGTCAATCGAAGTTGAGGTCGGAACAAGTCCCTGTAGGCCTGAGTGGTGCCTTGATCTGCTAAACCCTGATCATAGGCCCATGGTTGGGCTACCAAGTGTCTAAAGCTCTCCATGGCCTCTGAGGAAGGAATGTACTGTCCCCATGACACCTCTATCATGCTGTGAACGAAGACGGCTACATAGTCGTCATTAGGCCAATCCTGCAGCTCTCTGAACTGACGTTGCACGTGCTCGGGCAAGTACCTCTCAATCATAGTATGCTCCCACCCCTGCATATATTGGTCTTGGCGGTAATAGAATAGATGATCGGCATCATCAGCCCATCCAAGCTGACCAAGGTACGGTTTCCAAGTGAAAACTAGCATCTCGTCTAAGACCTGCCTCTAGTAGGGCATCCCATGCTCATCGATGTGTGTAAAGGACACACCGCCTTTGTATCGTGCCACAAGGGGATTGTCTGCCCCCATTAGAACTAGAATGACAAGTGGACGTAGCACAGAAATGTGCTCCCACACCCAGACGTGAAGTAAAGTCACTTCAGCCCCCAGCGCTCTACCGTCCATGTAGACGTACTCATGGAGGTCCCTGTAAAGCGAAGCTAGAAGAACAGGCCCCCGTGCGAAACGAACCGACCTATCTTAGACCATCCAATCCCAGTAGTACCCCTAGCCAGGACTGAAGTATCACCCTCATCTGTCTGGGGCAACAAGACCCGAAATGATAGCTGCAACCACCCAGCAATAGGGAGGTGATATGACCCTGTATCGCTCTAGCTCTATCTATCCCTCACAGAAGATGATGTCCCATGTGGCAAGAAATCTACAGCAGGCCTTGTGCCCCTCGTCCATATCAAAAATCACCCATCAGCCATGAATCGACAATTGTAGAATATGCCAAACGTCCTCCAAAGTGACAATAGCCTTGCCAGTGGGGAGATGAAATGAGGACGTCTCGCTGTGCCACATCTTGGCCAGCGCTGACAACATTCCTAGGTGAGTGCGCACGGGCACCGAGTATGCAATGTGCCACAAGCCCGCAACCCTGAGTCATTCCTGGTCCCTATTGCTCAAGTCTTGCAAGACGCCCGCCAAATCTCGTGACCTATGCTTCTGAGAGTAGAGCACTCTCGCCCCGTCCTACATCAAGGAAAGTCACCGTGTTAAAAATTTTGAATTTTTTTTTGATTGAACGCTCCAAAACTTCCCCAGCGGTGCAACTCGTGAAGGCGTCATAGTTTGATTTTAATCAAACTCCGACGTTGGGCCCTAAAAGAGAAAAATTGCACCGCCACGGTGCACTTTATCATCCAGCATCATTGTTTTTGTGAAATGGGTGACACCACGTCGCAATTCTTCAAACCAACCCGTTGGCCCCGAGCTCAGCGTCACAGTTTGTAAACTCTGAACTACACCGCGCGACGTAGTTTGATTGCCGAGCGACGCTATATAGCACCGCTATAGGCAAACTGACCCTTTAAAGCATTAAATAGGGCATTAAATGAAAAGACAAAACTTGGGTAAGGGTCACATACTGGTGCCTCGATGCCAGGTGGCCAGTGGTAAGTCTGAACTTGATCAGTGATGTGTAGGGGAAGCTGTCGTTGTGCCATATCACTGGAGAGTCAAAGCTCAAATTTCAAGGTTGCTAGCAGAGGTGTGTGAAAATGACTTGAAAGTGACCCCTCGGGCCCCTTTTAAGCCTAAAAATTAGGGTTTTTTCACCCTGTTTGGCTGTCCTGCTAGGATTTTGGACCCCCGAACCACTTTTTGTCTGGTTGAGGCTTTTTTTTCATCGTTTTATTGCATTTAGACACGTTTTTAATCTCCCAGAGCCTTTTTAGACCTATTAGGTACTTTGTCTTCTTTTATCGTGAGATCACCCAAAAATTAGAATTTTCATCCAATCTCTCGAGAGGGCATTATATTGGCATATTCTCTCATGCCAGGCAGCAGTGGGGCAAGTTTTTAAATAACAAAATTTTTGGCTTCGATTGAGATCGGTTATTCTTTGAACCAACGCAACAAGTGCATTGCTTCAAAGAGGGGCAAAATGTAGACACATAAAATATACTGATTGACATTGTGCATCTGATCCTGACTTACTAACATCGTTTCTTCCTGAATCATCTCTTGGTCTAACCATTTAATCAAACCTCCTTATCTAATTAAATCCATCAATATTCCTCTCTTAATTGAATAAATCATCTTATCTAATTAAGTCAATCTCTTTTGTTAATTAAATCAATCCATCTGATCTAATTATCCCTATTTAATTAAATAATCAATTTATTTGATTAAATCTCTAAAGTATGTTCATTAAATTAAATAAATTAAAACCTTATTTGATTTAATCTAACACCATATCTTTTAATTAAATAAATCAAAATATTTATTTAATTAACCTCTTATCATATGCCTCTCTTATTTGATTTAAATAAATCCATAAATTTGAGTCAAATAGGTCACATCATCTAACATTTCTCATTAAATTAATTAACCCTTGATTAGTTTAATCCCATCTCATGTCCCATCCTCTAGATAATGCAAGTTGCACATGAAAATGGATTTAATTCATTTATTAAATCTCTAGTTTCCTCACAAGGCATCTTTTGGAATATTCTCTCAATTTAAATTCAAAAATTCCAAGTCAACATGTACATCCAACAAGGCAATAAATTCATCTTACATGTCCTTTGCCTTGAGCCATGTGGCATTTATTGCATTTTCCCTTCCCTCTTACATGCCATTTCAACAAATTTGAAATTCAAAATTATGCATTTATTGGCACAAACCCCAAATCTTGCACATCCTTCACCCATTCATAGCTTGACAAGTGGCATCTTGCCATTAGATGAATGTTAGTCCCACATTGCTCAAATTTGGACATTCATCCATCTTGGCATTCTATAAATAAAATGCTCATATCCTCATTTCATCATCCACAATTTGAGCAAAGTTACCATGCCCAAATATCCATCAAATTTCATCAATCATTCTTGAATCATAGTTAAGTTTTGCAGATTTTTAGCTTGAAGCACTCTTCAACATCAAGAAAGTGGATCAAATCTTCATCAACACATCGAGTTTGCATCATAGAAATTGGGAAAGGGCCAATTTTCACATCAAATTGGCACCAATTCCCCCATGGGATCATGAGTTTGCACATCTAATTAGGATTCAATCTTTGTTTTATCATTTCCATTGTGTTCTTTAATATTTTCTTCCTAGTTTGAATGTTGTAAATGGATTTCATGGGGAATCCTTGTTTTAGTTTGCAATTCCTTGTTTAACTTGTTTATTCATGTTGTTTTGTAGGTACTAGGAAAAGGGTTCACACAAAAATTACTTGAAAGGTTTGGTTATTCACTATTAAATTCTAATTGTATTTTTTCTTTGATTACTAATGTTGATAAGCCAAGGACTATGCAAAAGAGGCAATGGGTATGATTGATGCGGATTCATGGATGAAATCCATGGATGAGGAGAAAGTTGCATTGAAGAAAAATCACACATGGGATCTAGTAGCTTTGCCTGAAGGATGTAAACATATTGGTTGCAAATGGGTGTTCAAGAAAAAATGTGGTCTTGATGGCAGAATTGAGAAGCATAAACAAAGGTTGGTCACAAAGGGTTACTCATAAGTGGAAGGAAAGATTGTGGTGATATTTTCTCTCCTGCTGCAAAGTTGACATCTATTTGTTTCCTATTATCACTAGCAACAATGTATGATTTAGAAGTGGAACAGATGGCTGTGAAAACAACTTTCTTCATGGTGACTTGGAGGAAGAAATCTATATATCACAGCCTGAACAATATGTGGTTAAAGGTAAAGAACACCTAGTTTGTAAGTTAAAAAATTCTTTGTATGGTCTTAAGCAATCTCCTAGGATTTGATGAAATTTGACACATTCGTGTTGATTTTGGGATTTCTTAGATCCAAATATAATTATTATGTTTACTACAAAACTGTTAATGATTATATTCTCATCATTGCATTGTATGTTGATGATATGTTGCTTTTGGGAACTTGATAAAAGTTTGATTTTAAATTTGAAGTCTCAATTTTCATCACAATTTGAAATTAAGGATTTAGGTGCAACTCAATATATCCTATAAATGAAGATCATAAGAGACGGAGATAACAAAAATATTTGGTTAACCCAAAGCGAGTATGTGAATTTGGTGTTGGAGAGATTCAACATGACAACTTGCAGACAATTAGTTCTTCATGTAATGCAGAGGACAAAGCTTTCTGTGGAGGATTTTCCAAAGTCTCCTTCTAAGATGGAGGACATGACCAAAGTACCCTATGCTAGCTTTTTAGGTAGTTTGATGTATGTTATGGTATGTACGAGAAAAAAAATTTCCCAAGCAATGAGAGTCCTAAGTCATTTTATGGCTAATCCTAAACAAGTGCAGTCGGATGTAGTTAAGAGAGCGTTAAGATGCTTGCAGAGTACTTCTAAGTATTCCCTATGTTTTCATGGTTATCCTAGTAGACTCAACATTCAGTTTGTATTTGTGGGTTTGTGGATTTTGATAGGGTAGGAAATCTCGACAACAGAAGATCCATAAGTGGATATGTATTCATGATGTTTGGTGGTGCCATTATTTGGATGAGTAAGTGGTAGACTGTAGTTGTTTTTTCCACGATCAAGTAGAGCACATGACAACTACTCATGCTTGTAAGGAAGCCATTTGGCTTAAGCAATTGCATTCAGATGTTGGGCTTGATACAAGACAAATCACTATCTATTGTGATAGTTAGAGTGTCATTTTCTTGGCAAAGAATCTTACTTTCCATGCCAAAACAAGGCTTATTGATGTGCAGTTTCATTTTGTTCACAATATGGTGGAAGATGGGAAGGTTAAATTGGAGAATTTTGACACCCTGACGAATGTTGTAAATGCATTGACAAAGCTAGTGAGCATAGAGAAGTTGAGATGGTGTTTTTTACATGTGCTTCACGACCTTGAGCAATTGAAATTGAAAATGACTCTTGAAAGGTCTTCAACAAGTGGGAGAATGTTAGGATTAAGGTTTCTCAACCTTTGAGTCTTAGCATTCAAATTTATTATTTAGGCGTTTATTTAATTAGTTCCTATGCTTATTGCCTACCAAATTAGTTATCACTTTGTGGGACCTACTAGTGAAGTGGCATCCTACATAGAAGGTGACATGTACAATTTGTAATCTATTTTAGTGGAGGTAGGTGTACCACTTTAGAGGTCCTATTTTTGTGGCTAAATGGTGGAAATTGTCATAAGTTTCTACGTCATGATTATGAAAAACTATGACAACTTGCTATGACAGCATATGATATCTGTAAGAGTCTTGAATGAAAAAATTTATGGCACACTAAGATAGTCAAGCTACATTTATGGGGGTTCCTAAGTTTGCATGTGGAAATTTCATGTGTATAGGTGCCTTGCATGTTGAGTGGAAGCTAATTTTGTGGAGATATGTGTTGGATTTAGAAGATACCATAATTTATGGGTCTTGACTATGACATGTCATAATGGACTCATGTTCACATCTTGGGCATGGGATTTGGTTTTGGAAAGTTTTGGAACCTTCTCTTCATGTTGAAGTATTATAAATACTTGATGTCTTAGTGTATTTTTTGGATGACAGGTTGAAGAATTGCTAAGATGTCAGTATGCTATCAGAATTGCTTTAGATTTGTGTTGTAGTGTGAGACTCCTGAAGAGCATTTCTTTGACACTATATTGTAACCCTTGTTGTTGAATAATACAGATTAAGTTGTGTGTTTGGAGTGTGGGTTTTTTCTCGTAAGGGTTTTCCCACGTATATCAAGTGTTATGTATTTTTTATTGTCCATGTGTCATTAATATTTAATTGCCATGCGCATCTTATTTATTGTAACTTAATAAGGGTTTGAAACATTAGAAATTTGCACGTTCTCTCCTCTAATAGATTAGTGTTGGAATTTTCTTGCGTACTTGGCTTCCTTTCAAAAAGGAGAAAAGAAAAGGCATACCTAGTTGTACAAGGAAGAGAATACATGGTTCCTAATCCCTCCCCTCCCCCAATCCCATGAAGAAGGAAAAGGAGCAAATAAAAGGCATAACTAGTTTTAGAAAAGGAAATATAACATACTAGAGCATAATAGTAAAGATGATAATGCTTAGGTAATATGCTATAGAGAGGAATTGAATATAGGGGAAAACAAATAGAATAATATATTAAAAATGGAAACATAGGAAAAATATTATGAATAATAAGCCATCTATAGTTTTCCTAATGAATTGGAAGCATGTGCAAATGTTGATCATAACATGAGTACAAAGTGGATAGAAAAAATAGGAAATAGATAAGTGCATGGAAAGTGGAATATGATAATCATTACAAGATATATATAGAACAAGAAACAATATAAGACAAAGGAACATTATGTAATAATTAAAGTGAGCATAAGAAACATAGGATGCATGGGATTAGATTAGTGGAAGAATAAGATATTATTAAATGGTATCATATCATTCATTAAGATAGTTTAGTAAGGAAAAGTGCATATAGAAAGTACACACATATAAGAAATATAAGAGAGAATAGTTGTCATGTAAAGGAAGGATTAGGAAGCTTAGCAAGCATAAGAAACACAATAATTATAAGATATCATCATAAAGGAAGTAAAATAAACAAGAGAAAACTTCCTAGGTAAAATAATCATAAGAAAACATATAGAGAACAAATAAATTTGAAAATGAGAAACATAAAGGCAATTTGAAAATAACAAGTGGATATTATAAAGTGGTAATCACATGCACAAAAGTGAAAAACATGTTAGGATTTAGGTGCCATAAACCTTGTAAATCCTTTAATTAATTATTCTCCTAAAGTGTTTTCAACATTTACCCATAAGAGGTGAAACCGTTTGACCAACAGTGGTGAAAGAGACAATGTAAATGTAGTGTTACCGTTACTGTTTTTCATTTAGGAAAAGGACAAAATAGCTAGGCATCCCACTTGGAATCTTCTAGAATGAGGTTGTTAGGATGTTGTAAGAGCATCTATGACATGTATGACAGTTTTCATAAGATGCTATGACAGTATGACATATTCCTATGACAAGTATGACAGATTCCTATAACAGGATATGCTATCTTTGACCCCAAGTGCTAATGCATAAGTTATGCCTTATGACAGTTGTAAGAGCATCTATAAGAGGATATTCTTAGGGTGTCATGATCATTTCATGAAGGGATGCATGAGTTTTTTGAGGAGGTATTGGAGCCTATTGTTTGGTGAAACTATGGTGGTTTTCATCCTCACAAATCTCTTTAAATAGGAGCCTTGAGCTAGAGTTATTCAATTCAGTTTTGCAGGTTTGCAAGATAATAGGGTGTTGCAGGATTTTACAGAGATGATAAGAGAAGTCTATTGCTGCATGTAATATTTCACAATATTAGTAATATACTTGCATCTCTTTCGGTGGTAGATTTTTTTCCCTTTGGGGTTTCTGCACGTAAATCTGTTGTTGCATGTGTTATGATTCTTCTATCTCTCTCTCTCATTCTTTCTTCACACTAAGGCTAAAGGTTAATCTACATATTTCAGATTTTCATTCACCTATTTAAGTTCATATTGCAAGCTTTCTTCACCTTGATAATCAACATTTGGTATCAGAGGTAACGGTTTTGTTAAGGAAGGGATGCTTTCCTTTTTAAAGTGTTGAAGGTTTTTGCTGCAATGGGAGCTTTTGTGTTGTGAGTTTTGCAAATTTGTGAAAGATTGCATACCATGGTCTCCACCTCTCGTCAAGATATTGAGAAGTTCAATGGCACTAGTTACGAGATGTGGAAGTTGAAAGTGGAGGATCTCCTTGAGGAGAGAGATCAGTGGTTACCAGTTTCAGTTGATAAGAAGCCATCTACTTCAACCTTGTCAGATGAAGATTGGAAGAAGTTAGACAAGAAGGTTCAAGGGACCATTCAGTTGTGTCTCACTGATTTTGTCCTCCTGAATGTTTCTTCAGAAGACACAACATACAAGCTTTGGAGGAAGATAGGTGAAATCTATCAAACTAAGAGTTTGTCTAACAAGTTGTATCTCAAAAGATGTTTATATTCATTAAAGATGAAGAATGGTGATTCTATTGCTGAACATTTGAATGCTTTTAATTTGATTATAAGTCAGCTTGCATCTATTGATGTTAAAATAGAAGATGAGGATAAATGTATTCTATTGATTTTCTCTTTGTCGGAATCTTGGAAAAATTTAATTATGGTTATAACAAGTGGTGGTGCAAAACCTAAGATGGATAATGTTATTCCCATACTTCTTTCAGAGGAGATGAGGAGAAATACCATGCACAGTGGCTCCCAAGATTCCTTGCATGTGCGAGGTAGGCCCAAGGAGAAAGGGCCTAAAGGGGATAAGAAGAAGGATAAGTCTAAAGGATGATCTAAGACCCCTGGAAAGAGCAAAGTGAAGTGTTGGAACTGTGGCAAATGGGACATGTGAAGAAGGAATGTAGAAATAAGAAAATGAATGATTCCTCCACGAAAAAGTGATCTGATAACGGTGATTCTGATGCTTTGATTATTTCCTCTAACACAGTTTGCAATGATGCTTGGCTTATTGATTCAAGTGCTTCCTTCCATATGACTCCTCATAAGGAGTGGTTTTCTACATACAAAGAATATGATGGAGGAGAGGTCTTCATGGGTGACAATAGCTCACAAAAGATTGTCGGTAAAGGAAAGGTAAAGTTGTGTTTCAATGATGGGAGGGTTAAAATCCTTCATGATGTTTTACATATTCCAGGACTTACAAAAAGTTTAATTTCAGTTTCCAAGTTGAATGATTCTGGAATGAATGTGACATTTGAAAAGTCTCGTTGCAGGATGGTAAGGGGAAGTTTGGTGGTTGCTAAAGGATCTCGGAAAGGGAATCTGTTTATGTTACATGCCTCTACTTTTTGTAACTCCTCTTTTGTAACTAGCACTGAAAATGCATGTATGTTGTGGCACCATAGATTGGGACACATTGGTGAAAAAGGTCTTAGGACCATACTTGATAAGAAACTAGTAGACGGTATTTCTTATTATTCTATTGGTAAAAATGATTTCTGTGAGGATTGTGTGTTTGGTAAACAAAACAAGTCATCATTTCCTAAAAGGAACTAATAAAGCTAATGGATTGTTAGAACTAATTCATTCAGATGTATGTTGTCTAGTGGACACAGATTCTTTGAGTAGATCTCGTTATTATGTTTCCTTCATTGATGATTACTCAAGATATACTTGGATTTATTTTATGCATACAAAATTTGAAGTTTTCACCAAATTTAAGGAATTTAAGGCATTGGTTGAAAAGAAAACAAATTATAAGATAAAAGTATTGAGATCTGACAATGGGGATGAATATTGTTCTAAGGAATTTGATGAGTTTTGCAAATATGCAGGAATTGTTAGGCAAAAGACTACACCTTACACACCCCAACAAAATGGGGTAGCAGAAAGAATGAACTGCACATTAATGGAAAGAGTGAGGAGCATGTTAAGTAGTGCTAAGTTAGATAAATGTTTTTGGGCAGAAGTTGTTGGTACTGCTTGTTATTTAATTAACATATCTCCTAGTAAAGCTCTTGTTGATAAAACACCTTATGAAATGTGGTTGGGTAAAAAGCCTTTAGTTTCACATTTAAGGGTCTTTGGTTGTGAGGCTTTTATTCATGTGCCTAAAGAGAAGTTGTCTAAATTGGATCCCAAATCTGAGAAATGCATCTTTGTAGGTTATGGTGAAAATATTAAAGGTTATAAACTTTGGAATCCACTAACACGAAAGATGATATTTTCTAGAGATGTTATTTTTTAGGGAATTTAGAGCTAACTCTGAAGATGAGCAACCAAAAGAAAAGTCAAAAATAGTGCATTTTGAAACTAAGCAAGAAGATGCAAATGTGGAAGAACAAAGAGATGGACAAGAAGATGGAGAAGAAGAAGAGAGTTTTGAAGAATCTATTGTAACAGAAGAAGTTGGAAACAATGAGGATGAACATGAGGAGGAATCTCTTACTCCACCTTTGAGAAGGTCCACAAGACAACGAAATCTAGTTGATAGGTATTGCCCACTTGATTTTTGTTGTAAATTTGCTCTGATATGTATTGATGATGAACCTAGATCTTTTAGGGAGGCTCTCTCTAAAATGTGAGTCTTGGATGCAGGCCATGTAGGATGAGATGATGTCTTTGAAAAATTGTGACACCTAGGATATTTTTAGTTTTCCCAAAGGAAGAAATGCCATTGGTTGTAAGTCAGAGTAAGTATGTTAACACTATTTTGCAGAGGTTTAATATGCAGGACTGTAAACCAGTAAATATTCTATTTCCTGTTGGTACTAAGTTAAGTTTAGACATGTGTCCTGAATTGGATGATGATATTGATGAAATGTCTAAAGTTCCTTATGCTAGTGTTGTCGGTAGTTTAATGTATGCAATGGTTTGTATTAGACCAGATATAGCCCAAGCAGTGGGAGTTCTAAGCAGGTTTATGTCTAACCCTAGTAAAGAACATTGAAATTTTGTTAAAAGGGCATTTAGATATTTGTGAGGCACTTTTGATTACTGTTTGGTTTATCATGGTACTGACAATGTGGATAAGTCATTGGACATACAAGGTTTTGTTGATGCAGATTAGGCAGGTGACTTGGATAGTCAAAGGTCCACTAGTGGCTATGTGTTTACTTTGTTTAGAGGTGCAGTGAGTTGGATGAGTAAAAGACAACCTATAGTTGCTTTGTCCACCACTAAAGCAGAGTATATGACTGCTACACACGCCTCTAAGGAAGCGGTTTTGGTTACAAAGACTTGGTAATGGTATTGGTTTTTATTGCAGGATAGTGAGGATTGGATGTGATAGTCAGAGTGCCATATGTTTGGCTAAAAATCCTATGTATCATGCTCATACTAAACATGTTGATGTTCAGTATCACTTTGTGCAAGAAATGGTTGAGAATGGATAGGTCTTGATTGAAAAAGTTGACACTTTGGATAATGTTGCAGATTCTCTTATGAAGCCAGTCACCACAGATAAGTTCTCTTGGTGCAGAAAGGCCATGGGCCTTGATCATTGTACTTAATTCTATGTAATTGTATCTCTATGGGTGTAATTTATAATGTATGATGTCAAGTGGGAGAATGTTAGGATTTAGGTGCCATAAACCTTGTAAATCCTTTAATTAATTATTCTCCTAAAGTGTTTTCAACATTTACCCATAAGAGGTGAAACCGTTTGACCAACGGTGGTGAAAGAGACAATGTAAATGTAGTGTTACCGTTATTGTTTGTCATTTAGGAAAAGGACAAAATAGCTAGGCATCCCACTTGGAATCTTCTAGAATGAGGTTGTTAGGATGTTGTAAGAGCATCTATGACATGTATGACAGTTTTCATAAGATGCAATGACAATATGACATATTCTTATGACAAGTATGATAGATTCCTATGACAAAATATGCTATCTTTGACCCTAGGTGTTCATGCATAAGTTATGCTTTATGATAGTTGTAAAAGCATCTGTAAGGGGATATTATTAGGGTGTCATGATCATTTCATGAAGGGAGGCATGAGTTTTGTGAGGAGGTATTGGAGCCTATTGTTTGGTGAAACCATGGTGGTTTTCATCCTCACAAATCTCTTTAAATAGGGGCCTTGAGCTAGAGTTATTCAATTCAGTTTTGCAGGTTTGCAAGGTAACAGGGTGTTGCAGGATTTTACAACGATGATAATAGAAGTCTATTGATGAATGTAATATTTCACAATATTAGTAATATACTTGCCTCTCTTTTGGTGGTGGATTTTTTTCCCTTTGGTGTTTCTCCACGTAAATCTATTGTTGCATGTGTTATGATTCTTCTATCTCTCTCTCTCATTCTTTCTTCACACTAATTCTAAAGGTTAATCTACATATTTCAGATTTTCATTCACCTATTTAAGTTCATATTGCAAGTTTTCTTCACCTTGATAATCAACAAAACATATAGATCATCAAAATTGAAGAAAGTATTTGTAATTAGAAATGAAAATATAAGAACACATAAGAGATAAAGGAAATATGGAATATGTAATGGCATAGGAGAGAAGAGAGCAAGAATGTGTGTGTGTGTACACACACACACACACACATACATACATATAAGATGGTCTCTTCCCACCACACAAGATAGTAATGTTCATCTTTGCCTTATGTGTCAATATGTTTCAACCAATCATTACTCCTACCAATTAAGAAAGATGAGTGTCCAAAACTAATCATTTTGGTAACTACTCTTAGGCATTATTATATAAATACTTGTAAGAAGCATATTGATATGTTCTAAGAATTTTCTTAAGACTATGATTCAAACTTATAGCACCCATGATTCTTTGATAATTTGTTGTTTTACAAGGTAAGACACACAAAATAGCATTATCACATGTATCATTAATAGATGGAAGGGCTCATTATGATCCATTATATAGGATGTATTAAAATGTATGGCAACACAATTAGAACTTAGTAATGGTTCAAACATTTGTGTATTTCATCCACAATCTCAATTTCTCTTAGATAATAACTCATCTTTGACACTAACACATCTTGGGTTTAGTGGCATAATGACACTTCTTTTATATGGAATATGAGGAATATAAGGGATCCCTAGCCCACAACATAAAATAAACTACAACCAATAAAAGTGCAAAGCTCCTATCATCACAAACCACATAGTGGCATAATAGGGGGGGGGGGGATGCATAGAAAAGGCTTACAAACCCTTTTGCAATGCAATATAAGAACCTTATGCCCCTATGATATTTTCTTGGGGTCTACTTTCCTATTACACACTTATATCCAACTTATAGTGTCATCCTATTCTCTTAAAGAATTGAGGAAGAACAATGTAACTAATTAATTTGATTTAGAATAGATTCACCAATATCACATTCCTTAACATGACTCAATTTCAAGGGCCAAAAAGATTTACCTACTTTAAAAGGTCGTGGTATAGGGATGGATGAAGCTATTGACTTAAAATCTCTAGCAAGAGATTTAGAATACGTATTAATGAGGATTTTTAAAAAGATTTTGAATGGGGAATTTTTGTAGATCCACTCATTTGAGAAACTATAGGAAATTTATTACTATGAAATTAATTCAAAATATTAACTACATAATCTTGATATGTAATCTATTATCCTTCATTAGTATCTAGTAAGCCCTCAACTTACATCAAAGTATTTCCCTCCACCACATCTTTTGGAGGAGATTAAGGACAAACCAACCCCTTCTAAGGTTGAATAGTTGGTTTTTTTGAGGGAGAGCTACCTTAAACATTCTTAGGAGATGAAAAAGGAGAAAATTTACCTAAACTATCATAAGATTCAAGGTCCGTATGTTTAATCATTAAATGGGATAAACATAGTCCTTTCCACCAAATGGATTCTTTAAAAGAAGAGGGTTTGACAACTTAACATATTTTAGTAATGTGACCCACTTGAAATCACTTGCAACATTGAAAAGGTACACTTTCATAATCTAACTATTATTTCCACACCATGTCCTCAACCTTGAGCCAAGCTTCATTCATTAAGTAGCCCTTTCAAATTATCAATTCTACTTGGATTCGAGCTATTATAGAATGGGTTAGACCATTAGTGGCTAGGTTGATCACCATAAATGTACCCAATGCATTCCTTACACCTTGAAAATAAGGATCAACCTAAAATTGAAGAGGAAAATAGGGAAAACTAACCTAGATCAACATAATTGAAAAACTCTCTTACAATTTCTTGGAAGCTAAAAATTCTCAAAACCAAGAACCCTTACCTAAGATAAAATCATGATCATCCACATATTTGCATAATAGAATAAGGAATCCTTGTGCACTATGATAGATTCTATCTACTAGAATAGGCCAAAAAGAGATAAAATTACAAATCAAACCTATATAGGAGTATTTCTATTTCTTTGTTAGCAATTATTGTCTTGACATTGTTACAAGTTGATGCCCTAACAAGGTATCATGTCAAGCCTAGCAACTATGTCAAAATCCCTACAACACACACCCCATACAAAAGTTTTAGAGCCACAATGATCCATATATCTTTACATCCATCTTGACTATAAATTACATTCATCCCTTGAGCCACATTGAATATTTTGGTTGAATGTGAAACTAATCCAATAGGCATGATAGGAGTGGAAAGCTTACCAACATTAGGAATCTTGGGGTCCAATTGTCTAGTTACCAAGGCATCAACACTAAGAATAAAATAGATGATAATAATACTTTTTGCTAAGTCTAATGCCTAATGCAAATCTTTGGATTCCTCTACAAATTTATAGCTCTAGGGTTTGAAGATTGAGTGAGATGCACAATTTTGAATTCATTTTGGTCTTCACAATAACATCATAACTAGTCTTTTCAAAAGATAGAAGCCACCAATCATCTTCCTCAAGCCACCATGTTTGGCATCATGGAACTCTCTATCATAATGAGCTCGTCTTCAACAAAAACTTAAAGAAGCTAAAACCTAAATAAAAACCAATTAAAATTGTCATTCTCATCTCACATACACTTTCAAAATAAACTTTAAAAACAAATCCATTTTCAACACCAAAATGTTATAATAATATGCAATAAAAAATTTAACAAATCCATTACAATGACTATTAATCTTAAAAAATATAAATCAACATAGACTCAAACTCACATCCTTTATGTGAAGTTTTTGGTAATCTACTAATGGATGCCAACTTCGTTAATTACATGTCTAAGGAAGTGCAAAGAATATCAAGAGTTGTGGTGAAAGAGAGCTCAACTCTTTAAAGTATATCTCTAAATTTGGGCAACCTTGTAAATCCCTCGTTGAAGAAAAAGCTTATAAATCTAGATGGGTACAACTCAAAGGCTCTAATTTGGATCTAATATCCAGAACACTTTATTGTTACTCTCCTCTTTCCTTTTCAAAAAATGGCATACAAACTTGTCCAACGAGAAAAGGAGTACTAGAGTGAATGGATACAAATAGTTGGAGTACTTACTGCATATCTACTTTGTAAGAAGGGAATAGTAATAAAGACTACTTTTATTCCATACCATCTATTGTAGTGGAGACGTTTCAGAAGAGGAAAGTGATAAGTACCATTAGAATTGCTCTTGTAATCGGATTCTTCCCATAATAAGCCTAGATGCCATCCTTCCCATTCTGAAAGCTACTAAAGAGAGCCCCCCAACCTTTCGAGGGAATGATATATCGTGCAGAATAGACCACAGGACATAATCTTTCCACCACGTAACATGAGAATTGCCCTCGCATAATAAGTACTGATAATAAGCTGCTTTTGTAGTTCCATGGATATGCTATAGACCAATGCATAATATTAGGGATTACAGCATTCAGGGAGATTTGAACTGCTGTCTGGCCACTAGAAAACACCTCAATACACTAATAAATCATGATACTTTCTAATGTGAGAAGCAATTTATATAAAAAAGTCTATGGTAGAGTGTAATACTCGTCAACTTTCTACTTTCTTACAAAAACTAGCGTGAACATTTCTTTACTGCTAAGATTAATACAAATGGTAACGTATATATTGATCTACTTCAGCTTTTTTCAAGTCAGTCTGATTCCAGTACTGCATTTGCATGAACCTTATCAAGCATTTGTACCGGATTCGATGATCATGAAGGAAAATAGATGTTAAACTCATGAAGATAATCGAGTGAAAACAAATTCTGATCAGATTTGATGAAAAAGGAATCGATGTTATGATGAATCTTATCAGTACAGGTAGGTCTAATGAGATGAAATTGCAAAAGTGATGGCAATAATGTATAAATAGATAAGCTATATCTGACTTATTGTGATGATGAAAGGAAAATTATGAAGAAATTGTTTCTGGAAGTAATGATAGTGGTGATTCATTGATCTGAACAAAGTTCCGTGTATCAGCAGATTATGGTGAAAGCAATGAAGTTATAGGATCTGCAAGCCAGACAATCGTAATCGGTTAAGTACATTACAAAAGCAGTGATTATGGTGCAGAGAATTCATATTATAATAATATACTACACTTAAAAAAACCATTTTTTATTAAAAAAGCAAGGCCTTAAGCAACCTACAGGGATTAAATTCATTTACAATAGAATATGAGTGTCTTCTAATTCACTCAATGAATCGGGCGTTCAGATTCACAGATATCATATATATCTGATTTGATTTCTCTTTACACAGAAGAATCAATTATATATATATATATATAGAAAGTTTGATTTCTCTTTACAACGAAGAATCAGGAATACTAGGAAACAAAGTCAGCTGAAAACGTGTAAATCAAGTATGAATGTTGGCAGTGCAAATAATGGAGGGGGACAAATGAATCTGATCAGTTTCAACAAATGAATCCAAGGCCGTTACAACAATCCTTTTATACTGTATACTATTCAAAATCAGTTGACAGAATCAATAATAAATGCGTTACAGTTATAGTTGTAGGTGCAGCATGAAAACACTCCATTAAAACACATTTAAAATTGCATTTGGATGGACCAAAGTTAATAAGACTGGTCAGCAAGGTTGCCCATAACTCCAGTGGTCATGTGGTAAGTCTGTGATTGTAACTTCTACTGTTGTAGAGCACATTCCAGGTTAACCCATTTCAAAACGTTAAGAATATGAACTAAGATTTGGCTGATCAGCAAGGTTGATCATGGTTCTAATGGACATATGGAAGTTGTGATCTTCCCAATTGTAAAGCATGTTCCAAGCTTACCCAACTAATGGCAACACATAATCCCACCGAAAGAGCAATGCTGATCAGCTCTGTAAGTTCTGCTAGAACTAAAATGCAAAATGCACAACATTCTAGACTAGATTAACTTTTACCCAACTGTGTTAAACTAATTTTGCAGCCATCACAACATGCATATGCCTAGAAGTTTTGTATCGAACTGATTTCCTGAGACATGTTTTGATGCACTGAAAACCTACAGCAACGGCCATTGTCACATCATTTATCGTAGGTTAAATTGAAACTACAAGCAGAAGTTTTGTACTGTACTGATTTCCAGGAACATGATTTTGATATGCCAAAAAGTTACTGCAATGGCTACTTTCATAAAATTAAACAATTTCCTGTGGTGGTGCTTTCATAAGTTTACAGAACTGCAGATACAAGAAAGAGAATAACAGATAAGAGCTTTGAAATGTGCAATCCATGCTAATGTCCCATGAATGCTAAAATGGCATGATTAAATTAAGTGAAATTCAAGTACAGAAAATGGAGGTAGGTTTAAATAGGACTACAGATTGAATTGAAGCTGCGAAGGCAGCAAATTTTAATAGTAACCTCATACATAATAGAAATAGAAAAATATAGTAATAACTCTTCTTTCAACTCCAGTATGAGTCTCCCGAGCCTGCATATATGGTAGAAGATAAGCATGCGGAGCCATGGATGAAATAAAGTAGCCTACAATGGGTAAGTGATCAAAGTGGAGCCCTAGTCCAAACCCAGCAGTACATTACAGCAACAGAAAATTTTCAAACTTCTACATCGACTGGACTTACTATACAGCAGTTAGATGTAATCCTTGAAAACTATTTCATTTGATTCGAGTGGCTGTCTTTGAACTTAGGGAACCAGATATGCAGACTGAGCTTTCAAACTAGAATTTCAGAGATCATGAGAGCGAGAAACATTGGAATGAATACTGATCAATGTCATGAAGATGGAAACAAGTCTGTTATGTGACATGCTTCATTCATGCAAATTATCATCGTGATCCTAGAGTGTGTGCAGCATGACAGAGTTTCAGCATGAAAAAATATGTCTTTTTTCTCACAACTTTTTCCCTAGTGTGTGCTTGTTGTTATGCATCCACACCTTGAGTACATGGCGCTTGATACCTAATTCCATGCAGAATTGCTGGACTGCAGCCTCGTCGTGCTTCTGGATCCTCCAACCAAGCTTATCTGCAAAGCTGCACATTTTATCCTTCTGCTCCTGTGTGAACTTGGTTCTGAACCTCTTCTTCATAAGAGGCATTGGCATTGGGGTTCCCTGATATGCATGGAGAGAGCCCCCTACCATATCATGATGATGCTCCTGATCATTGTCATTAGGTACTCCAGGACCACCAAAGGCCATGATCATCTGAGAAGGCCTAGAAAGAACACCAGGACTAGGAGGAAGAGCCAATGGCAAAGGAGCTCCAGGAGGCCTCTTTCTGTTAATATCCTTTCTAGCACTATAACAGTAATAACAAGGTGGTTGCTGTTCCCCATCCACTTCCCTTCTGTGAAAGTTCCTGTGACAGTTGCAAGCTGCACATTTTAAGGCCTCTAGAGTCCCATCTTCTCCACTGGGCATGAATTCCCCACACCCATCAAGGGCATGGCCTCCAATGCTTGCTGCATGATTCTTCTGGCATTCTCTATATCTCACTGGTTTCTTGCCTGCTGTCCCTTGCTGCTGCTGTTCATCAGTAGTGCCATTGCCTCCTGTACTTGTTAATATCTTCAGCTTGGAAGATTCATGTATGGGGCCATAGTTTACTGAGATTGGCATGCCGATCTCCTCCTCCTGGCCCCCCAATTCCATCAATTCGCTTAACTCTACTCCAACTCTAATTCAATAAGACAAAGCCCAACCTTGCAAACCCATAGCTTAAAATTCTAATCCTCTTGTTTAGCACCAATTTTTACCAAACATGCAGCCTACAGCAGCAGCACCCAAAATTTCATCCTGACAAACAAAACTGTAATTCTTTTGCTTCAATTTTCAGTAAGGACCTCGAAATACAGCCTAGTACAGTATCCTAAAATCCATTCTAACAGCAACTAAAATACAAAAGGTAATTTTTTCTAGTACCAGTTTAGACCAACGCTCTCAAAACACAGTACCGAAATTCCATCCTAACTCAGCAATAAAAAAGTGATTTCTTAGCATAAATTCTCACTAAGGCCCTCAAAACACAGCCTATAACAATAACGAAAATTCCATCCTAGTTCAGGAGCAAAAGTGTAACTTTGAGCATCAAAGTCCCTGGCCGACACACCCTACAACAGTTCCCAAAATTCCATCCTAGCTGACAAAAAAAAATTATACTTTTTTCTCTCCAAACCACTGCAATCCCTTAAACTTCAATTTCTTGACACTGGAAAAATCAAAATCACCACCATTTAAAAAATGTAAACTTAACACTTTCTTCTTCCCAAACTACCCAGCTGGACAATCTGGGTAATCTCCAAAATCTAATCACCTTACAAGATACTAAGATTTTTCTTTTTCTACTCGGATGGGCAATCCTTTGAATTGGCAATATGGTCTCTATCCTAATAGAAAAGCTTGCAAAACAGTAAACAGGCCTTATTAGAAAAACCTAGATCTAGGCCCTAAAAAACCAGATGATATGGGCTTAAACAATGGATCAGGATACACGCTATCTCATAAACAAATGTTCCAACAAATGGGCATCTAATTAACAAAACCTCTACGCAACTCTCTGGGCCCCTTACTTATATACACCAAAACTCAAAACTGGCTGTAAAAACGTGTACTGAAACTAGAGATAATCTGCTACGTCCTGAGGCATTTTTTTCACAGACCCATAAAAAAAATTTGCAATTTGGGGCATCCCCAATCTTCCAAAACCCTCCTTAAAAACTCTCTTGACTTTATCAACACACAGGCGGCTGGCTGATATTCTCATCAATCTCAAGGTTTATCACAGAAATATAATTATTACCGGCTATGACCGGTACATTTTACCCGCCCGTGAATACCCAGGTGTGCACGGGGGCCCAAAGTCGGCTCACGAGAAACCACCGTTTTCAAACCATAAAACCAGAAATCACCACTGTCATTCTCGTGAAAACCACCGACCGTTTCAGGGCATGGGCATTTCACTTTTACCTTTTTTACCGCTGTTACTTTTTTACTCTTGTCCTTTTTCTTACCCTCCCGGCCGACCGGGGTAAAAACCACAACAGAATTTGGATCACGTTTTGGATTAAATGTTCCCCACGCACGTTAATTCACTGCAAAAAAAAACAATAAAAAATGCAGTTCAATTTTCCCGTCACTTGACGTGAATCGCTGTGATCGTAGTCATTTCAAATGACGATTACATGTGACCACTGGTTGGAATATTTAACCCACGGTTTAATTATTTTTGTCGTTTAGTGCTTGCCCAAAACATTATTGTCTGGTGATAAAATAAATATTTAATATTGATGACATTGTCTACCTAATGTAAATTTATTGATGATAGGGACTTGCTAAGGCTAGACAAGCAGTTATGGACAATTTGGAATGTGGAGCTTGAGAAGTTGATGGCTTAATGGAAGAATCCTATGGGGCATTACTTTTAAAGTATTTGGTGAAATATTAAATTGGTTGAAAAATCTTAGTATCCACAACTTTTTATGAGTATTTAAAAAAAAAAAAATTTAAAAATGTGTAGATTTGTCATTTGATGCTATAATTGTTTTTCTTAGTTTATGGGCATCTTTGAAATCTTTATAATTAGATTTAGAAATTTAAGTTGGAATGGAATCTAGAAATTAAAGATATGATATTTTAAAGTCTATTACAATGAAATAGAATATTTCTAGTAGAAACTTTTGTAAAGCTTCTTGGAATTCAGATAGGTGTTAAAAAAGGTTTTGGGAATCTCAAAAATCTTGTCAAGAAATAAGAAATTTATTTTATTGTTCTTTAACAATCAAATCAGGTTAATGGGGTTGTAAGAAATATGTATATTGTCAAAAAAGTTTGTAAGAAAAAGATTGATTTTACATTTTTACTCTTAAGAGGAGTTGCCCTTAGGAACAAGGAAAGTTTAGCTAGTACATTAATAATGCATATCATAATGCTAAATATTATGCACTCAAAAGGAGAGTTGAAAGCAACACTCCTAACACTCCTATTATTGAGGAGTACAAGGTTCTATATATTTGTTTTATAAATAAACTTATGAAAATATTAATGCAAGCAAGCTACCTCAAATAGCTAAGAGAATTTTGAAGATACCTTCATTCTTCCAATGAAGAGAGCATTAATGGTCCATTATGTTGCATCATCAATTGTGTCATGGGCTTCAATTCATAATTTGTAGCTTTTGTTTTCCTTCCTTTCCACTTGTTTGAAGCCTCATGATTTGATTTGACTATTTTACTCTATATCTAAGAGATGGGAGTAATTTCGTTAAAGAAGTCCTCTCCTTGGCAGAGATTGATGATGCCATGTACAATTTGGTCTTAGAGAAGAGTTTTGGTTTTGATGGCCTTCCGGTGGAGTTTTATCGTGCCCTTTGGCCTCATATTAGAGAAGATTTCTATAATGTTTATTTGGAAGGTATTGCAATGGGTTCTCTTAGTGCGATTATTAATCAGGGTCTTATTAAAATAATTCCTAAAGGGAAACAAGAAGACTCGGTGAATGGTTGGCGCGCCCCATCACTTTACTTAATACCTCTTATAAGATCATAGCTAAAGCCCTGGCAAAAAGAATCAAAACCATCACCTAAGAAATTGTTAGACCTAGCAAACTGGTTTTTTAGGGGGCAAATTTATACTTGATAACTTAATCTTGGTTTGGGAATCTTCAGAGTGGGCCCAACAAACTGCTCAAGATGTGTTGATCCTCAAACTTGATTTCGACAAAGCTTATGATTGTATAAGATGGCCTTTCATCCTCAACATGCTTCAATGGTTGGGTTTTGGCCCCAACTTTTGTGCTCATGTTTGAATGTTGTTCATGGATGCTAATGCAAGAATAGCCATTAATGGTGCCCTCTCCCCTCAATTCCCCCTTCAAAGATCAATTCGTCAAGGTTTCCCTTTAGCTCCTTTCCTTTATGTACTAACTGTTGACGCTCTCGGTTACCTCCTCCAGCATGCTCAATCTAACTCACTCATCCATGGAATCTCTCTCCCTAATAACAAAATGGTGCTTAACTCCCATTTCGCTGATGACAGCATGATATTCATTCAAAATCTTGTTGAAGACATTAATAATCTGCTCGATATTCTTGATTTTTATTGCAACACCTCTGGTTCTAAGCTAGCCATGCATAAAACCGAATTTTGGATGACAAAGCCCACTCTCCATCCCCCATGGATTCCTAAAGAATAGAAATAAATTAAGCATGGTACCATATCCTTTCCTTTTGGGCTAGGAGTTTCCTTGAAGGACATGTGGAGATGGTTCCTCAATAAATTCAAATCCAAATTGTTGGCTTGGACTAACCGATTTCTTTCAATCATTGGGAAAATTTAGGTGGCTAATAAAATCTTGTTGGCTAGCCATGTTTACACCTCCTCTTATTGGCTTCCCTCCAAAGCATGTTATAACCAGCTCACTCATTTAATTCGCAATTTCATTTGGTCAAATAGGGAAACAAAAAGGGCAGTCCTGCAACCTCGTGGTCTCATTGTATTCTCCCTAAGAATAAGGGTGGGTTAGGTATCATTGACCCATATATTCAAGGAATTTGTTTGTTAGCCAAATGGATAGGTAGAGCCTTGGATGGTAATGCACCTTGGAAGTTGTTAATTAGATATCGTATTCAAACAGCTACCTCAGGAAAAGCTTGGAGCTCTATGCAATGGAATGACAAGATCCTCTTAGCCCACTACTTCAAACTTCATGGATCAACCCCCCTAAATTGCATTTGGAAAGCATGGAAAATAATCTCACAAAAGCTATCATGGTCTGATTAGTCTTTCAATCATGGGCTTAGCTTTGCTACTTCATCAATTTGGTGGAATCGCTTGATTCAAGTTAATAGTATGCCTCTTGCCATGATTCCTCGACTGAAAGCCAAACATTTATACAAAAGAGGTATCTAGGTGTTCAGCGACTTATGGGATCCCGCCAACTTCACATGGAAATCCTGGCAACAACTTAGAATCTGCTTTAATTTAAATGCTAATGATAAAGCCACAATTTTAGAAATCCAAAATATGGTGCCCTCTAACCTCGCCATCCTCATGTCCACTAGTTATCATTCAAGCTTTTTCAAAGATTGGAGGTGACCGAATGGTAGCTGCATCAGAACTTTTCCTCTTAAGGCCATTTATAAATAGCTTATCCGTACCTTGTCCCTATCAAGTAGACTTATCTCTATTTGGTGTTGTCACCTTAACCGTCTAAAGTGGAACAAGCTCAGCCTGCAAATTTGGCAATCAAAAGCTGATACGCAATCCCAATTCACTACCTAGAAGCTTCTTCACGCCAAACTCCCAGTTGGATCCCGCCTCAAATTCCTTCGTCCACCTCCCTCCTGTCCATTTTGTGGCATGATTGAAACTTTTAAACATTGTTTATGGTTTTTTCCTCATGTTAAAAAACTATGGACTGCCCTCTTCACTTCCTTGCCAACGCTATTTCATTTCCCATGGTCATGGAAATCAGCTCTTCTCGGGCTCTCTTTCAAGCACAATTTGTTAACTAATCAAGCCGACTTATCATAATAAAGCATATATGGAGATTTTGATGCCAAGTTGCCTTGGCTCGAGCCTTTTGTCCTCTTGAGATCATAATTTTTTCCATTTAATCCATACCCTTGTCCTGAGTATAGATACTTTCTTGAGCAAGAAGGGCAAGACTTCTACTGACCTCTTGTTCCAATTTAAACATCTCTTGTCCCAAATTCAAGAAAAAACTAAGCCTACCCTTCATGGTGCAGCAGGTGGTTGCACTCGAAGTTGGATTTATGCGACCAACACAAGCTGATGTGGAGTGCTGGGAAGAAATGCATGAAGCATTTAATCTCCAGGGAACATAAGTTGTCTAATCTTTTTGTGACAGGAAAGTTTGGAGGAAAAGATTTGTGTTGTGCAACTCAAATTCACATTGCTTATGTGTTTTTTCAGGGCATGTTGTAGACATTTCCATGTTGGTCTCATCGAGTTTGAAGTATATTTTCAATAGCATTGTGGATGGGTATATGTAGGATTGTCCAACTGTTAGTTTTCAAGGAACAATTTGATATTGTAGACCTTTTTTATTTTGTTGTCCTCTTTTATCAACTATTGTAATTTGTGGATTTTAGAAAAACAGCCTGGCTATTGGTCTTCTATGTCTGTTATTAGCTGGTTTTAACAACATTTGTGATGTTACTCTTTTGTAACCTTTGTTGTATTTTTATTGTTTTATTTATAAATTCTTATTCCAATATATATATATATATATATATATATATATATATATATATATATATATATATATATATATATATTTATCATGAAAATCTAGCATTTCTAGCTCTTGCTATTCTAAAAGACTCTATAGAAAATCATCCTTATCCTCAATATCTACTCCACGTAGTTTTGAAAATATTCCTCATCCTTTGAGAACTAATTTGCATAAACAATAGCTTCTACAAGAAAAACTAAGTGTTGGTGGAGGGAACACATAAGTCATTTTTTTAAACTACTAGAAACTTAGATAGAACTTTAAGAGCCCTTCATTATATTAAAGAGGTTAATAGGATGGTGATTTAACTTTCTCAAAAGTCTCTTGTGGTTGCACCAAATGAAATTATTGTCAAGGATACTTGATTTCCTCACCTAGTTCTTGAGGTTGGCAAATTGAAGACCAGTTATTATTTTTTGGATGAACACCCCCATATTTTATACCTAATAATATTACAACAAAGCACCTAAAATGTATCCCTCCAAATTTCATGAACTAGGTTCAATTGCATTGCAAGCATTGAATCCTAATAGTAGAATTATTGACTTAGAAATATTACTCATGGTGCAAACCCTTACAAAATTGCTCTTTAAATGTTCCTACATTGAATTTAGTTTTATGAACTCATAGACCTAATCTAGTAACTTTTGAATTAGTTTAGAATCTATCATAACCAAAGGGAGGTTGTGTAGGTGCAACCAAATTAAAAATTTGGAAATGATAGTAGCCATCGAGTTAGAAAAATGGGAGCACAAGGTCATGAAAATTTTATCATTTTCCAAGAACCATGGGTTGTGCTACTACGGTAAATAGAATATTTAGTAGAGAAAACATACAAAAGGAAAAAAAACATGTTCTAAGACCATTGCAAAAGGAGTTGCCATATTAGTTTAGGTATTTTAAGTCCACGGAGAAAAAATTTCAAAAGGAGAAGGCTTCTCCAAGCACTTGAAAACAAGAAATTAAATAGCAATATTATACAATATTACATCAACACAATAATAAAAAACATGGAAATTGAGAGTCTCATTGGCTAAAACTATTATTGTGACATCTAAGAAAAAAATAAGAAGGGGTTTTAATAGGATGTGGAGAAGAAATCAGGGAATCTAGGTTTGAAACACCATCTAGCTCAATTGTTAATGATTATAATCCATTAGCCACAACCAAAATTCTAGAATCAACCTATATTGGGGAGAGATTATAATTATCTTTCAAGATTTTTCTAGGATGTAAAGATTTCATAGCCATGGAAAGTATTTCACATGTTTTTGGATACCCTATGTACTTGAGGACACCCAAAAATCTATTTGCTATTTTTTCTAAGGTGCCACAACCATAACAAGGAGTTGAGAGGGTGAGAGTAAACCATGATTAAGACCAACCATAACTCTCGTGGCTACCATAGGTGTTGCACTCTTCCTCTAATCAAAAACCAATTGTAACCCAAGATCCTTATCTCCATCATCATTCATTAGATGATTTTAATTCTTCCATTGCCACTCCTTCCTCTACTCCCACACATCATTTATATTCCCACTCAACATTGTCATTGCATTACCTTTTTAGATATTAATAATAATTAATATGGGTTTATTTTATTGTATTAACTTAGTTCAACATAAAAATGATCTTGATTAGAAATTCAGTAAATATTTAGAGTCACTATAACATATTTAACCTATGTTTCTATATATTACTATTATATATATAGTTGAAGTTTGATTGGTAAAAAAATGTGTAGTTGAATGTGGTTGGGATGGTTCCAATCACCAAATAACTTAAATCATTATTTTTGTCTAGATCTTTTATTTTTAGTATATATATTCATTATTTAAATGCTTTTACATTTTTTTCTCTTCTTAATTTGAGATGTTCCTTACCTTATTGTAGATATCTAAAAATGAGCAACACATTTCGTCTAAACCATCATCACTTCTTGTCACCATCTCACACATTTTCCTTTTTAATTAAATTTTTTAAATTTTTTTTAAGTGTTTCATCATTTTTCCTCATCAACACTAAAATTTAAACCTTACATAGAAAATATTGTGATGCTTCTTGGCACCATTATTTTTTTCTCTACCTTTGATATTATCAAGGGAACATGTTATTAATTATTAAAGAACATAATTTTTCCAAGGATGGAATCACACCCATGTATAAGATCACTATCACAATCACATCCTTGACACTTAGTTTCTCTAATTTTAATTGGTTTATCTCTTTAATATAATATCCAATTTAGACCTCATATATGAATATTCTATTACAATGTAATGTCTATAAGATTACACAATACATTGATTTCAATATATTCAATCTTAATCCATCTCACTTCTATTTTAGCACATATTTATTTTTTTATCTCAATTACTTTACTTTAGTCATGTTATATACTCAAATCTTAATTTATCTAGGGATTTAAATGACATTTAATTTATCTACTTGTTAATCACAATAAAGTATGGCCTTAGCATATATTTTCTTGTTTTAGTGTATTCACTAACCAAAGACCCAATTAGCACTTTACTATGCTTACAAAACATCCCTTGTATGTTTCTCATTATAGTATCTATTAACACCTAAAATTCATACTTAGTTCTTTCCCATACTTAATCTTATAGGGTAGATGCACAATAGTTTGTCCCACTAGTGCAATATTACAAATTTACATGGTTGGAGAGAAAAATATCAAACACCTCCATTCAACGATAATTGTATAATCACCTTCAAATGAAGATAGACCTTTGTTTGAAGGTCTTTCCAATTTTTAATTTTTTAATATTCATTTATGTCATGAACAAGACTTTTGTTCAAAGGTACCTTCATTCAAAAGACCTTCAAATGAAGGTCATTGGATGGGCCTTTCCACCTTGGTCCTTAGATTTTTCTCATTTTTTTCTATTTCAAACCCCTAGACTAGACCAACAAATGAAATCAATATGATAGGATAATTTTTAGGATCATATCCCTCAAAGTAATATTTTTTAAAAATTATAATTTTAAATATATTTAATTTGATTATTATATTTATTTTCTATTTTCTAGTGAACACAAGTTTTTCACAAAACATCAAGGTTTATGTTCCACACTCATGGAATAGAAAAATAGAAATAAAAAATGTATAAAAATCTATGTAATAGGTATTGATGTCCTAAATTTTTTTAAGAAATAATTTAGATATATATAGAAAAAATAATGTGTTATAGAATAAAAATATGTTTAAATTATAATTAATCACATAAAAATTATGAAAGAATATTTTTCCATTGGATATTAATGTTACCTATCTATGTTTAAGAATTTATAAAAACAAGATTTAAAAAATTGTGTTATGGAATAAATGTAACTTTATAAAAAATGCAATTAACTATAAAAAAGTTATTAAAACATATAAAAATATCACAAATAATTTTTATTTTAAAATAATATTTAAAACCTACACACAAAATCTCAAAAATCACTAGTTCACATCATCTTAAATTTTTTAGTGATTTAGTTTCTATACATGATAAAAAGGTAAAAAAATTGTTTAAAATATTGATTTCGATGTCCTATTCTAGATAAAAAGTGGGAAACGCTATCATGGAATCACTCTATATCACTAATTAATAAAATAAACTAGTTAATTAATTATGTTTCTCTGGTCGACTAATTAAATAAATTATATTTATTTTATTAAACCATGCTAACATTAGTTAATTGAATAAATTAGTTCATTTAATTAACTACTAGATAATGTCTATCTTCTCATCTTCACTTGAAAAGAAAAGAAATTATATCCAATAACCACATCATCCATTTTCTCAAGTTAAAATTTCTAAAAATCCCAAATGCAATCAACATTTAATCTTAGCCATCCAAATCATCAAATATTCTAACCATTAAATTTCAACTACCGACCAACTAAACATTACTTTTAAATTAAATTATCAAATCCTAAATTCTAACCATCAAATTAATTTTAACAAATATTAGCCATATTTCTAACTACCTAATATCTAAAATTAAATCAACTTTTAATCTCAACCATCCACTAATCCAATCAATCCCAACCCTCCATACACCAACTACTCATATTCAACTTCTCCTTTCTCTCAAATTTAAAATTGAAATCCCTCTCATTCAAATCCTATCCATCCATTCTAAATTGATCCCAACATTCATCCTCATCAAATCTATAAATCTCGCATTCCTCAACCCACTTCCAAGTGTGAGAATTGGATGCAAAGCAATCTCATGCTATTGGAATTCTTGAGCAACTACACTCATCCTTCCCTTAACAAATCTTAAGCACATCCATGAGATTAAGAGTTTTTTTTTAAGATATTTTTATTTTTTTCATATTTTTAGTTTATATTCTCTTTGCTCTAATTGAGAATCAGTTATGTGCAAAAAATGATATTTATTTGAGCACTATTTTATTGCATTATTCTCTATCATTACATGTGCATTTTGACATTCTTGATTTTGATATGTTCATCTACCTTGTTTCACATGTTTTAATAATGTTTGATAATATTATGCACTCTAGAAGGTGAAGAATACAACTATTTTGAATATTTTACTTTATTTCAAGTATTTTGTCTAACAAATTACAATCTTATGGTGTTATATTAAATTTATATTCTTTTGAAGCATTCTTTCTAATAGACCACAACCTTGTGGTGTTGACTAAATTTCTTATCTAGAAATTCATTTATCTATTGAGATACCATAGATCATGACTTGTCTTCAAAAATATAGGTTTTAAAACTATTACATAATTTTCCCAAGACGCTTTTTCTAATTCACTTGTCTATTTAAAACACATGCATGATAACTCAAAAAATTGTACTTCACACTCAACTAAAATTTAGTTTTTTATAATACCTTTTCCTAGGTAGGGTGAGAGGAAAAAAATTCCCACCATGCATTAGCAACTACAATGCACACTTGAAACTAATATTTAGTTGCCTCTAATACCAATTTTTAGGTAGGGTGAGAGGAAATATATTCCCACCATGCATTGACATTCTTTCTATAGATAACAATCTCTCCCTTGGAAGCTACATTCACGTAGTAATGTGTATATGAAAGATGTAAATGATCTATGATACTAAGGAAATCTCCAACCAAACATTCACTCTTGGATATTTTGTCTTTATATACATCCAACACTTTTCCTAGCTTGTCTATATTGGTGTCTACTATTTCCTAATCTATCTTTCCACTAGATATGGGGAAAACAAAAATTGCACAAGAATAGTGATGCATAGTGGTTCAATAGATGTGATTCCACTTGAGACTATTTCTCCATCATAACCCACTCACATAATATTTTCCTGAGCATATTGCTACCTTTCCCCTTGTATTTCTCTAGGCAAGCATTTTATTATGGCTTTCAACTTGAATAAGGTGAAATCATCATCTTGAATGGAAATAACTTGTCCAAATCGTTTAAGAGTGAGGAAAGAGAGATTTATTATGAGATTCCATTAATAAATCTATCATAAAAACTCATAATTAGTCTCCTTTTGAAAACAAGCCATCACATTAGTTGTGAAATTCAAATTTTTTAATCAATTGCATTATTATCACTAATATGCTTGGATACAGTGATTTTCATGTGATGAAGATAAAAATATTTAAAACTAATTAATCTGTTTATGGGAAAAATTTTATTAGTTAAATAGATTGATTTTTTTAAAATTGTTTAAATTTTAAATTAATATTAATATTTCTTTATTATTATTATGTTTGTGTGATAAAAGGGTGTGTTTACTTCCCTTGCACCAAAAAGTGGTCTTGGGAATCAAAAGAATCATTTTATTCACTTTTTGTTTGCCCATATGGTTAGTCTTACATATTATTTTTCCTTATGCCACAAGGTTATCATGGAAATCAAAATCAAATAGTCCTTCATTTATTTTTAGTATGTACACCTAGTTTTAATTTTATCACCAAGTGGAAAGCCAAACCCACATGTTCTTATAAGGTATATAAATTGGGAGGAGAATTGAAAGAATCCTTCATTGAAGGTGCATTTGTCATTTAGGCTAATCTTGTAAGAAACTTTATATCTTGCAAGGTGAAGGAGGAGACTAGTCTACCCTCTCATACCGGTCCATTAGACATAAACCTTGTTTTTACATTTTTTTTCGCATACCTTTGAGTATATCGAGGACTCCCCATACTAAGCCTTGTAAAAACTTAACATAATGAACCCTTTGGTCATTTGGTCTTTGTTATGCATCAATAAGTAGTTAGTCTTAGGAAGTTACTCATACCATACTTCCAAAAATGGAACAGTGGGCCATGTATGATTTCCTCTCATGCTCTAGTGTGACCTTGAGGATCAAAGTGTTCAACACCTTGATATTAATAGGACATACTATGTATGATTGGATCAAATTATATTTGTAGGCTTATAAAGTCAAACACTCTTGACTAAATAAAGTAGGATTGTCATTCTATTTACTATGTCTTCCCCTTGTGTAAAACCATGTTAAAACCTTCCAAAAATTAAAAAAATAAACAAATCATCTTCTAAGTCTAACACTTTCACCCAAATTGAGTCAAACCTTCACCTTTCTTTTTTTAAGTAGGAGAAAATATAGAACCAAAAATAACATGGACTAAATATCTAAGAAAACCTATTCTCAAATACTATATTCCACATAGGAAATACCTCACACAATCCCAACAATGAGCAAGCCACTTTTGATATGAAAGATTTTACAACCATATCAAATATACTTATTACCAAGATTATGTATTTTACTTTGAGCTAGGATGAGACATTCTAGATAAATACCTCTTCCAAAATAGAGATGATGTCCTCAAGAATCTTGTGGAAATAAGAGTTGGGTCCCCTAAAAATTTTGACTTCACTCATGTCATGAAAATAACCCTCATCAAATCCACTCTCCCTTCCATGACCAGAATTGGTCCAATCAATATATTAATGATCATACTAACCCCCTTAGTGACCCATTGAAAAATATAAACCTTGATCATAAAGAGGTCAATGATGCTGAAAATAACACCAAACACACACAACATAGCACTCATGGTAGAGGACACTCTCATTAATTATCAACTTCCAACCAATCATAACATCCCATCCTTCTAAAACCATAGCATTCCATTTGATCAAGAATGGAGGGAAATGAAAGATTCTATCAAAGGCTTACAATATAGATCCTCCAACCAACATATATGGTACAATTTTGAATATGAGTGTCCCTATCCTCTTAAAGTAATTGATCACTTTATTAAATATCCTTCTCTTTTCATTTTGTAATTGCTAAATTTGATAAATATAAGAGGTTGTTTGTTATGTATTTGGCATGCCATGCAGTGGTCTATAATTATGAATTCCTAATCTACCTTTTCTTAACAATCCTAGGGTGATAGACCCTCAAATGGTTACTCCATTTTTCTAAATGTTTCATTATGTCATTTTCTAACTTGGTGGGAAAAATTGTGAAACATTTTTCTTACAACATAGATGATAAAATTTCCATGATAGATCTATGTCACACAAAATAAAATATTGGGAGAGTGTCTCTTCATTTTTATAATGGTGGAGGAGCCTCATAAGTAGGTTACCATGGCTTGTTCCTAAAATTGGTCCATACTTTTGTCACCAACTTTAATCCTAAATCATTCTTCCATTTGAAAGTCTATTACATGGCCTCCTATGATGAAACTATCAACATGGGGTAGAAATTATAAAATCCCTAATCAGCAAAGGACTTACATAATTATTAATAAGAGACCAAAATTTCAAAATTCATCAATATAAATAAGAACACAGTTGGTGATAGAGTAAAAAATTCCAAGGACGTTTAAGTCATGCAAAATCACCCTAGTGTTACCATACTTGAGGATCAACCAAATCAAGAAATCAAAGGATGCTAATTCACACACATGTGAGAACCCATGGACGCAGTTATTCATAATTTTTTTTAAATAAACATGATCACCTTCTTTCTAACCAAGCCATTTGATGAATGAAAACCTAAGGCTACTTGGTACAAGGAAAATGAATATTGTGAATACCAAAATCAAGAGTCATTATACCAATAAGTGTATGGAGCTCAAAAGCTACATCCAAGGCTTGATAGATAAAGGGAGACATTAAATTACAAGGACAAGCTTCATCCTCACCAAATTCCCAAATGGGGATTTATCAAGCCTCCTTCATAGAGAATGACTAATCACAGCTAAATTAAAACCAAGATACCTACGCTAACCATATCCATTATCATTAGGACAAGAATTTTTTTATCAAGGGTCCCTCTTGACATAATCTCTTCCCTCATCCTTGGGAGAACATTGTAGGTCATACTAACTAGATATCATCATCATTATCATGGGTATACAAAATCTTGGTTCCTTTCCTTGTCAAGAGGCTATGTTATAGAATGTAAAAATTATCTTATTAGTCCCTTTTCTTATAGTCTATAATGTTAGCAACATTTTTGCATATCTTGTGTCATCCCTCCTACATACTCTATCAGGACCACCATGGTCCTCTACACCATGTTAATATGTCTCAAGGATATATTCATTAGGAAATTATGTTTTGTTGTGTTTTAATTTTTTTATCTTATGCCCCTTGTGGTTTGTCTTTGTTTATTTTCCATGTAATCCTCTTATACAAAATACACAATTTTTCATTGGTCTTTATATCATGATGTATATTATTTCATGCTATATCAAATAAGTTTCTCAACACATTTAAAATATCCTCACTTATTCTCCCACATGTACTCACTATCACAAACGTTAATCCCCATCAAAATCACATATTCATCATCATCTCAACATAATAAGAATAACCCCAATAAGCATCACATAAACATCAATTATCTCATTTTCATCACATAATATAACATGCAATCACAATGATCATAAACATCCTTGTGTAATATCCATTGAATCTCCTCATAACTCTTCACACATTTAATTCATCTACTACCACCATTTCTAATTTCCTTTCATCCTCCCTCCCTCCCCCTCCCTTTTATCTCCTCACACCCTTACCATCCATCAATTATCCCTTTAGACTTGTTTCTCCTTTTGAGAGACCACCTGAGTCCCATCAACCCACCTAATCTTTTAAGGGGCATCACTAATTCACTTACTAATTCTATTTTTCTTCATCCAAATAGGACATATTGCCACCTCATCAAGAACCTATATTTTATGTTATTTGAAATTATACTACTTTTTTTAATCATGTTACCATCTTGAATAGGAGAAAAATGTAGACAACTAAAATTTATCCTTAATTGATTTCCATCATTAATCTTATACCACTAATTAATTAAATAAATTATTTAATTAATTAGGTTTCTTTGATAAGCTAATTATTTAATTAAACCATATATTGAAATTAATTAATTAAGTCAATCATTTTATTTAATTAACTAAGATAATGTCCACCATTCCATATTTAGGTAAAAAATGTAATGTTTATGCAAAATTCACATCATCCATTTGAAAGGAAATATGCATCCACCCAAGATAATTTCCATATAACCAAAATAGAGAAATCTATGCAAAAAAGTATTCAAAATCAATATACAAAAGAACAGATAATATACCATAAAAAATGACACAAGATACACCCTAAGAAAACCCTCAAGAGGGAAAAATCCAGCCTCCAAAAGAATCCATCACTCATGAATTATTATGAAATAAACATTCTAATACAACTTCAGATCAGTCCTCCATGAATACCCTTGAAACAACAAGCCCTCTACTAGCACTTCATGTGAACAAGCATGTAACCACACATCTCATGCCATGCTTCAACCCTCACAAATGCTAACAAGAGATGTTCTCTACCCCTTAGTCAAAATAGCCAAGCCAACAAACCAACCATAGACAACTACCCATTTTTTTACTTTTATAGAAACAAGGTCACACAAAACCACCAAGAGGTATTACATAAAATCACATGACTAATAACATGAGCTTACAAAACCATTAATCCCCACATTTAATTCTTGGTACTAAGTTTTCCCAACACTAAGTATTTTTTATATGTGCAACCCCACATTAAATATTTAATCCAATGTTACATACAATGCATCAAGTGGTCCCAAGAATGCTAGACACATATGATGCACATATCCCTAGATCCCATAGGTGCACCACATAATAAATAAATATTAAATTATAACATTATGCAAGGTGGACAACACACCTTTTCCTAACACCATTTTTTTGATTTAAAATTCTTAAAAAACTCAAATGCAATCAATTTTCAATCTTAGTCATCCAAATTATCAAATCAAGCAAGAAAATTCTAGCCATTCATTTCCAACTACCTTCTATCCAAATCTAAATCAACTTTTAATCTCAACCATGTTGGTGTAAATAGGTGTTTTACTTATCCAATTCCTATTTACATGTTAAGTCCACTTAGGTCAGGTAAGAGGGAATATTTCTAGTTATTGTTGGTTGTCATTAAATCTTATATTATCTTTTAGCATTCAATGCTTGTGTCCTAGGTCATTTAATGTTGTCTCATGTCATTTAATTATGACATAGTCATTTAATGTTGGTACTTCCTCACACCTTTCCTATATAAGCAAGGCAGCAATGTACATTGTCATATTCAATAGGGAAATCTTGCATCCATAATCATAACATAATGTTTCTGTCATTTCTCTCTTGTGGAAGTTATTGTTGTCTTGTATAGGTTATCTTGGGGTGTTGAGTAGTTCACCATAAACTACTACATGGTATCAGAGCTTCAAAGTTGTAGACTTCTTCCCAGATATGAGGGACTAATCTTGTTGTAAAATTTTTGTTGGGTGTGAGTTGGGGTTTCAAGGACCTCATAGTTGAATCCAAGGAATCAGAGAAAGGTTTTCATTTCATTTCATTAATTTGCATTATGTTTTGACTAATCTACAAGGGTTTGAAGAAGGGTTTTAGTTGCCACATCTGGGTGTAGTTGATTTTTTAAAGCACTTTGGATCAAATCTTATCTACCATTACATTTGAAAGGCTCGAGAACCTAAAGAACAACTTTGAATTCATCAATTTTCAACATCTTGTACCAGGGCATTAGGAAAAAAATATCAACCATATAGATCCATACTTGGTTGTTCAGTATGGTTGGAAGGTCTATAGGTATGTGTGGAATATTTGTAGTTGTGATGGTCGCATTAGTCTACAGTTGACAGAGTATAACTGACTGAATATTCTAGTGTTGCAGGGTATATTATGTGTCCTCATCTAGTGTCATCATGTACTCTATGATCAAATCATGTGTTCTCCTATCATGTTGGTATGAAACTTTAAATTCACACAAAGTTTTTGATAATATAATTTTAATTTATTTGTGTCAATGATTTATGTTTTGTGGCTTGGTCATGCCATGTGGTCTTGTGAGCTACATGGGGGACTTTTGTAGATGATGATGCTTATTCATCGAGTGACATGACTATTCCTGTTGCTAATTGCCACCCAGGTGGCATCACTGCCCCCGACAACAAGATTCTTTTTTTGAAATTTGTAGGTTGCAGTCATTTGGGGAACTAGGCACTAAGCACCTAGGCCCTAATTTTTTGCCCCCAAGCCCTACTAGGGGTGTTTTTTTCAAAATGTTATAACTTGCAATTCAAGAGGTGATTTTTTTCAAATGAGATATCACTGAAAAGTTGGCTTTGCCAATTTTGTAGTGGTGCAAGTTATTTTTTGAAAATTTGTTTTTTTAGGCATGTATTTCTATTTGAAGTTAGATCTTCATTTTTGGCTCCCAAGCTCATGATTTTTTCCCACAATCTCCAATTTTCACAATCCTTATGGTGTTGGAAAGGTATTGAGGAGATCTATCGTGCCATCCATGCACATTTTATTATTTTTTTCTTGGGTATATTTTTATTTTAGTATTTCCTTGATGGGTGTTTTGAATATTACTTTTATATTTTGATAGTTGGGAGGGTGCAATTTTGGTCTTTGCAATTCATTCCAATATTAGAATGATGTTCTATAGCCTATTGCTTCATTTAGATTCTAGAGTTTCTCCATATTGAGAGTGTTCCAGTGTCCATTGGCATCAGATATGCTATTTATTTATCATGAATCCAACTTGAGTCCTTGAGTGACTCTAATATGGTTTCTAGCATCAAAATTGTCTTTCCTTTTCTTGCCTTAATTAAGGATTCTAGTGTTACTCTACTAGTGTGCTTCTAGTGTTATTTGTAGTAGGTTATCTCATTAAGGGGGCATTGAATGGTCTCTTCTTCATCTCTCTTATGGGGGGGTCTTTTTCCTCAAATGGGATTTTGTCCTCTTATTTTTTATGGAAAGCATTATTGTATCTTATCTCTCTTTTGGGGAGGAGTTTTATCACATAGGGTTTGAACTCCTTTTCTCCATTTGTGAGAGATTGTATTTGCATATGTACATGGTACCTAATATGGCCTCATAGCTGGGACCCATTTTTTTGTCATTTTCATATTAGTGCTCCCTAAGTTGTACTTAAGGGGGGTATTGGTGTAAATAGGTGTTTTACTTATCTAGATCCTATTTACATGTTAAATCCACTTAGGTTCTAGGAGGGAATCTTTCTAGTTATTGTAAGTTACATCACTAGAACTTATCATATATTTGGCATTTAAAGGTAATTTAATGTTGGCTCATGTCATTTACTTATCATTTAATGTTGGTACTTCATCAAACCTTACCTATATACGCAAGGCATCATATATACATTGTCATATTCCATCTAATAATCTTGCATCCATAATCATAGCATGATAGTTCTACCATTTCTCTCTTGTGGAAGCTATTGGTGTCTTGCAGGTAATTTTGGGGTGTTGAGGATTTCACTATAAGCAAGGAATCATATGTACATTGTCATATTCAATCTCGAAATCTTGCATCCATAATCATAGAATAATATTTTTGTCATTTCTCTCTTATGGAATTTATTGTTGTCTCAAAGGTGATCTTGGGGTGTTGAGGAGTTAACCATAAACTCCTACAAACCATATGGAAAAAAAATCTATAGTTGCATAACACTTTGGGCCATCAAAATGAAATAACTTTGCTCGAAATAGTTTCAAGCAAAATTATTTCGCCCAAAATAGTTTTGAGAAAAATTGTTTCACCGAATACCACAAAGAGTTTCTAGTCAAAACTTTTTCATGCAAATTTATTAAATTAATCTAGTTTAAGATTAAAAATTAAAAAAAGGTTCAATTTATATGGCAATTTTTCAACTGAAATTGTTTTAGGTGAAATAATTCTAGTTGAAAAAGTTTCACCTATTATTGTCTATGTGGTAGTCCATGTGGTAACCTAAACCCTCTTTTGGAGAAAATTTTGAAAAAATCCAAATTCAACTCTAGATTTCTCGAACTAAGGATATTTTCATGGAAATTTGAAAGCATCCTTTCATAAAACTTAGAATCTAAAATCTATTATATATATATATATATATATATATTGATTAGTTTTATTATAATTTTTTTAATTTATTGCAAGTATATTATTATAAATTAACATGAGGCTGATTGAAAATTTTAAAAAAATCTATAAAATATACAATGCACTATAGGAGATAATCCTCTCGAAGAAGGTATAATTTTTTATTATAAACAATTTAGACAAAATTTGATTTCCCAACAAAACTATGAAATTTTGAGTAAATTTGACTTTAAAAATTATTTAAAATATTCATCAAAACTTATTATTTTCTTTGAATGCACAATATTTTCAAGTTATCTAAGTGGAAAAGTATTAAAGAAAAAATTAATATACTTTTTGTGACATCTCATCGACCTCCCTTTTATTTTTTATTTTTAAGAATTAAAATAATTCTATAAATAAATAAAAACATATATGCAACTAATTAAAAGGAAATTTAAAGTTCATACATACCATTTTTAGGCGATCCCAATTAAAAAACTATATTTGTCTTGGTCATTTCCATTATAAAAGTCTAGTATAGTTCTAAACTTTCACCCCACTCACTTAATCCAATCAATCCCAACCCTCTATACACCAACTATTAGCATTTAATTTATCATGCCTCTTAGTTTCAAATTCAATTTTTCTTTCATTCAATCATAACCATTCATTCTAAATCAACCTTAACCTTTCATTTATCTTCACCAATCCTATAAATTTCTCATTCCTCAAGACATTTCCAATTGTGGGAATTAGAGGCAAAGCAATGTCAATATACTTTATTCAATGACTACATTCATCCTCTCTATCAACAAATCTCAAGCATATCCATGGAATAAATAGAGTGTTAGTAAGTGAGTTTCATTTATCTCTTATTGTTTATTTTTCATTCTTTTTGCTTTAATTGAGGTGAAACTAGGTATAGAATATAATAATTTTTATGTGTTGTTCTATTGTTTTATTCTTCATCTTTGTATGCACATTTTGACATGCTTGGTTTTGATTTGTTAATTTCCCTTATTTTAAATGTTTTGATAATATTGTAAAGATGTTATTTAATTTTAATTTCTTTTCAACATTATTTCTAACAAGTCAAGGTCTTGTGTAGCCATATTAAATTGATTTTATTTTGAAGCATTCTATCTAACAAACTACTTTCCTTTTTAAAAACTAATAGTTTACACCATAGTTTTTCTATCAGTCTTCTTCATTCCCATTCATGAGTTAATATTGCAAGTATGATCATGTTTGGTAATTTAAGATTGCAATTGTGATCATGATCCTATTAGAAAATAAGATTTCAAGTGATCATGCCCCTATTTTCCAAATTTTAAAATAGATGCAATTTGAGGCTAACTATCCCAAACATGACCCTTGTCAATGTACATTCCAAAATGTTTTAATTGTGTGTCTAGGGATTGTATTTAAATATTCTCACCATTCTAAGAATGAAGAAAAATATGTTTGATAACTAGGATAGTACAAAAATGCATATCTATTCCTAAGAATTTGAAAGTCCAAGTTCTTCTTTGTCTACATCAATATCTAACACTACTCTAAGGGCCTAACTAAAGCACATGAAAGCGATGAAATTTAAACTATCTCACCAATTTTTTCCTTAATTTAAATCTACCAATCGAATAGATTTTACAAATGCCAAAGATCCAATTTTACTAAGGATAGAGTCATGCAAGCCTTGATGGAGTTACATTCCTAGATATGATTTTTGTTGCGATCACATCCTAGAAACTCAATATCTCTAATATTTATTGTCTTTTCTTTTTTATGTAAGATTTAATAGTAGATCTCAAGTGTGACGCCCCCACCACAAAACCCTAGAGGACAACACACTAACACCTAAAACAGATTTTTTTTAAAGTACATTATTCACAAGATTTCAAGTGAAACAATAGTTCTTTTCTAATCTATGTCCTCTAAGGTTCACGACTAATCTACTTGATTCCCAATTAGCTAAACTAGCAAGTACAAAAAATCATTACATTAAACCAATTCCATTAGTTCAATATGAAATTACATCTAATCATCTCATTTAATTGAATAGTCAATATGATACAACCATAACATGTATTCACTAGAGATCATTTAGAATCAATCCATTAACTAACATATATACAATAACATTTTTTACATTGTTCATTGCGAAAGAGGGTTCAATATCTGTTTACATCATTACAACGATACATCTGAACAACAATGTCTCCTTGTATACATGTGAGGAGAGTACATCAAAAGTATGATACATGATACACTAGAATTAAGGTGCAATACAAGTACATGAATAATAATCCACACGATCTAATACAAGTGTAGAAGTCTTCAAATCCAAGGGAAGCCACTACGACCACGAACAAGGCAAGGGAACCCAATGGAGTACACGACACATTCCACCCTACCATGTGGAACCCTAAGGTCCACCCCATGCTAGGAGATAGCGAAAGAGTCCCACCACCATAATGACAACAAGAGGACAACCAATTGACACAACAAGACTATAAAGGATCCCAACATGCAAGTATAACATAACACAACACAACAGTGACACTACTTCTAGAGGCACTCACAAACATAAAATGGAAATACAAGTCAAGGGGATGGAAGGTTGTAGTAGGGGAGAGTGTCATTGCATGGTCCTAGCATGGGTTGTCTTGACAGTCTTTCTCTAGATGCTGGCCCCCATCTATGGTTGTCCTAACAGTCTCACATTTGGCGTCGACCCCATAGGGTGACACATGTGGAACCAATTTCCTTTCGTGAGGACAAGTAAATTGACCTTGCCAACCAGGCCTTCTCAACCCATCCTTAGCCTGAATGAGTGCTACAGGCAAGGGTGAGGCATCCAATTATCTTAGTTAAAGTGAAATTCTACCCAACCCCCTAATTTATTAATTAGGTTATCACTTGATTAGGAAACTCCCACATGGGTTGTCCTAGATGCCACTTTGTGCGACAACCCCCATTGAGAGCCAATCCCCCTTCTACAACTAGAAACCCAATTGAAACAATAGGGTAGATCCAATATGCACAAATCCTATAACCGTATGAACATACACGAAGGTGAGGCATGAACCATCCCGCACAAGAATCAACCATGAAGCAAGTAAACAATGCATGGCTAGTTTCCCCACAATAAAACATTTCAAGTATCACATCAACCAAAATTACAGGGTCATCACATATACTTAGCCTACAACATGGTTTCCAAGGCTCTAGAAGACTATAATATCTACCATACACAAGTACCTCATTATTCAAACACAAATGAAAACATCCCACTAACCGACAATTAACTCATAATACATGTACAAGCCACAGTTCCAACAATGCAACCAATGAATACATAGTGAAGCTAATTTTTACTTCTAAATCATCAAAGAAAATCGAATTAGAATCCATTGCTTAACATCAAAAGGCTTTCTTATTTATAAAAAAACTATAATTTTGAAAGAAACGATTTCATTCACTATTAAGTACATGCATATAAATACATATATGTGTATATATATATATATACACACACACACACACATGCATATGTGTGTGTGTATATATATATATTTATATATTTTAAAGTAATTGCATTTAGATGTTCTGCTTGTTGCTAATACCAATTATTAGATGATTAACTAAAAGTTACACATATAACTGCACACACACACACACACACATATATATATATTATGTGTTATAATAATTATTAAGTAATAATATAAAAAATAGAAGTATATTTACAAATAATATTTTAGATGGTTTACTAGCTAGTTTATAGTTTTGATTTATATTCTTTAGGTGAGTCAGTTAGAGGTTTATTTTTTGGTTTAATCTAATTAGATTCTATTTAAAGATAATTCTCATAGTCTCGATAATGTAGTATGAAATGGTAATAGTAGTTTATAAAAAGGGTCATTAATAGAATCCCATATATTATCTAATAAAAAATGTCTTAGATGATTTAGTGAACTTTTATATCCATTAATAATTACACATTATAAAGTATTAAGATTAGTTTATTATCTCTCATCATGGGTCTCATATAAATGATCTTAACATTTGTGAAATTATTAATATTTATTATTATAAATATCCTTTTAAATTTGATGAAAAATTAAAAAATCCTTAATGTATTATTACAGATATATTTTCTAGATTTGATGAAGACTTAAAACATTTTCTAATATTTTAAAATATGAATAATCACTGCCATGATCAATAAAGAATATAATAGTAAAAGTCAGTAGTTAATGGTTAACATTTGTTGGAATAAATTGAAACTGAAACACAACTACTAATTCCTTTCAGTACAATTTTTGTTCCAATTCCTTTTTCTTATTATAAACTAACTCCTTTACAGTGTAATTTTTGTTTTAATCTTTTGTTGGAACAATTTGATGTCAATTCATGAGGTTAAAGGACATGGGAAGGCTTTATTTAAGGATTTGATATTTTCTATTCCTAGTTTGAAATTAAATGTACTTTGTTAAGATATGATTGTAGGGTTTATGGGGTTCCCATCGTGGAAACACCAACATAGGATGGACTTTGAAGATTTTCCTTATTGTTTCCCTTTCGTGGGATAAGTAAAGTGAAAACGAAAGCCATTATAAATCCACGACTTCATTCCATTTGCATAAATAGGGTTATGATTTGAAGGGCAATCACTCTTTTTAGTCTTTTAGCGTTTGGGAATCTTTGCCTTCTATATAAAACCAAGCAAAACACTTTTTTTTTGTCCACGCCCAATATCATAATTCAGGTAATGTGAGCCTTGTTCATGCTTTGTTTTTTATTTGGGTGTTTTATTAGGGTTTTTTTTTGGGTATAGTTTGAGTTATTTAATTGATTTATGAATAGGAATTTGTATGTGTTTATTTTTTATTAGTATGAATGGTTTACATATTATTGATTTCATTTATATAATTTTTATTGGGAGGAAAGATTGAGATTTTTTGGGAGGTCATCTATTTTAGTATTATTTTGACTCAAGTAAAACATAATCATGGATTTTCTTCCTAGATTAAGTCCACTTAACTTGTCACATTTATCTATTTATATGTGTTGTCAAAAGGTGTTTGGTGTAGTGGTATAGAAATTGTTGTGAGTTAAGTTGAATATTGTGTGTTGAATTATGTGATATTTTATCAATATTTAATTGCATAGTTTTTAGTCAATCTCATTGATCCATATTTCATAAGCACAAATGATCCACTTAGTAGTCGTTATATCTCAGTAATGATTATAATGATGAAGCATTAAGACTTATGTGTTGAGCTTGAATTTCACTCCTATAATTTTTAAAATAAAAATAACAAATAAACTCTATATAAATTATAATTATAATGTATTTCAATATGAGAAGATGTATAAGATTGTAAATAAAAATGAACACCTAAATTAAATAATCTTTATTTTAATTACTATATTTCTATTTATTTCTTCAATAATCTAATTTCTGCTAATAATATTAATTATTTATTTTTAATAATTAATTACTTTTTAAATGTGTTTAGATAATTTATATTTCAAGTTGAGATAGTATACAAATTCGAAAAAGAGAGAAGATAGAATTACAGGAAGGTTGAGTAATTTTAGATATTATATAGCCAACAACAAGTTGAGAAGTCAATTCAGGTTACTAAAGTCAGATTATGAGAACATTCCAATTGATAACATCTCATATAGTGCACCAATGTCCCAATAATTACAAGCATATCACAAGGAATGAATTTTTTTCAGTACAAAAAGATCTTTCTGACACATAGGTGTCTTTTAGGCACAAAAGTGTCCTAGTGGACACAAACACAACATGGTGGTGTCCTAGATAACACACCCATGACAATAGGGGTGGAAGGGGATTTTCTTAGTGTGAGGTGTAATGTTCAACTTCAATGAGGTACTTTTAGGCATTATCCATGCTCTACTCTAAGAGGGTCAAAATTAGTGTATTTGAGGGCTATTATAAGAAAGTGTTATTTATCAAGTGTAAAATGAGGTGGAAAACTATGAAGTATGTATTTTTTGTCTATATATTTTTCCCAATTTAATGTAAATGTGAGCTACACTAAGTTAGGCATGTTGAAGTAAAAATATATATTTTACAGTACTTGATAAAAAGATTATTCAAAAAGGATATTAAAGAACTCCACTCAAGTGGTTATGTGAGACCACTAGTGGGTTTCCCTGTTTGGCTTCTTTATATGTTTGGTGCTTGAGATGTAGGTTTTATAAAATGTATTTATGGGAACTATTATTCTATATAAATTTCTCTATATTTATTGTTGGTATAATCTCCTATGAAGGCTTGAGCCTAGAGTTATATTGTAACCATTGGAGGTATGGAGAATACAATTGGTTCAAGACTTGGAGGTTGGTTTCTCCCTCAAATATTTCTTGGCATATTACTTATGTTGTATGTTTTTAATCTATTTTTTTGTAGAATCCTACATAACTTACTTGAATAATTTATCTCACAATCTTATTTATTTTGTTTCAATAGGTAGGAGCACCACAAATGAAACTATATTTTTAGGTCAACATGATAAAGTTTAAGCACCTTGATGCTTAAAATCATCCCCAAATCATAGGAATAAGAACACAAAGAGAGATTGATTACATATAGAATAAAGCACATGAAAGGAAATACATAGATAGAAGAGGATAAAGGGGACACAACTAAGGATACTATAAATTTTAGGTATACCTCAATGTTTTACACTATCCAAAAAATATACGAAGAAATAAATAAATAGGGACATGAACAACTTATAAAATTGAACACTTGAAAAATGGACTAAAAATATAAGGATACAAAAGGGAGAGGCATTATAATAATTAATATTGTTCCTTTCCTCGTGCCAACATGCACCTATGAGTGTGGCTTTGCATCATCCAAAAACTACGAGGAGCAAGGCATATGACATAACACAAATGTACTTATGAAGAAGAGCCAAAAGGATTTATTTGATGTGTATATTAGGCCTCATTCTTAATGAAATCATCATCCTTAAGGTCATCTAGAGATATCTTAAAAAGATGATCCATGAAAGAGCTATTAACAACAAGAGGGGGATAAAGGCCAAGAGATACACTAAAGAGATAATAGTGGAAGGAAATTATATACAAGCTTAAATACTCAAATTGGGAAGGCTCAAACTCCACCTTAGCCACAAGGAAAGTATAAGAAAATAGGGCACTAGTGACATATAAGTGAGTTTATTTAGGATGGTAGGAGTAGGAATTCTAGAAGGTGTTGGGTGGATTTTAAGAGAATGAAGATTGGATTTATTCTTATTCTTAGAGGTTGTCATTTTGGGAGGGCATACGACATGGGTTTTTTAAGATTTGGGATAGGATTGGGGATTTAAAATAGGAATACTGTTGGAAGTAGGTGATAAGGATGGGAGATGATAAGTGAGATGGATAGAAGTGTATTTAGGATGATTAGGGGGTGCTTTTCTAAAGTTTAGAAGGATAAGGTGATGTGTGGGTTTGGATGTAGAAGAAGAGGATATAAAGAGGAGGAAGGAGGAGGTAGGTCATGATTATATATAACAAAGGGATGATTGGTATCATTGTAATTAGGGGCATGGACAAGATGAGAGATAATGGTAAGAGGCTCAAAGAGATAGATAACAAGGCACATATCACTCTTATAAGAGCATAATTATTTCTCTTTAAAAAATATTTATAGGATCTCTATAATGGACCTAAAATAAATAGAAAGGCCCTCTATGGTTATAATGCATCATGGGTCATCTTTGAATGGTTATAATGGAGTAGTAATAGAGCATCCAAGTTTTTGGTTTTGTTGTGATGGATTATGATAGCATAAGAGAATCTTCTAATACTAGAATGTTGACTCTTCATGGGACTTGGGTGTTATAACTCATAATGGGGATTTTGGAATGAGTTTTGGTGTGGTATTTTCCAATGATTTATAGTTTCCTATTTTGTATCTTCTATGTATTAGTGCCTAAGATGGAGATGTAATGTGATATAATATTTGTAGGAGCTTATGTAGCTAAAATTTATCTAAACTTATAGTGTTGGCTTTTCTCCTGTAAAGGCTTAAGAATATTAATTTATTGCAACCAAGTTAATACTACAAATACATTGGTTCAATATTTGGAAGCTAGGTTTTCTCCCAAGATATTTTCCTTGAATAACATTATGTCATTGTGATATTTTTTATTCTTTTTGTGTATTATCTCTTGAAATTGATATACCATATTTTAGAGATTTTCTCTCTCCATTAATTAGTATAGGAAGTATGTATATACCATCAACTTAATTTTAGGGAAAGTGATATCAAAAAATAAAATGAATGGTAGAGACATTAGCATTTGACTAGATGTGATGGGAAGCATGAGGGAGGGATAAAAAAAAATATGAGGAAGAAGCATAGAGTGGGGAAGTATTTTGGAAGGTTAGGGAAATTGTGGGAGGAATAATAGAAGAGGCAAAGGACAAGGTTTGGGTAGTAGGAAAAGGGAATTAATTTATAATAAGAACAATACATTTAATTAAGTATAATCCATGAGTGGTGGAGAAAAGCATGGCATGAAGGACATTGATAAGGTAGGAAGGGTTAACATTGTTGTCCAATTCATTCAATCAATCTCAAATAATTTAGATTCCAAAAGTGGATGATTGGCACTTATTCAATTTTCTCATAATGAGCATTATGGTTGAAATGTCCATTGGTAATGGGGAGAAAATTGTCGACCTATTCCATAGTGGGAAGTGGAGGAAGTGACATGGTGGAAAAATGATTAAGGTGAGGGCTGCAACATATAGGAAGATGCAATTGAGAGGATGGTATACACACAAGTGTGGGATGGATGAAGAGGAAAAGGGTGATAGGAGGTAACTTGAACTATTGTGATTGTTTTTGTATTTTTGTATTAAAGGAGGAGATGGGATGGATAAATGTAGGCTTTTGAATTGTTTGAAAAGATAGTAGTTGATGGTTTTTTTGTGTTTTTGTGATATTTTAGTTTGTTTAGATTTGGTGTAAAAGGAAACTTGCAAGAAGGTTATGTAAATATGTTAACATCACAAAAATGTAAAAAAAATACCTTAAAGTAAAAAATGTTAAATTTCAATAAGTATATTTATATTTATTTACTTAATATAATATTATTTCTACTAAAAATAATAGTTAATTACCCTTCATACTTGCTTAAGTAAAAAACATGTGGAGTGAGCTTACACACAAAATAGAAATGGGAAGAAGATAGAGTTATAGAAATTTTATTTGGTTTATATGTTGTAAAAGTAGTAGAAGGATAAGAATAAGATAATAAAATATTCTAGGTAATGAAAGTTAGGTTTTGGGAATGCTAATTGATAATTCCCCAAAAAGTGTAGTGGTGGACACTAGTGTTATAGTAGTGTCCTAGAAAATAGATGCATGTGAATAGGGTTGGAATGGGGTTTTTATTGTGTGAAGGGTTATGCTTATCTAGAATGAGATTTATTTTGGGATGATTTATGCTCCAAGAGGTTCAATATTATAAGTTAGGATTAGTGTAAATGAGAACTAAATTGAGTGAAAATTAAGGTGGAAGATTGTCAAGTAAATGTAATTTTAATCTCTACAAGGATACTCATCAACAATAATATTATTCTTTACATATAATTAAATGACTTAAGAGAAAAGGGTTAAGTGCAAAGAAAGAAATATTCATATACAAATAATGTTAACTTAGAAGCTTATTACATTGCTTTGATAAATATATTATTATAATTGTAAAAATATTGGGTATTTTCCTTAAATATTAACAAATGAATAAGTTAATGTGCCTTGGGAGAAATAATTGAAGTTAGCAAAGATGCACATTGATTAACTCGACTCTGCTCTATTGTTACGTTTCCTTCTTTGGTTGTTTTTTTGAATTTTCGGCCACTATTACAGTGATTTGACTACTTCATGGGTCGATCGGGAGGGGGGCCTAGGAAGGCTCCCCATTCCAAGAATGTTGTCCTCTTACCTGGCACTATGCCTACAGTGGCAGCAACCAATTTGGATGTTCCAAATATGATGTCCCCTCCTTGTACTTTAGTCCTTTCCCTTGGGGAAAAGACGGAGGGAATCTCTAGAAAGTCACCCATTTCACCATCTTTTGGGCTCAACTCTTTCTTCTCAGAAGAAGCGTCGGCTTCCTACATGGAAAAACTAGTGGGGTCTAACTCACCAGCTTCAAGTAAAAGGCTATTGGAATCTACTTCCTATTCGGTGACTGGTTGGGAAGTAGATGTCCCTGAGGTTTTGATGCTAAAGGTGATGGATAACCTCAAAATGGCACTTGTTGGAAAGTTTTTGGCGTATAGGCCAAATATTGAATTGGTTCATCAATGGGCTGCTTCCACTTGGAATCTGAAAGGAAACGTCACCAAAAATTCTATGCCCAAAGCTATTTTTATTTTTTCCTTTGTGGTTTACGAAGAAATGTTGAAGGTTTTAACTGGTGGTCCCTGGGCTTTTCAATCGAGTTTTAAAAAATTTCTCTCCCTCTGTAAATGGAAACTGGGTTTTGACCCATTAGCTAACTTGGGGGCCTCAACTCCAACCTGGGTTCACCTTCCGGGCCTCCCGCTAGAATTTTGGGAGAAGGGAATCTTAAAGGGAATCACCAACTCCTTTGGGATTCTTTTGGCTATAGATAAGATAACTCAGGAGAGATCAAGACTGGTGTATGATTGTATTTGTGTAAATGTGATAGTGAACACGGTCCTTCCTTTCTTAATCTTGCTTAAGTCTAAGTTTGGTAACTGGACTCAACCCCTTGAGTACAAAAATTCTTGCCTCTTTTGCCAACAGTGCAAGAAGTTTGGTCATCTAATAGATTCTTGTGGGAATAAATCTGGTGAGGGTTCAAAGGCTAAGGAGAAAATATTAGAGAGGACCACTCTGCTAATGAAATGGCTTCTAGTACGTAGCCTACTCCTATTCCAGCTCAGGAGGTGTTTGTTCCTCTTCTGAAGGATAATCTAGATATGGATATGAAGTCTATTTCTAATCCTCTTATAGAAGTAAATGACTTGATTTTCGTAAACCTTCAAGTGGTTACCCCTGCTTCTTCCCTTCCAACTCTGGGCTTTCCTACAATGGAGGATATGGGAGGGGAAAATGTAAATATGGAGAATGTTCAAGTTGGGGATTCCCTGATAGTGAAAAATGTGTTGGCTCTGAGGGTGAAGGTTTAGAATCATGGTGCTAGCGAAGAAATTGAAGAAGGTGAGTATGTTCTAGCTAATACAAACCTTTCTCTAGAGGACATGAACTCCTTATCTCAAATTGGAGCAAGAAACTTGAGTGACTTACAATTGGATCTTCTTGGCTTCCCTCAAGGGTCTAGTGATAAGGAGGATGAAGAGGAAAGTCCCAATCTCCAACAGAATCCAAAAAGAAAAAGAAACCGAATATGGAAGGGGGAAATAAGCTGGGAAGACCCTCCCAAAAGGATTCCATAACTAAAGATACCATGGGGGATGTGGCAGCGGGAAAACAGAGAACCTTGGACTCGATCGTAGGATCAAAGCCCAAGAAGAAGTAGCCTTAACTGTTGCTTTGGGGTAGAGGTGGGGTGGAATTTTGTCTTATCAATGAAGTACCTCTCCTGGAACATAAGGGGCCTTACTAGCTTGTATAAATAGTTTTCGGTAAAATCTTGTATTCTTGACAATAAAGTGGATGTTCTCCTTCTACAAGAAACGAAGATGAAGAAAGAGACTTTTGATAAAGCTATTTTGAGTATCTGGCTAGGAGGTAATTATTTTTTTAGTGAGGTAGAAGGAGCTTCAAGTGGTATTGCTACCCTTTGGAATCCTTCTAAACTGAAAGGCACTCTGTGCTTAACTTGTAAGAATAGTCTATTGATTACTCTTGAAGACATTGTTTCTCAAGAGAAATAGAATCTTATAAACATTTATGCTCTGAATTCAAGCAGGGATAGAGTTATACTTTGGGAATAGCTAAGTGATGTTATTTCTATTAGGAAAGATGACCACTGGATGCTTGGAGGGGACTTCAATTCTCCTCTCCTTCCTTTAGAAAATTTAGGAGGGTTGGATGATTATTCTGATAGTATGATGGAGCTAGCTAAGTTCTTCAATTTGGTAGGTCTTATTGATATCCCCCTCCAAGGAACTGAGTATACTTGGTCCAACAGAAGGAATGGAAACCATCTAATCCAAGTTAAACTAGATCAGTTTTTGATCTCTACTAATTGGAATACATCTCAATTCCTTTCTCTTTTAGCTCTTCCTAGGTCTAGTTCTAATCATAATGCCTTGGTGCTTAAAATAAATGTGGAACATAATAGGGGACCTTTCCCTTTCAGATTCAAAGCTATGCAGAGACTCCACCCAAATTTTGCTACTCTAGTTAAATCTTGGTGGGAGGAACCTATAATTGACACACCTAGATGTATTCCCTAGTGGAAAAGCTAAGTAGAATAAAGCAAAAAGTAAAAGGGTGGAATAAGATTACCTTTGGAAACATCTTTGAAATAAAGAACACCCTAGGAAAAATTATAAAGAGGTTTAGGATATAATGGAGGTTAGTCAAGTGGATGAAGAGATATGTGCTAAGGAAAGAGACCTCAAATCCCAATGGTATAAGATAAACAAAAAGGAGGAAATCTACTGGAAACAAAATTCTAGGGTGCAATGGCTAATAAAAGGGATAGGAACACTAAATTCTTTCACCAATCCACATTGAAACACATAAGCAAAAATAAAATTAGATTGATTGTGAAAGAGGATTTCTCTATTGTGACGAATGAAAAAGATATTGCTTGGGAAGCAATTAACTTCTTCTCTACCTATCATACGACTCCTGGCAATGCTCTTCAGGTAAATGTTGACTTTCTTGAAGTGATCCCTAATGTAATTTATGATATAGACTTAAATATGATGACTAATTTTGTATCTGTGGAGGAAGTAAAAAAGGAAGCCTTTTCATTTTGGAGCTTTTAAAGCTCCTAGCCCTGATGGGTTCCCTCCAGTCTTTTTCCAAACCTACTAGGACATTGTTAAAACTAATATTTTTAATGCTGCTAGGGATTTCTTTAGGTTGGGTAGGTTGTTGAATCAATTGAATGCTACTTTTATAGCTCTTATCCCAAAATATGTTGATACCTTAGCCATGAAATATTATAGGCCTATCAACCTCTGCAACATGATCTATAAAATTTTCTCCAAAATTTTGGTGTTAAGACTCAAATCGGTGCTTGGTAAAATGATTGCCTCAAACCAAAAAGGTTTTTTCCAAGGTAGAAATATTCTTGATGTTTTTATTTCTACCCATGAAATTATTCATTCAATGGATCACTCTAAAAATCCTGGGATGGCCTTCAAAATTGACATTTCTAAAGCCTATGATAGGGTTTCTTGGCCTTTCCTTTTTGTTGTTCCTAAAGATAATATTTGCTTGTGTTACCTCCCCCATGTGCTCTATTATGGTTAATAGAGTCCCTCAAGGTTTTTTCTCCTATGGTTGTGGGCTTAGGAAAGGCGACCCCCTTTCTCCCTACCTTTTTATTATTGTTGTTGAAGTTCTTGGTAGGAATATTCAAAAATTGGTGGACTCAAAAGCTCTAAAAGGTGTTAAAGTTTCCTCAGCTCTCATGCTTGATTCCCATCAATATTTTGTTGATGATACTTTAATTTTTTTTGAAGCCTCAATGGGGGAAGCAGGTCTCTAGAAATAGGTTCTCAATGACTATGTTGCTATTTCTAGCTAGTGCATAAACTATGAAAAAAGCAAAATTTACTTCTTCAATACTAATTAGCAGATTAAGTTGACATTTACATATGGAAATTTACTTTCTTATAATTTAAGTTATATGTCATGTATATAAGCAAGATGTTTGAGAGTGGTTTCAGATTTCTATGAGTTATAATGCAAATTCTCATTTTTGGAAGATCTTAAAAATTTTAGACTTAGTCAAATTTCAGTAATTAGCATGTCAAATTTCAATAATCAAGAGGTCAAATTTTAGTAGTCAACAATTTGTATCATCTTTCTCTCTCACTCTCTCCTTCTCTCTACTCTCTATCTCCACTGCCTCTCTCTCTCTCCTTTCCTCCCTCTCTCCCCTATCTCTCTCTCTCACACACCCCTCTAGCTCCTCCTTAAATCTATCTCCCTCCTCTCCTCTCTACTTCTCTATAACTCTTCTCTATCTCTCTACATCTCCTTCCCTCTCTATTTATCTTTATCTCCCCTCTCTCTCTCTCTTTACCTACCTCTCCCCCCATCACTTTGTATCTCACCTATGTCTCCCTCCTTACCTCTTTCCCTCTCTACTCTCTATTTCTCCTCTCCCTCCCTCTACCTACATCTCTCTCTCACTCTATATCCCTCTTTATCCCTCTCTTCCCCTCTTTCTCTCTAACTCTCTCCTCTCTATCTCATAATTCTATCTCCCTCCCTCTCACTCTCCCCTCTCTATCTCACCACTCTCTCTATCTCTCTCTCTCTCTCTCTCACACAAACCTATATATCCCTCCCTAACACTCCCTCCCTCCCTTCTTCCCTCTCTACTTCTCTCTATCTCTCCTCTCCTCCCTCTCTCAACCTCACCCTCCCGCCCCTTCTTTTTGTCTCTCCTCCCAATCTCTACCACTCTCAAACATCCTACCTATATACATCCAAGAGGTGCATTAACTCCAAATACCCATAATAGGTGGAGGTTTTAGCTACTTGGTAAATTTCAAAACATATGGCATAGCCTACTTAGATAAAGACAAATGAATGGTTATCAGAGGTGGATTTAAAATCCAAAATATGGGTGTATAACTCAACTACCCATGTGAGAGTGACGCATGTAGTTGATGTATTATGTTGTGTGGTCTCTATTAAACAAGTCTAATTAACCTAAGAAATATACCCTAATGTAAGGAAAATAAAAAACCTACACTAACACCCCCTTAAGCATAGCTTAGGTGGGTGAAAATATGGATCCCTACAAGTGAAGGTTGAAAAGAATAAGCCCCCTTAAAAATAGAGAGAAATTACCCCCCCCCCCCCGCAAAAGGAGATAGTGAGAAAAATGAAGGACAAACAATCCCCCCTAAAGTAGACACCTAGAGCACCTCCAACAAAGCTTGTAGATGAAGGAACTCACTCTTAGGGAAGGTTTTGGTGAAGATGTCTATAATCTACTTTGATGTAGGACAATACATAATATTAATGATGTTTTCCTAAATCATCTCTCGAGTGTAGTGCATATGAATCTCAATGTGTTTTTCCACTAATGGTGGACTAGAGTTCATGAGATTTTTATCACTCTCTAATTATCACAAATTATGGTTCTAGGATTTCTGAATGTAATTTCGAACCTAGTGAGAATATTTTGAAGCTAAATAGTAATCAGTGGTGGCATTCCCTCTATATTCAACCTCTATAGATAAAAGGGAAATTTTAAACTACTTCTTGCTTGACCAACAAATTGGACCAAAACCAAGTGAGAAGAAATGCTCTAAAGTAGACTTGCAATCCTAATAATTACCTACTCAATCTAAATTTGTATATCCCACCAATTCAATATCTACACCTATTGCATATTGAATCCCATGATTTTGAGTACCTTGGATGTAGTGGAGAATCTAATTATCTGCTTTCCAATGCAACTAATGTGGCTCCAACATGAATCAATATACCATGCCTACAACATATGAAATGTTGGTTCTTGTAGATGAGACTCCCAACAATTTATTGATATAAAGTGTTGTAAGGGGGGAAATTAGCATAAGGAAATATCAATGAATCAAACCAAATTAATTCAAAAGAATGACAATTGATATAAGGGGGAATTTACAATAAGGAAACAACTATGAATCAAACCAAACTAATTCAAAACAAGATCAAAATCCCAAACCATACTCATGAACTAAAATTATAAATCTAAGAATTCAAAGAACAAATGCAATCATAAAGAAAACATAAAATGAATTCAAGCATTACAATGTTACCATCACATGGCGAAGTGTAATTTGTATTTGATTTCGGATCGCTTGGATCAATATGAAGCCTCCATTGTTGTTGCAAAAGATTCAAAAGGGGTGTTAATGATGATCAAAGATGTAAATGTGCTAAATGTGCTTCAATGGCTATTTTTACATAACCTCTTCACAAATTTTATAGATTCTTCAATCGTTTTTTAGAAGAAAGAAGGTTGTTTTATAGATTTTTAGTTTTAGATGAACAATTGAGATTCAATAGTAAAAGATCATGATCAATAGTTGAGAACCATTATGAGGAAATGTATTGGCCAGTTAGCTTCTCTGATTGATCTAATTAATGATTTAAATTGGATAATCAATGGGATTAGATTAGAATGATTGGTGGGATTGAGAAAGTGAGGTTGAGTTAGGAAATAGATGGGTTTGTTAGCTAATTAGAGTGAGAAATCAATGTTCGTGATTCACTCAATCACAAAGAGGTGAGGATAATTAATTAATATTGGAGATGAATGTGCAAGTTGCATTTGAATTTAACAAATAAAGATATATTTGTTTGTTTTGGATAAGATAAGCAACATTTACAGGGTGTCATGCCCTTTACAAGAAGAGACCAATGGGCCAATAGAAGAAAAGTAGAAAAGCAGAACCAACGAAAACACCATATACTAATAGCCCACCCTAGCACCAAATACCAGGGGCAAAGAACACTTAGAACCAGTAGTCCTAAGTCAAATCCAAAGGAACAATAAGGCCATTAGCCAAAAAAACTTACATCCAAAACACAGGACCAAGGTTCCAAAAAACCTCCTGGAACAGCCAGACAACGAACCACCTACAATAGCTAGAGTGCAACAAACCTCTTGCTCATATTAGGAAAAACTGAGCCAAACAGAAAACAACCCTTTCTAGTACCCAAAACAACAAGCCCATATGATTTTCCTATAATAACCATGCCACAAAACACCTATAGTAGACAGATTGTAGTAGAACTTCTACTCAGAACTAAGCCTAATAGATTCCCACCAAAGGACATGCCTAGCCCAATCAAGCCACGAACCACATGCAGCAGTCGAACTGCAGCAAAACTTCCACTCATAATTGAGCCAAAAAGAATCCTTACAAGGAGAACCATACTGAGAAAAGGAAACATCAACTCCCAAACAACAACCCCAACAAAAACAACCTACGATAGTAGGAAAACAACAAACCTTCCACACCTATGGCCACCAAACACCTGCAACAGTTGGATAGCAGCAAACCTTTTGCTCACATTTGAGGAGATCGAGTCTAAAATATTCTCACCATAGGGTTAAGAATCACTACTAGTAGTAGAGAAGCATTCATTCAGATGCACTAACCAACCAAACACCAACCCCAAAACAACCTCAAAAGGAAGGGGCTCCCCTCTAAAGGAGAGGAAGAAGTGGGGACTAGAACTACCAAAGAAACCTACCTCCAAAACAAGCACGCTCCACCTCGATAGGAACCAACAAAGGAGAGAAACACTTCCCACCAATCCAACAACCCTCGGCTCCACCTCAATAGGAGAGGGCTCCACATTTATAGGAGTAGAATTCACCTCTATTGAATACAATAGTTGTAGAAAAAAGTAGCAAGCAATAACTCTGATAGAATAGGAAACCACCTCCTCCCAAGGAATCCAAGCTAAAGAAACAACAAAAAGGACAATAGCTTCCCAAGCCACATCATAACCGATCCAATACACTAAGTAACCACTAGCTCCTTCCATAGATGAAGCTCCATCCATCCCAAGGGGAAACCAATGACCTAGGGGAACCCCCACATATAGGAAGCCCACAACCATCCACAACTAAGAAAAGTGTCTCCCAACCACGCCGTAAAGAGACCCAGTAGTAACCAACACAACCCCCACATTAGGCAAGGTATCCCAATAAAACAACCAGCCCCAGAACACCAAATTCAAGGAAGAAAACAATTTTGAAGCTCTAACAAAAATAGAGAGCTCCAAAGCAAACCTTAAGACCAAAAATAGAACCACCATCATTATTGTGGAAACTAAGGGGCATCTCCAACACCCACGAGCAATAGAGCAACTCACAAACACCAGACATTTCCCAAACAAGGTAGAAATGAACCAATAAAGTCTCACCCACGCCACAACCCCACCGGGGCATGAGAACAAACCCCAGTCATGTATCAAGGACACAAACCGATGGGTCGAGTAGCAACAGGAAAACCCACATCTAGCCAAAAAAGCTCTACCCATGATGCACATGGGAACCAGAAAACATCAAATGAAACACAAGGAAGGACAACCCATTGACCAAATAGCACCTCCAACACAACAACTAACACACTGGCCAAAAGGAGACCACATAGAAGAATCGACTAGAGGCCACCAGAGCTTGCAAAGGACATCGCCATCGATAGCTAGCTCAACATTGTTTTCCTTAGAAACTTCTAAGGAAACCAAAAATCTAGAGCCATTGCATCTCATGTAGGCAACAAGAAACGTAACCACAGGAAGGAAATCCAATGCAAGGGAATCCAACATAACACCTACAGTCCCAAACCACCTCTCAGTAGAGACAACATCAAGAAGATGCGCCAATAACAACACATCAACCATTGGCCAAGCAGAGACTAGCAACACAACCAAATCATCTGCATTAGGATCCCCCTCATCTTCTTCGCCCTGAATAGAGGAATTAAAAAATCCTCGTCCACACAAAATCGCACCTAAATGTTGCAGAGCCATTGACATTGTGTCAAGATGTTTATATATAATTCATATTTGTTTGTTGACCACATGTTGAATGATTTTGAATAATTGATTTAATTATTCAAGTTTAGAGAATGGGGAGTGGTTTAATTAAATTATCAATGATAACAATTTAATTGATTTAGATGAATAAGGTATATTAGTGACATAATTAAATAATTGATATTTATTTAATTAATCAAGGGGGAAAAAGTTAGATTAATGAGGAAGTAGTGAATTGATTAAATAATTAAAGATTATTCAATTAATCATGGAAAATAGGGTTAATGATGTAAATGAGATGAAATGCAATTATATAAATGATAATGATGTCGATAATGGACTAAATGTCATTTAGGATGTGTGATATGCGTTAGGTCATTTTTACATGTCTACATTTTGCCCCTCTTTGAGACAAAGTATTGGTTACATTGTTTCAAAAAATTCTATGTTCATATCAAGATTTGAAAATTTTTATATGCCCCACTGTGCCCTGGTGGTTAGAGGAAAGATAATACGATGTTGGGCTGCCCCCTCGAGAGGTTGGTTGGAAAAATTATTTTTTTTGTCAAGCTCGTGACAAGGTTCCCTTGTAGTTTGGATGCATAGAAGATGAAAAATTAAGCTATAGGGCCCACGTTTATGGTTTTAGATGTTCCAGAGTGCTCAAAATTTTAACCTAGGAGGTTTGCTAAGGTAAAAAAATAGGGTTTGGGGAGTAAAAATAGGAAATTAGGGTTCATTTTTCCTCATTTTACACTTTGAGCCTTAGTGAATTCTTGCCTCTAGAAATCTTGTTGTTGTGATTGTCGATTTGTGATGGTGAGGATTCTAGGTGCCCCACACTGCACAAATATAGTTCATTCTTTTAGGAGGCTAGTTGGCGCAGGCATCGCGGTATGTGCCCCTTCATTTCTTTTTTCGTCATTTGTCTTTTGTGTAACTAATGCTAAAAAAAATTAGACGATAGCGGTAATTTCGTGATTTTTATGCTATTGTTTTGATTTGACCACTAGCGTAGTAGGTTAGATGACCACTATAGTAAAATGTCAACGCTAGTGTATAATTTCACTACTAGTGTAAAAACCAACCACTATTGTTCACTGCTTATGTAAAAAGTTCACGCTATTGTTTTTCTTTTAGGAAAGTAACCGCTTTTATTAAATTTGCATGCTATCATTTAAACCAATTGCTAATGTAAAATCATGATGCTATCATCTAGAAAAGGCTCACTATTGTCAAAATTGAATGATTTAGCTAGTTTGTTTGTAGTCTTAAGTTCCTAATTTGATTTTCTAGAAAATTCTTGATGTTATGGGTTGAATGCTTGTAGGCGGTTCTCAAACTACTATATTCCAAGGAGTGATGCATGATAGTTGTTTGATTTGATTGTTGGGTTCTAGGAGGTTGAGCAAGACTTCCTTGATGCTATGGGTCTATGTCACATATGTTATATGCCCTAGATTTGATGCCATAGGGAAATGATGACTGCACTTGCAGAGAGATGGCATTTTGAGATGTCCTTCCATCTACCTATTGGCAAGGCTACGATTACACTAGAGGATGTTTGGAGGATTTTGCAAATTACTTATGATGTTAGACAGGGTACCCTCTCCATGTTGTGAGTACTTGGTGTGTGATGGCTATAGGTGGTGGATTTAGAAATAGACCTATCTCTATTCATTGATGATGTTAATCCTTTATCGATGGTTCTAGCCGAATTGATTATCAGGCCTTTGATGCTTGATCTTAGAGGTAGGTTATTTCCTATTGGCTGGGGCATTTGTAGAGAGTAGATGATGGAGCAAAAGACCAAATATGCTTAGGGTATGTGTTTTTGGGCACATTTTTATCAAGATATGCATGAGGCTGTATATCAAGGCAACATTGCTATCTCTGCAGGCATGGCACTTTTGCATGTATAGGCCTGGGAGAGCATCCCAGTGACCAAGCCTGATGGTATGAACTTGATCAAGATGAGCATGATCCATATTATTATAGGTATTCTAATTTTTTGCATTATGCTTGGCCTAATGGATTACACTATTGGTAAGGTATTTTTAATGATATTACTAAGTTCAATTGGAGGTTGTGGCTAGCTTGTGAGGCTTGGCACGATGACATGGAGTAGCTCCCTTTTTGCAGATAGACATGGTGACTCATAGGTTGTGTGGATACTATTCTCAAGAGATATCTACCTAATAGGGTTCTCCAACAGTTCGAAGAGTGACAAACTCAGTTTGGTGATGATTATCATGCACAATTTGGGTGGACAACCTAAGAGGTTAGGGTGTGGGAGGCAACAACATCCTCTACTAATTCTATTAGAGATTTCAAAGCACTTGCCCCATTTGGATGGGGATGGGTTGTTGGTCCTACAGATCTAGGCACTACCTAAGATTTTGATTAGTGGTGGGCATGTCATGTTCCTTTATAGTTTACAAATCCTGTTGGTGCTATGCCAGTGATGGGGTAGGTCTAGAGGGTGGTTGGTATCATAAGTAGGAGGGGTGATTGCCAAAGGTTATAGATTTTTTTAGAGCAGCTAGATAGAGCATGGGGTGATGGAGATCAGGGTGATGGATATGATGGGAATGATGGGTAGCAGGGGACACATGCACCATAGGGTCCTCCCCTATAGAGGGATGTAGCAGCTCAGATAACAAAATTGACTATTGATAGATATGCTTGAGTTGTAGATCAAAATGTTGAGATTGCTCGATGACAAGCAACAGAGGGACAAGATGCTACATTGACCACTGAGAGAGATGGGTTTAGAGCTAAGCATGATGGTCTCATACAAGAGCTATCCATTGAGTAGTAGTAGAGATTAGTAGTGGAGATTTCTTTAGCTTCTTCCATTCCCTTGGCTCAGTATTAGACTGAGGGAGATCGACTAATGATGCAAAACATATATTACTAGACCCTATATGAGGCCTTTATTCTAAGGGCTTAGAGATGCCCTCATTTCAGAGAGCCAAGTGTTTAGATAGGTGCAAAGTCTAGTGGGTAGTCTAATAGATAGCCTCAATAGTCTATCGTTATTCCACAACCATCTCCCCATTAGAGCTAGCAGCAACATAGATCCCCACCCTAGGGCAACTAGCAGGGCTAATTTTGTCACGATCTTTGTATTGATTTTTATTTTTTAAAAGATTCTATGTAGAAATTTTATTTTGTATATACATTCATTAGCCTAGCTAATGCCTCATATATATTTTTCTATATTTTGATATCGCACATGATGCTTGATGATGTATATGAAATTCCCATTTTTTATGATATATGAGATATACCATATTTTGTCTAGGATTTGTATGTGTTGTGAGATGATTATGGATGACTTACTAATGCTTATATGTGTTGATGATTTATACATGCTCATGTTTTTGTACTTTTTTGATGTATAAATATGATATGGATGGATGTATGATGTATGCAATGGATTATGATATATGATATATGTGATGGATGACTATATATGATGTATGTAATGGATGATGATATGTACTAATGGATTTTTGGATGTAGGATGCATGTGCTACTATTGATGTTGTGATGGAGGATGGAGCTACTAGTTAGAAGAATTTTTAGTATGATTAGAGATGGATAGAAAATTGATGTTGTTAGTTATTGATGACTTTGATTTTTCTTTCACAAAGACTTCGTATTTTTACCAATCCTTATTGAGGTAGCAAATAGAAACAATGCACTTGGGTATTAATGACCAAGGTGGTTTTGTTTCCATTGCATGGACTTTGACTTTGTAAACAAAGAGTATTCTTTCTCATACCAAACATACATAAACCCTATTAGAGTGTATGAGTGAGAATTTTTAAAACATTTTAGACCACTTACACAAAGAGGCATGGAGTACCTAACATGAAAATGCTACACAAATTTCCCCAAAATGACTTCCACACATAGAACAAAGCAAGTATTCATCATGGTAGTATCACAAAAAATATCTAAAAAACAAACAAAAAAAATCAATGATCCATTTCGCATTCCTTCCTCTCTAAATCCTTATGGACATCTTTGAGAGATCCTAGAAAAGTGACATTATGATAAATCAAAAAGAATAAGATCCTAAAAAGATAAACAATGTTGCAGTATCACTTGCCATAGTTGTTTTGATCTATCATGATGTAACCCATTGATGATGTCTATCGTAGGAACGTTTTATCCATTAAGACCATGTAAGGATTGTTGCTAATGTTTTTCAAAAGGCAGGATACTTCATACTTAAGAATTATTTTAGTCTAGTGATGATCTAATCATTTCAATCTTTACTTTGGAAGTATTGATTTCATGTTTGTTTTTCTTGTGGGTTGTGTTTGTCAAAGTTTTGAAGGCAATGTTTGTTTATTACAAATGAAAAGTTTATTGCGAGTAGGTGACAATGGAGATAGGACTTTTAAAATTTTCTGAATTATTTGATGTTGTTTTTGTTGTTTTCAAGAGATTTAGAGATAATTAGGGGGGCCTAAAGGGACTGACCTAGTGCATCAAGGACTGATCAAAGATTAGCCTTGCCTACATGATGAACATAGAGACATCGTAGTTTGATTGTATTGAGTGACACTTCTTTTTTTGGAGTTTTCTATATATTTATGAATGTTCTTAGATTTTGATAAGATATTTGAATGTTTTTGTTTTGGGGGACTAACCTAGGGCCTCAAGGGCTCATAAGTGATGGCCTTGTCTACATTGTACATGTAGAGGCTCATAGTTTTCTTGTATTTTATGACTCAATTGTAGATCTTCTAGAGACAACCTACAATGTTTTTGGGATTTTGATGTTTTTGACTTTGTTTTTTTATTTTTTTTTATTTTTTGGATTTTTTATTTTTTATTTTTCAATAGTGATTGGATGAAAAAGCATCCAATTCACTGCTGATTTCAAAAAAAATCCCCCAATTTAGAACAAGATTATGTTTATTAGGGTAGATGGATGAAGATGGTGTAACAACGTTCAATACTTGATCAATTATCGAGCCATGGTTGGATACACATTTTATTATGGGATGGATGGGGTGAATGTTATAGATATTGTTGATAGATATAGATACAAGACTTATTCAACTGTAGCACCTATTTACGAGGTTTCCATTATGGTACCAATCTTAGAAGTGCCACAAGGTATTTTTCACTTAGAGGATGTTTTGATTTCTCTTTACTATTTTTCTTGATTTTTGATTTTTTTTTCTTTTTTAGCTTTTTTCTTGGGATATTTTGATGCGCTCAAGTGTAAAACCTTTTGAGATGGTTTCTATTCAGTGGTTCAGCTAAAGATTCTCCTTCAAGAGTAGCCAATTGACATGCTCCAGAGCCATAGCTTGCAGGTCATCCCACAATAGTGGTTTACAGTTTTTGGCCAAACTGGACACCGAAATAATTTTTTTTAACTAAATCTTCACTTTCAGGCACCTATAGCGACTAAACCATGAGGAATTTGAAGATGATGCAAACTAGAGTTTCATGAAATTTTTTCTATATATTCTAAATATATTTTTTCAAAATTTTTGGAATGATTGCACTTCTTTTTCTATCTCCCTTGAAAAGTTTTTTTTCAAAAACAACATTTTTAAAAAGTGATGCTCACCGTATAATGCATAACTTTTTTTCCATGAAGGATAAAATTCTAATTCTTTCAAATTTAGATTTGAAACTCTGATATCTAGTGCTTCCACTTGGTTAGATAGTATTTTATTGAATATTTTCTCTTTAATCAAGCTTCGTCAAACCAATTACAATTCGACATAGCACCGTATAACGTAACTTTTTTGTATGTATCAAAATTCAAATTTGTTGGATCAAGGACTTCAATATCTAGTGCACTCATATTTTTCAAAAAAAAAATTGATAATTTTCTATTTTTCCACATGTGCAAAACAAAGAGCGTGATTTTTAGAGAAAAACCTACATTCACAAGAAATAACAAATAAATATAATAATTAAATTAAATTTATTTAAAATTATACTTTTTTGGAAGCTTATAATAAGGACTACAAACTTAGGAAAAATAAATTTTAAATGAACTCATTTGATCCCCCAAAAGGTAAATCAAATGTGGTTTTTAATCAGCATTTTGATAGGTGTAAAGGAGACTCTGTTATAGGTATGGTTTAAAACTAGTGGGGTTCTATCCAAGGGGGTTTGATCTAAGGTAGTTTCATCAAAACCTATTCAATTGAAGAGCTTTAAATGAAAATTTTTAAGGCTTAAATCATTATATTTTCTATAAATATTTTATTTCAGTAAAAATTAGAATCTCCTAGAAATTGTAAACTAGCTTTGTGGGATCACCCTTCCTATTATGATGAAAGGACCTAACCAGTTTAGTTCAAACTTACCCTTCCCATCTTGATTTAGTTGGATCTTCTAATTTTATTTCTATACTAAGTCACCAACTTGAAATATTTTATTCTTGATCTTCTTGTTATAGTTTCACTTGAGCTGATTCTGATAAACCTAGAGATGGTTTAATGCACTCAAACGTCTTTCATCTAGAAGCTCTAGCTCGTTAAGTCTAGAAACTCGATATTCCTCATTGTTGAACAAGCATTTTAGGGATACTCATAGTGATGGGATCTCGGATTTCATAGGTAGGATTGCTTCAAATTTGTTGACCAAGGAAAAGGGTGTCGCACATGTGGGTGTGCAAATGCTGGTTCGATAAGCCCATAAGGCGGGATTTAGATATAAATGCCAATCACGATTGACATCATTACCAATATTTTTCAATATTTTTAGAATGGTTTTATTGGATGCTTCATCCTAGTCATTTCCTTGGGGATATTATGGGGTTGAGAATTGGTGTTGGATGGAGAACCTTGAACAACATTCATGGACATCTTCATTTTTTAAATGAAGTGTCATTATCTGTTATGATATTTTGTAGAATTCCATATTGATTGATCAAATAAGTCAAGATAAACTTAGATATTTGTTTCCCTATGATGTAGGTTAGAGGGATAGCATCTATCCACTTTGTAAAGTGCATAGTTGTAGTTATAATGAATTTGTGCCCATTGGATGAAGTGGGGATATATTTCCTATCAAGTCAATTCCCCACTGCAAGAAAGGTTATGGTGTAGTTATAGGTCGTAGCTCTTGTGCCAGTATGTGAACAAGATGACTGTTTTGTTGAAACTGTTGACACTTCCTTGACTAATGAATGAATTCTTGTTCCATTGAGGGCCAATAATACCTTGTTCTCAACAAATTTTGAACTAGATTAGGCCCACTGGAGTGAGACCCACAAACACCTTTGTGCACTTCTTGTAAGGAGGTTTGCTCTTCGTCCACATTGAGACATCAAAGTAATGTACCATCTAGACTTTGTCTATATAGGGTATCTCCTAGGATGGTGAATTATGATGTTCTACAGATAAAGGTTTTCTTTTGATTTATCATTAAGTCAGGGGGTATGATCCCATGCTAGATATAACCAAATGTGTCTTGGTACCAAGGTGAGTTAGACCAACAACACCACATACAAGTTCTGATTCTAGGATATCAAATGTTGGTATAAGTAGTTGCTCCATGAGGAATTTGTATTTGGGAATTTTTGGGGGAATGTCGAGGAGTGAACCTATTGTTTCCATTGTGTCAACTTCTTTGTTGTTGATTCAAGGAACCTATTCAAAGGTGATGACCATAAAGTACTACTTGAAGTTGTCTACCATTTTTTTGTATGGCATGAGCTTGTCATCCTTTTTCTGATATTCATCATTTACCTACATTATGACTAGCTGAGAGTCATGCCATAGACCTATAGTTCATTTATCTTCCATTCTACGGTGATCTTCAATCTAGTGATGAGCGCTTCATATTCAAAAAAATTGTTACATGGAAAGGCGATCTTGTAAGCTTTGAGTATATTATCTCCTTGAGGTGTGAGAAGTAGGATACCAACCCTTGATCCATGTTGAGTGTGGGATCTGTCAAAGTACAAGGTCCAACAACTTGACTAATCTACCCCCTTTCCCCTTTATTGGATAACACGGGAGACCTTGTGAACCCCACATTTATACTAATAGGCTACTTCAGGAGCAAGGAGTGAATCACAAGTTACTCTTATATTAAGAAGTATAATTTCTCAGGCATTCATTTATTAATATTTAAAATAAACAACTCTTTTTTATTTCCATTTTGGGATAATGAATGCATGGTTTTATCATGTGGATCCATAGGCCAACAAACAACCTCTAAGTATTTATGAGGGGAAGGAAATCACTATTATATATTTTATATTCAACCTTCCTTTTGAATATTATCTAGCTACTCCTTTATTGTTTTATTTCCATCCAATTTAGATTCCTCTAACATTTTCAAGGATTTAGGAGTTTCATTTTTAATCAATATTTAAGAGAAATGAGACCCTTTCTACCAAGTTATCTATTTAGATTTTTTATATTTTTCCATTCAACAATCAACTACTATGTGCCTATTACATACATGATTTTTTTTATAATTTCAAACATTTTTTTCCATTTATTATAACTTCCACTTTTATTTTGATTTCCTCTAGCAAACCTTTTGAAATATCCAACTCCACTTGGATCCTATTTTAAGTAGAGTGGATCAAACCATCTATTTGTAAATCCATAACAAAATATCTCTAACATATTTCCTATCCCTTGGAATTAATCTTCCCTCTTGGACTATAGTTTTAGATAGGGAATTCAAATATATATTTTTATTTTCATGGGCAACTTAGCTATTGCAGTTAAAATTTAGAAAGTGTAGCTTCAACAAAATTGTTAGGGTTGTGTGATAATTAAATGAAATCTGATTTTTAATCTATATTATTTATGATAAGTGGGCCTAAAGGGCTCCCATATCTCCCTAATTAGAGCTAAATTCTTTGAAAAGTTCCCTCCAAAAATAAATTGGCCCTTTTTTTTAATCTTTTTGGATGTTTTTTGAATTTTTTTCTTGGGCCATGTTTTTTGTGGCCATGGTATTGTAAAACTACCTTTTATGTACCTATTAATATTTTCAAATGAATGAGGGGTTGAAGTAGTGAGTTTTATAGATATTTCACAAATACACAAGGGTTGCTAGAATTTTTTTTAGATTGAAGGGAGAAAAGTTGTTGCATATGTACTCTTGTGTTTAAGATTAATACATATTTGTTCCTTTTTGAGGGTTGAGTTTTTTCCACAAGATTTTCTCCATGTATATCTAGTGTCATATGTTTATTTATCATGTTTTATCTATTTATTTTTATTTTTATATAATATATTAATAGGTAATCTAATGTTGCATTAATAAAATTGTATTTACATACCCTTTGAAGGGATAAAATTCATGGTATTTTCCATTTTTAATAAAAAAATATATATTATTATCTCAAAAACATGCTCCACTTCCTTATATATGATTTATCCTCAAATTGATAGAATAAAATTAAAAATCTTGGGCACTTGGATAATTTATATAGTTCATTTTATCTTTACTAGCCAACTTTTAGTAATCCGCACATGAAGATCAACTAATATATACCATAAAGCTTTCAATCTATAGATAACCCTCCACATGAAAATTCCTCTTCCTCGTATAACACTTCATGGACTAGAGAAAGAACTAGATGCTCACCTAAACAAAGGATTATTTTCATCCATCACATTTGATGAACTAGAGCTTCTATTGCATCCTTCCTCTCCACTACTTTCACCTCCTTATTGACTTACATTTAGAATGATTTGAAATAAGCCATGTATTTCTATTTTATTAGCCAATATGCCCCTATATTGACACAAATTTCTAGGTGTAACTAGGGCCACAATCACCTTCAACCATAATGACTAAGGGTATAGTACTAATAATTCTACATCAATGATTTCCATTGACCCTATCCCTTGTCACACTAGTTGACCCTTCCAAAACCTACATATTCTCACCACTACCATTGGTACCAAGTTCTTTAGGATTATTTTTGTTTGGTTGGGTGAATCCTTTTGAAATTTAATCTATCCTTTGATAGAGGACTTGATCAAATCTACTATTGTGGAAAATTGCAATATGATTCAATTTACTTATTATTTTATCTCTTGTTTTATTTTTTTTAAGGATTTTCTTTACCTAAACTTTGAGGTGTAATGTTATTCCACCTGTCTTTTTTGTGAATATGGTGTAATAGACTTCTTTATACAAAGTAATATATAAGACACTAATTCATCAAAACAAAAAATATCTTAAATTAAAATTAATATAATATAATATAATTACAAACCTCGTGCCTTTTACTTAAAAAACATAGAAAAAAATATTTTTTAAAATGAAAAAGACCTAAATTATAATAATAATGTATGATGTGATAGCATTTATTTATATTTTTATATGAAATATTTCAATCTCTCATGTAGTTTTGGTGTGGAACATTTTAAATTGGATGATTTTTTTCTTGAGTCTATAATAAATTCTTTTATAATGTATCATTTTTTTTAGAGTTCATTTTATCTAGCTTCAAGAGCTCTTAAATTTGTAAAGGTGAGTGAACAAATCATAACCATAACCTCAAAACTAGCCAAAGATTTTCCACCATTCAAGAATGAATTATATGGTGTTGGTGGCTCTTCTCTTACCCATGGTGTTCAAGAGATTTAGATTTCCTAAATTTAATTAACAATCATTCAAACCTAGTGATTTTTTATTTAAAAGTCATTAGAGGTGTTCAAAATGGAAGAAAATTGGTTGATTTGATGAAGGATTCAATTATTTTTGAAAATTTGAACCCTCCTCTACTTTTTTTTAAAAAAAAATAAAAATTAAATGATTGGTGGAATGGATATTTTATCATTAATCATTTTCAATGTTTTAGGATATAATTTTTAAATATTAGTGATGGTCTATTAATTGTAACATTATCTATTTCTTGATTAGAGTTGTGTATATGAAGTTAGTTACATCATTTACTATAGATGAAAAGATGAATTTTAAATGAATATGTCTCTTCTCTACCACCACAAGATTTAACCTGAGCAACATACTTTGAAAATTAAAGATAGTTATGCAAACACAATTTCTAACTCAAACTTCTCCATTATCAATTATTTATTGGTAAATTAAATATTAAATATTTTTATAGTTGTTAAATTAATTAATTTATTGCTAATCATATTCTTATTATTTAATATTTAAATAATTAAATATTTTCTCCAATAGTACTATACCTAAATAGTCTAAATAAACTCTTTCTAAAATGTCTTTAATACATTATCACAAAATTTACGGAGTAAGCACTAGAGCAAGAATGGCATCAAACACATTTTGACCAATTTTCAACTAGAAAAATGGTAGTGTCATTACTTATCAAAATGTAATAATTATAAGTCATAAAATATTTGGTACCATGAATTAGTAGTTGTTCCTATGATAGCTTCGAAATTCATTACAAATGGGCATTATGAACAAGTTAAGGAAATGATGTATTATCCTTCACATATGCAAGAATTTAAGACATGATTGCCAAAAGGTTGATATGAAAGGAATTCAAGTCACTACAAAAACAATAATGATTTATGTGCTTAAAAGTGTTCATATAATTGAAGCATTTAAATGTTGAGAATTTTTTCTTGAAAATGGCATTTGAAACATATTTATATCATATATTCTTCATAGATGTGTAATCTTAAACTTTATATTGCAATGACTAAACATTCACTTTAAAAAAATATTAATAGATGAGAGTGATGTGATGGCAACCTAATTTCAAAAACTTTTAAAAATAAACTACTAAATAATTTTTAATGTATATATTTTTATTTTTCAATAGTAAAATTTATTTATCACTTAAAACTCAATAGTATAGATTAATAGTAATGTTTAATTTATGAATTAAAATCATAATAGTTAATTATTAAATGATGAAAATGAAAAGAGTGTAGGCATAATTAATAAATTTATACAGTGTATACATAAATATAGATTGTGAATAGTTGTTAAATTGATAAAAAAATAAGGATTCATTCCATAGTGCAATGGTTAAGTGATGGCGTTGTTGTTGTGGTCATCAAGATTCAATTCTCTGTTGGACTATTGTGATCAAAGACACTATGCATTCACTGATCCAATGTACTCATAGGCTTGACCCACAGTGTTGAGGTTGTTGATGATATTCATGCCATGTGCCAAGCGTTCATGCCTAAGACACATTCCCTCATCGGGTTGGTGTGCTTGGGTTGGTTTGTTTCTTGTATGAACTCAAACTCAAAAGTATTTTGTTCTAAATTTTAATTTTATAAAATATATATAAACATCAAATTATTACATTAAAATAATTTTCTTACAAAAAAAATTAATTTATATTTTCATATAAACTCAAATCACAAATATAAATTTTATATTATGAATTGCTTATATCTAATTTTTAAATTTTAAATTATTTTCAAATTTAATCCATCTCTTTTGAACTTAAATCACATCATATTGTATAAATAGAAAAATAGTTTAAACTAGTATAGATGTCTCAAATACATCTATCTTAAAGATGTTCAATAAATATCAATATTTAATATATTTATTTATTAAATAATAAGAATAAATTAATTATTAATTTGTATATAATAATTTTATATCTATTATTATTTATAATTTATTTATAAATTAATTATATATGCAAAATATTTTTGTATAATTATTAATAATTAATTTAAAAATATGATATTTAATATTCGAATTATGTCTTTTACATCATGTAATGATCAAAATTTTAAAATAAAACATAATGTAAAAGATAAAAAAATTCCTTTAGACTTAATTTATTCTAATTAAGTAAATGCAATTATCTTTTTGCACTAATTAAATATAATTAGAACTAATATAATCTAATAATTTAGAGCAAATAAATTAGGAAAGTAAATTTAAAAGAAGATTGCACTTAAATTCATGACTAAATAATTTGTGCCAATAATGAAGACTTTAAAATTTGATTTGTATCAACTTAGGAAATGAAGTCTCTCTAGGCCTTTATATTGATCTTGTGCTCTATTTGGGTCAAGTTTAGTGGTCTAGTTAGATCCAAAATTTGATTTTGTATAATTGCACAATCTACTCTTTTATTAGACTAATGAATATTTTCCTATTATGTTCATATTGATGTAAAGGCTAGTGGTATTTAGAATTATCTTTTAAGGGCTATCATTTCATCACAAGAAGACAAATTATCCTAGTTGTTGACAACGATGTCACTCATAGCAACAGTGCAGATAAAATCCTCATAGGAAAATTGTGAAGAACCTATCTTACTTGAAAGACTAAACTAGGGCAACCTAAGGTGTCAGTGTAATAGGAAAATGTTGACTTAGCTTACTCCCAAGGCTCTGGTAGTCAGGTCTTGAACATACTAAGTTGACTCCAAGGTATGATGTGATATTGTTGTTAATCTCAAGGGGTCTATGGTTACCTTTAGGTTCATTAAAAATATCTCCAGTTTCATTAAGAATCATAAGCATTGGATACAAGATTTCTAGTTCAATCATAAAATAATCTGATTGAATCAAAACAATTGGAATAATATTTTATGAACATCAAACAATTTTTCTATCACTTAAGTAGATTTAGCTTTAAGCATTCAACAATTTCATAGAAAACGAAAGATTTTCAATAAATTTCCATTCATTCATCTATTTTTTTGGAACATTTTCAGGAATTTAAACATCTATTCTAAAATAAAGCATAAAAAATACTGAAAAATAAAATTTCTCTCAGTTATTCTCCACACATGCCCCAAGATTTAATCAAATCAAAGAAAACCGCTTTATACTTCACTAGATTGCTTCATAGCTAGGTATAAAGCGAGCAAGCTTTTAAAAAAGGGGTTTTGTTTAGACACTGAGTAGGTTCTGTATGCACCCTTAAACGACATAGCACATAGTCTTGTTGAGCTGAACTAACAAAGATGAGCTACAAAAATACATGAGATAGGTAGCTATCAAATTGGCTTTGATATTGATTAAGTTCTATGTGCATACAAGTTTTTAATCTAGAATTATTCAAAAAATAGGAAAAAAGAACAAAATTTAGAGAAGTTTTGGCTCTTCTGACATCCACAAATTTTGAACTTAACTTAAAAAGGAGTATCCCCTAGCCTTTTATAGAAGTAAGACATAGGTAGGATAAGAAAAATACATGAGAGGAAATCCAAGGGATGAATCACATCTAGGCACATGGAATATGGTGACTTGTAAGAGAATTGCAAACGAATTCAACGAAGGTCAACCTCCATCTGCACATTGAAGTCCTTCGGGTTTTTCATCTTCTTATGATCACTAGGATAATAACTTGAATCAGGATAGTGTGTAGGAACTTTCCCATATATTCAGAATGTTTTTTTATCACCCTGTTCCTACACTTTTGTTCTTCCTCAGGCTTTCTACTATCAAGAATGAGCTTCTTCGGAGGTTGGCGCTTTTCTGTCACCATATGTGAAATACAAGGATCCCTAGAATTTTGGTGGACTCAAACCCCTCTACATATCAGTTCCCAGAATATGTAACCCGATATGGATATGATTCTATCCATGATTCAAATTTTCCTTACCATCCATACCCAAACTCTGCATCGCAATCTGCTTCTCCTGCAATCACAAATTTCACCTATCAAATCCCTTTTAAAAAGCCATTTATAAAAATCTCATGTAAATAAAACCATCATTAAATCGTTATCATATAAATCCCTCATAAATAATACACTTTCAAGAAAGTCACATATTCTTGCGTAGTTATCCTTTTATATATTGGGTTACCAGACTATCAAACTTCTTAGATAACCTTAAAATTTTAAAACTTTGATTTGCATCGTTACCTAGTACCCGATATCCAGCTTTACCCATGATTTTCTCAACTTCAGTTTTACAAGAACTTCCATCTTTACCAAACCTCGAGACTGGAACACTTTTTCAACACTTGTGCTACCTTTTTCCTCTCTAGCATTCTCGGTTCCCAGTACCCGAAACACTTGAATTATGAAGTACTCTTTTAAGGAAAGATTTCTCGTAGCTTTTCACTTCCGGTGATCTTTCTGTAACGCCCGCCGTGCAAACCCCAAAGGACAACATTGCAAACATATTTTTTTTTAGTAATACAAAGTAAACATGCAACTAAACATTTATACACATTTACATTGCACATTAACATCATAACATCAAATCCTCTGGGGCACGTGAGGTCACATCGCATAACAAACTCATACGAAAAAAATAAAAGATAACGCTAAATAACTTATCCAAATTTCATCCATCATAACATTACAATAACCATTTACAGAAGTACATCCATGTAACCATGAGTGAGAGTATAATTACATCACATATTACAACCATAATAAGTCTCATCAAATGAATGGTTACAAAGGTACATAATTAATACATCATCGTTTAAAACATTATATTACATGTTCTCAATTAATGAATTACAATAAATCTCCCATACATGTGGGATAAATACATAGTACAAATAATGTTTGAATTACAAAGTGAACAACTGGTACAAGCTCCAACTGAAGAATGCTGAGAAGAACGAACGTTGATGGGGAACCCAATGGGTGCGGAGCACATTCCACCGACCACATGGGTTATAAATAACCCACCCCCCGTGCTCAGAGGTGATAAGGAAGTAATCACAACCATGAATTCCACAAGACTAACTCAAATAAAGAATAGCATGGCATAATAATTCCAAATACGACATCAAGGATTGCAAAGGACATAAACGACAACATCCACAAATCAACGTAATAAACACAAAGCCATAAATCTCATCACAACAAGCAAGGAAATAACCATAAACCAAGTAACCAAGGAAACAATCATAAAACATTTCCAAATGAATCTGAAACCACAATTAGTTCACAATTCCAGAGGCAACCAAGAAACAAGGCAAAAGGGTATCTAGTGGAGAGTGTCATTGCATAGCCTTCATGGGTTATCTTGGCCCTTCCTCCAACTTGAGGTGCCAGCCCCCATCTATGGTTATCCTGGCCCTTCCTCCTACTTGAGGCACCGACCCCATAGGGTAGCTCATGCGGAGCCGTTAACCTCTCATGAGGACAAGGTTACGACTTTGCCAACCATGGCCTTCTCAGTCTAAACATTAGTCTGCGATAGCCCTAATGCACAGATGAGGTATCCAATATTATCTTATGTGTTTTTACTACCCATCCCCCTAAGTTCTATTATTAGGTTTTCACTTGTTAAGCTACTCTTACATGGGTTATCCTAGCTCTTCCTCCTTTTGAGACGTGGCCCCCATGAAGAGCCACTCTCCCAAAAGACCCCAAAACAATAACAAAATTAAGCAAGGGTTATACCTTAAGGAATAAAGCATATATCTCAAAACAAAGACATGTGAGGCATTACCCATCTCGCTAAATACATAAACAAAGTCTCAACAAAACCCGTACAACCCTTCCAAATAATAATACTAATAAATTGCAACTTCGAGAGTGCAAAAAAAATGAGGATAACATTCAATGATTGAATCACGCCTCTGGAAACTAAGGTTCACAATTACAACAGGGTTCCCACATCCAAAGAAAAACCCAAAACAATTATAAAAATGGTTGTAACAAAATCATATGACCTTATAGCTTCACAATACCATTTAATACATGTACATTGTTTTTCCAACTCCAAAATAATCCATGGGTTTAATTGCATTTAAAAATTTCTATTTTCCTCGATTCAATTTTGAAATAAAGTACAATAATAATTTTGACATAATTACATAATTTTCTTCTTTTAATTAATCAATGAGACTAAATTTCATAATTTTATCATTAAAAAAAAATTATATCTTACATATATATACTCAATATATATATATATGTTTATATTTATAATTTTATTTATTTATTTTATATTTATATATAAAATATATAAATATAAACATAAATAAATAAATATATATATATATATAAATATATTATATATATTAAAAAAAAACCAAAGCCATGTAGTACTGCTGGTGGCAGCCTACGGCTGTGCACATCAGCCCATACGGTTGTTGCGCATGCAATCAATGGACTGTTGTGTCAGTGTAGTCCCATGGGAAGTAAGGGGAAGGGTATGGCTCCTGTTGCCCTCCCCCCCCTCCCTTAATCCCATTTTTTTTTACATTCAATTTTTTTTTATATATATAAAAACCAAAAACAATAATAAAATAGCAGAATATTATATGTATAAGTTAATTTTATATATAAATGTTGGATACATATATTAGTAAGAGATATACTAAATTCTTTTCTATGATTGCAAAAATCAGGAAATTAGGTAATCTAGTTGGTTGGTTAAATTTAATGAAACAAAATTTATATTACGTTAAAACTACTATCAAACTCCTTTGTTTCAAGTTGCATCGAGTAAAATAGAAATATATATGCAATTAAATTAGTTTTTTATTTTGTGTTGCAAAATTTGTGTGCATGGTATCTTGAGTGTTATGGTTAGGAGAATTTATTATTACCATTTTATTATTGTTTTGGTTTTCCTTGGATGTGGGAACCCTGTTGTAACTGTGAACCCAATTTTAGTAATTGTGAACCTTAGTTCCAGAGGCGTGATTTAATCATTGAATGTTATCCTCATTTTTGTTTATACTCTTGAGGTTGAAATTTATTAGTATTATATTTGGAAGGGTTGTACGAGTTATGTTGAGACTTTTTTTATGTATTTAGCGAGATGGGTAATGCTACGCATGTCTTTGTTCTAAGATGTATGCTTTATTCCGATGGTACAACCCTTGTCTTGTTTTGGTTTATGTTTTGGGGTCTTCTAGGAGAGTGGCTCTTCGTGGGGGCCAGCGCCTCAAAAGGAGGAAGAGCTCAGGATAACCCACATAAGAGTAGTTTAACAAGTGAAAACCTAATAATAGAACTTAGGGGGATCGGTAGTAAAACACATAAGATAATATTGGATACCTCGTCTATGCATTAGGGCTATCGCAGACTAATGATAGACTGAGAAGGTCGTGGTTGGAAAAGGTGTAACCTCATCCTCATGAGAGGTTAACAGCTTCACATGAGCTACCTTATGGGGCCAGCACCTCAAATAGGAGGAAGGGCCAGCATAGCCATAGATGGGGGCCGACACCTCAGGTTGGAGGAAGGGCCAGGATAACCCATGTAAGCTATGCAATGACACTCTCCACTAGACACCCTTATGCCTTGTTTCTTGGTTGCCTCTGGACTTGTATTTTGATTATTATTTCAGTTTTCATTTGGAAAAGTTTCATGATTGTTCTTTAGTTACTTGGTTAATGGTTATTTCCTTGTTTTGTTGTGATGAGATTTATGGCTTTAAGTTTATTGTTCTATGTTGTCTTTTCTTGGGATTGGTTTATGGCATTCATGGTCGTGATTACTTCCTTGTCACCTCTGAGCACAAGGGGTGGGTTATTCATAACTCACGTGGCTGGGTGGAACGTGCTCCACACCCGTTGGTTTCCCCATCAACGTCTATTGCTCGATTTGCAGTCTTCAGTTGGAGCTTGTACCTGATGTTCATTTGTAATTCTGACATTATTGTATTATGTATTTATCCCACATGTATGGGAGAATTATTGTAATTCATTTATCGAGATCATGTAATGTAATGTTTTCAACAACGATGTATCAACTATGTACCTTTGTAACCATTCAATGATGGGATTTATTATGGTTGTAATATGTAATGTAATTACACTCTTATTTATAATTACATGGATGTACTTTTGCAAATGGATATTGTAATGTTATTGGATAAGTTGTTTAGTATTATCTTTTACCTTTTGTTAAGAGTTGTTATGCAATGTGACCTCGCGTGCCCCAGAGGACTAAATGTTATAATGTATTGTGCAATGTGAATATGTTTTAATGTTTAGTGGCATGCTTACTTTGTATTTAAAAATAAATAAAATTGTTTCCAATGTATGTTCTCTGGGGTTTGCATGATGGGTGTTACATCAAACATTACCTTATGAGACTGTATAGATAATTTGAAAAAAAATTCAAACATGTGACTTTGACATGGTGAAATGGGTGCTGAAAACTGACTTTGTAACTTTGACATTGCGCAACGTGTGCTGAAAATTGACTTTTTGCATAACTCTTACCCAGAAGCTCATATTCACATAAAACTTTGTCAAGATATGAATAATATCATTAAGATGATTCCCTCCAAAAAGGATTTTTCTCTAGAATTTAAAAATATTAAAAATTAATTATTTTTGTAAAACTTCCTGTGGAAACCTTAAAATTGTGACAAAGCAAAAACTCAAAATTTTAAAATTAAATCACATGAGAGATTTTCTAATGCTAAGAGATGCCAAATGAACCCCAAAACACACCAAAATGGAAATCCAAACTAGAAGCTTTTTTTTTGTTGATGTTGATTGCTAGTCCGCCCAGATGCTCCTGCATCAGACACACTGGATAGGAAAAATTTTGTGAGTAGAACTCACAAAATGGAGTGAAGTAGTAGAACTACTCTTTCAGGTTGTGGAAAACCTGCATCGAACTCCATCACTGATTTAGACAAAAGGAATTTCTTCCTCTATCTCTTTCAACACTTAGCTAGGATTCTTTTTGTCCCCCTCCACCAAATATGCACTCTATTCATCCTTCTTCTCATGGACTCACATCCACCATAGACCATAATTCTTCACCATATCTCTTCTTCCTTTCTATCTTTCTTTGTGGGATCCAACCCACCACAAATTGACCACCTCCACCAAGTTCCTCCTACACCATCATCTACAACCTCTATACACAAATATGCAACATTCACATACGCATTTTTAACAACTTTATTTTCTACTACTGCAATCTCTTCCTTAGAGGGTAAACAATCAACATTTTTAAATTTAAAACCAAAAATTACCTTCTTTGCTGCCCCAACATCATTTTCTTTATCCTCAAAACCTTTCACGTATGCATCTTCATAAGGATGTTTGAATTTCTCCCATGTAGTCATGTCCTCCAAAGGACCATTGTTTGTTGCATCTCCTTCTTTATTGTTTGCATTGAAAATAACTTCATCCAACATTTGCCTCTCAAATAACCTATCTATCATCCTCATTTCTTCTTCCAACAAAAGATCATCATTTTCCTCACCAACCCGCTTGTCAAATTTAGGACCATCCATGTTCACAATTTCTGATTGCAAACCCACTTCAGCCACTTCATACAATGTACTCCATTCAGATGTTATCTCTGCAACTTGTACCTTATCATCTTCTTCACTTGTGTGCGCTATCCCCACATATTCTTTCTTACATTCAACCCCTACCAAAGGGATGTGAAACTCTTTCTTTTCACTCTTCTTTTCACTATCCTCTTCTAAGAGAACATTCTTCTTCTCATATCTCTCTTCTCCCATTCTCATTTCCTCTTTAAACTTATTTTCTAATATATTCACTTCAACCTGAAGTTTTTCAAACTCTTCATGGTGCTTCATATTTTCCACTTCTTCCCAATATTGTTCCCATAACAAAATTCATATGGGCCTCCTCATGACCCATCCCATCCTCTCAGGTATAGACTGCCTCATGCTCAATGATCTGTCTACACACTTTAACCCTCTAACTTCATTCTCCATGTACAGGTCTTGGCATAGACTGTCTCACATTCAACGCTCTGCTTATGCACTCAAAACCTCTGGCTCTAATATGACTAATGAAAATAAAAACACATACCCATCCACAAACTCACAAAACATAGAATTTGAACAAAAAATCAACTACATTCAAATCTAAAAATGATGTGCAACCATGTTGAAACAATTACAATATTTATTCAATCATATGATCAGTAAATTTCTTTTTTCAATCTTTGGCTCTCTATGGCCATTCTCTCTCACTTTTCCTCAAACTCAATCTTCATCTTTTCCTCCTACAAGATTTGAAAATTTACTCTCAAAACTTCCATGTTGTTGTCCTCACCTCCACTACTTCCATGTAGCCCTCCAACTCTCCCTCTATCTTCCTTTTTTTTAAACTTTTTGAAATCTGAATTAAAAAACAATTAAATGCTCACCCCCAAAGTAGAATCCCACTCCCTCAATAAAATATATTTTTTAATAATTCAAATCTTTGTTGGAATCTTCTATGTTTGGTATTCAAACTTGCTCTCACGTTTCTCTGAAGATGCCCTCCAAAATGGAGGTCTAAACATAAAATTTTTAATCAATAAGATCAAAAATACTTGCCTCTTACCAATCCATACCCTTAGGTCTTCAAATTAATGATGATATCTATGTTTCCAGCTCTAAATTTATCTGTGTAATAGCTAAAAGAAATAATTATCATTTTTTGTTTTACCGGAAGCAATTAGATGGAGAAAAGGTGAAATTACGCCAATAATTTAAAATCCTCCACCACTACCCATGTTGACTTTTTAATTTGCTTCAAAACATAAATATGAGATAAATAAATCTATTAAAAATTACCTTGGTAGTCTATATAGATAATTTGGAAAAAACATTCAAACATGTGACTTCGATGTTGCGCAATAGGTGTTGAAAATTGACTTTGTGACTTTGGCGCTATGCAACGAGTACTGAAAACTAACTTTTTGCATAATTCTTACCAAAAAGCTCATATTCACATAAAAATTTGTCAAGATATGAACAATATCATTAAGATGATTCCCTCCAAAGTATTTTTCTCAAACATTTAAAAATATTAAAAATTAATTGTTTCCATAAAACTGCCCGTGGGAACCTTAAAACTGTGACAGAGCAAAAACTCAAAATTTGAAAATTAAATCACATGAGAGGTTTTCCAATGCTAAGAGATACCAAATGAACCCCAAAACACACCAAAATGGAAATTCAAATTAGAAGCATGTTTTTGGTTGATGTTGATTTCCAGTCTGCTTGGATGATCCTGCATCACTGCCATAAGCATTAGTTCTCACTTGGGGTCCCCAATTCTTATAGTCTTGGGGTGTGTTGTGAGACCACACAACAACTTGCAACATATAAAACCAAATTTAAACCAAAACTTGAGATTAAATCACCAATCGTAAATTATAATTTATGCATATTTTAAAACACTAACTCTTTACCTTTACCTAGATTCTGACATAAAAATAGTAAAATTCCTCCAGAAATATCTATGTGTGCTTTGATTAATTCTAGTTTTTGGAACTCAATAAAAGAAATCAGTTCATTAACATTGAACTACATAATTTTGTAATCCTCCAAATCCAACTAGGGATAGAGCCTTACTACCAATCAAGCATCCATAGCCCCAACAAGGTTATCTCTATAATTCCCCCAAACATAGCTCTACTGCTAGCCCGACATCTATAGCCTCGATAGAGATATTTGGATAGTCTAAAGAGTTTATATATATATATGTATCTTTGGATATTTCATTGATAGCTCATTTCAACTTGCAAGCAATGAAGCCCACTATTAGGTTGGGAATTACAATGGTAGTGAAGGTTACCTTTCGATTTTTCATTCAATGCAAATCCCTTCATCATTTCACTACTTCCCAAAAACTCATTTAATAGTTCCTTGTTAGTGTGTAATCCCGACTAAACTATACCACTTTTAAGCCAAATCCTAGCTAACTACAACTTGCTATATGTTAGAAAATATTCATAAATTAAAATTTAGCAACAAACAATTTAATCACCAAATTTAAATCTAAATTTAGAACCATTTGTTACCATCCTTTCGATCAAATTCTATGGCGACTACTAAATACTCGGCTAGCAATTTCCAATTTTGACAACGCTGCACTACATTAATGGATCAAAAATGTCATGATGACACTTAAACATGATTGCATTATTTTGTATTAAATTCGCACACCTCAATGTGCATGTATCATTTCTTTCAAATTTCTCAAGTGATGACTTGTGCTGCCTTACCAGCTTCATTTTCCTCTCTGCTTTGCACACATGGGAACCTTCATGATTAATATGGCTTAATAAAAAAAATAATGAAATGACCACCATTAATTTCAAAATATTTAACTTGCTTGATCCACAATCTATGTACTAGCCGAATTTGAAGCAAATTGTCACCAATTGTGTGTAAAAATTAATTTGATTTAACATTCTGCTTTGGAGAAACTCATATGGTTGCCACCTTGCTTATGATTTCCAAGACTTCAATCCAGGCAACTATGTACTGCAACTTCTTCACGGTTTTCTATAAATTCCGCAATTCTCTCGAATTCTTCACACTTTTGTTTTTCCTTCTTTTTTATTTTGCATTTTCTATTATGCTAGTGCTTGCTTGCTACCAGGTCATGGATACTCCAATTTTCCTGACTTTCTCTCACCACCAAAATGTTTTCTTGGGTCATATCATGACTCAAAGGCTTGAAAAGGTTTTCTTCATTTAGACTACTAGTTTCACTGTACCAAATTTATGCTTAGTCCTTGGGGAACAATATGTGGAATCTAGAGCTTACTACCAGTTCTATTTCGACTTGGCTTCTTGCTTTGTAGCATCACTCCTATACATTGGGATTCCTGTTGAATATGTTTGGTCAACTATGAATTGGATAGTGCAGCCTAAATATTTGGAGAATCTACATACAGTTCTATTTGTTGCACATCCGACATTGGAATCCCTTCCATGGATGATATTCCTCACTTCCTAGAACACAGGGAAGTAGTTCCACTCTATTCATTCCTTACAAACCTCCATACTCTTGACTTTGAAGTTCACCAAGAAATTTCCTATGTTAGGTATTTAGCCCTGATGGATGAGGCATCCCAGATTGACTGAATGGCTACTCCTATCTACAACTCAACTCCCTCTTTTTGTTTTTTTTTATCCTCTTTTATAGCAAGGATTTGATACTTCCATGTATATAATTGATACACACACACACATATATAGCTTTGTCATACATTTTAAAGTGTGTATTTACTGTGTGTGGTTTTATCATTTTTCATTTCACAGTACAATGTTACAAATGTTTGAATTAACACTCATGTGTATGATAAGTTAAGCAAAATTTTCTAATGCAAAGGGCCAAATAGAAAAAGAAAGAAAGAAAAATGAAAACAAAACAAACCCTACAAAAAGAAAACTAACCCTAACTAACTAAAACTCTAATCTAACAAACGACTAACCCTAATAAAGCAATTTATTCTAATTTCAATGACTATTTCCATTGTTGTTTCAGTATGAATTACAATAGGTTTATTTTTAAATTCACTAGAATAAATTTCAAATGTCCTATTGTAACAATGAATTTCTTTAAATTTTATGCATTTGATAAACATAAATTCAAAGGTATACTTGTTATCTCCTAAAAATGCACCCTATGCAAAGTTATGAAACTAAGCTTTATGGAGAAACATGGGATCATTTCAAGGCTATGGGTCACCTAAGGTTGAAATGAACCTCTAGATAAGGCCGGCTTGCTTGTTTGTTTATCACCTAAAACTATTGAATGTGAATGAAAAAGGGTAAGAAAGAATACATAAAAATGAAAACTAAACCCTATGGTGATACACCTAAATTGAACTTGAACACAAATCTTAGATTGTAAAAACTTTTTAAAAATAATTGAAAATAAACTTTCACAACTCTTTATTGTACGTTTTAGCATAAGTATTTCATAATAAGGTTTTGATGCTTAGACTTCTATAAGGAAGGAGACTTCACAATTATAAGTCATTCACAAAAAAATTGACACAGATTATGACCGGCATAAACTAACTCCTACATAAAGGTAATGAACATGAGATAAAACTATGAGGGAATAACAATACTTCAAAAATAGCATTATCAAATCATTTGAATGAACACAATGAAGCAAGGAAAAAAGAAGGAAAAACCTCCAAAATCATTGATAACCAAGGTTTTCTCTGTTATTTCATCTCCAAAATGAGTTACAAAATCTACAAGAATATGTGAAAGGACTGCCAGAGTCACTGTCTCCCAAAATCTGCATGAATAGAACTACTTAATAATGAGTTACAAAAAGTAATATATGCATTATTTCCATCTCCCACCAAAGAAGGCTCTAGAAGCACTTGGGGTCGGATGCAACAATAAACCCTAAATTCTAGCATCCAAATCCACTCCAAAAGGCTTCCAAAAAGGTTGAAAAGATCAATTTGACCATATCAAACATGAAGGCACAATAAATTGATGCCTATATGCTCTAAAAAGCAACTAAAAAGCAATTAAATGCTCCTATTTCTCCTCCAAGTGTTTGCAACTTATCTCAACTCTACCTATACCCTTTGCATGTCATAAATTTTCATTTATATTCTTCTCATGACTTGGTCATTTGACATATGCTCCATTTTTTGCATTTAAAGATGATGTCTTAAATTTAAAGTGATTTATAAAATATCACTTTAAACTCAAACATTTACAATGTAGAATGAATGCAAAATTACAAGACTTTTACCTTCATGTATCAGACAAAAGACATAGATGAAAGTAATTATCATCATACCTTATGCCTAAATTACAAGGAAAAAATAAAAAACCATGGGGTATGATTCATTTCACATTTTAAAAAAATAAAAATAAAAAATGTGATGTCATTGGTTTTAAAGAATTAGGGAAAAAACCCAAGAGATGTGAAGACACAAAAAGAAGTGAAAATACTTCATTTTTCATTTGCAATTCCAAGGGCGCCGCCATGAGAGAACCAAGGTTTGATGTTCAAGCTTCTGGAAAGGAAAATTCTGCAAATCTGATGCTTTTCACAAGCTAACATGGTGAGTTTCTTGCTATCTAGATATTATCATTACAAAAGATTTAATATTTTTGTTTGTAGCCCGCGGATTTCTCTGTCATTTTAATCATGTTTCTATGGTTGCCATGATCATTCCTTCCTGAGCTTTAAAATTTTGAGATTCAACTTCAAGAATCTTTGTATATAAAGACATTGTTTGCTATTTTCATTTTATGCAAAATTTGAAGATTTAAAATAAAACCATAGGTCATGGCTTTCCCTTTGTGTTAGATATTTTTTGGGTTTCTCCTTTACTCTGGGCTATGTATCAAAGCTCCTAAAAAAGATATTGCTCTATTTTTTATATACAAGATTGGCATAGGTATTGAGACTTTTCCTTTCCTATAGTTCACCTTTTATGCTTCTGAATTGATGCATATGGGTTTATTCATTTTTAATGATGGGCTCCATCTTCTCACACTGAAAATGGGTTCACTTCCTCTATATTTAAATATAAAAACCCACAATATTATCTTTGTATCAATTTGCAAAGAATGAGCTACAGTTTAATAAAAATCTTCCTATTGTTGTTTTATCTACAATTTGTAAGATTTAGCCTTTTTTGTTGAAAACCCATGAGGGTTTCAAGGCACATGAAGGAAATACATTTTGGGTTTTAACTCTGTAGATTAGCTTGTCATTTTTCTTGTGCTTAAATCTTCAAAATTCAGCTTTCACCATCTATTGAATTTATGTGTTGAAGCTGAAAAGGAAACTCAATTTTAGTATTGGATAATTTCTTGAAAACCTAAAGTGATTCCATGTAATCATGACCAACAGTGTCATAAACACCCTTACTATGATATATGCAAGATTATAATATCAATGAGATTTCATGAAAGAGTATTCAGCTAAAACAAGAGCTATCTCAACCACTCGCTCCACAAGAAGATAATGCCCTATGAAAAGTGATTTTGCTTAAATGATTCAAAACCATTACCGTATTTTGTAACCATTACCCTTTATTTTTTGCATAACCTTAACATTACATTTCTGTCAGTATGACTTGAGTTGTTCTTTAAACACTCTTTTGTCAAGAATGCAGTCTCCATAGTCAGTTTTCATGTTACTTGTGAACCCCCTTAGAGATACTTTCTAATATACAATGTTCTCTTACTGTTTTGTGCAATAATGATGGACAATGTATTGATGATTTTCTTTTGCACCAATATTATTGTCTTTGCTTTGCCTAGGTTGTGTTTGATCATTTATTAAGATAATTTCAGGCCTGTCTCTTGCTTAATCAAACTGTCATACTTGTTTCATGACATTGTATATTATCCTAATTGTGAAAACTTCAATGTCTTTGTGCCTTGTCTTCATTCTTGTGAGCATGCCATCTATTCCTTTGGCTCTAAACATTGCTCCTTTTATCTCTTATATCATAATGATTACTGCTTGAAGGTTATGGGCATAAGGAATGCTTCCCCCTGTCACTTTGTTTACTCTTTTTATATATTATGGAAGTCTTTAATTGTATTTGGAAACAAATGATCATCCTCATAACTGGAAGATTGTTATAATGATGATGATGATCATTATTTATTTAAATTAATTACTTACACTTTTAATTAATTAAATAACTTTTTAATTTACAATATATTTAAAATTTAACATTTTAATAACTTATAATTAATCAAAGCAACAAAACAACATTAATTAATCATATAAAATAAAGATTAATTAAATAACCACTAACCATAAATAAAATAAATAATCAACAATCTAACAATACAAAGACAAGGACAAAACCTAAATCATGACCCAACAAAACTCACAACAGTATGACAAACTTGGGACGGGGACACTTTCTTATCAACTCCCTTTTTCAACATTGTACCCATTGGGTTAATTTAATGCTCGCCCTGTCCCGTCGAAGTAGGTGGAATCGAGACTTTATTCCTGCAATTCTTGCATACAAATAAACGTCAAGTAACATGTAAATCTCCATTGCAGACACACCGTGAAAGGAAATTGCAGGGTAGCAGGGCACTCGCAAGCAAGTGATGCTACTTCGTCCTTTCACCAAGACTTACTAACAACCACATCAAAAAACATAGCATCATAGAATCACAACATCGACATATATAATATTGCAAAAAACCATAGCATATTCAAATAATCTAACCACCACATAAAGTATCATAAATCATCATAATAATGTCAAGTGCAACAACCAACTATACTATGAATCCACACAGAACCAAGTCGGTGAACTAATCACCATCACAAACCAGTATCAAACTAACACATAAGAGTATCAAATAATAGCAAAGAGTATCAGCAACATAGGGGTATTACACTTCTTGTGAAATTAAATCATGGTGACATTGAAATTTGCACTATTTGTAGAGTGCCTGAAACTGTTTTCCACATCTTCTTTGACTGTATGTTTGCAAATGAAATATGGAAATTTTTGTGTAGCAATCATCTCCTTTTTGGATTGAATGAGAACATCAATTGGTTTTTAATTCTGTTTGGAAATAAATTTAAACTGAACAAAGAAATTCATTTATTCTGGTATATACTATCTACAGAAATTGTGTGGTTTATTTGGAGGGCTAGAAACAAAGATAGATTTAATGAAAACCAGAGAATGCTCATTGAGTTTGCTAAAAGACTCACTTTGTTTAACATTTTCTATGCAAGCTACAGCTACAATGGTGGTCTCAGAGAAGAATTTTCCAAATCTTCTCAAGGATGGAGTGTTGCTGCTAAACCAAAATGAGAAAAAATTGGGCCACACATGGTAACAAGGATAGCCATCAAATACCTCTAAAATATACATGGTTTTTTCTAACTTGTTTGTTTCATGTGCAGCTACAAGTGCAATCATCTATCAGATTAAATATGAATGGGGATAAATGTGACTCCCACAAGGGTTGAGCCCAACTCATAAAAATGGTATGCAAAACATGAATAATATCAGCGCTACAAGTTATTTTCATTTTCAAATTGCATTACAGATTCAAGGGGGTGGTGATCTAAGCCTTAATAGAGTTCTCATCCAATAGGATCAAAATAAATTCCATTATAACAATCTTCTAGGTATGAGGATGATCATTTGTTTGCAAATACAATTCAGGACTGCCATAATATAAAAAGAGTAAACAAAGTGACAGGGGGCAACATTCCTTATGCCCATAACCTTCAAGCAGTAATCATTATGATCTAAGAGATAAAAGGAGCAATGTTCAGAGCCGCAAGAATAGATGACATGCTCACAAGAATGAAGACAAGGCACAAAGACATTGAAGTTTTCACAATTAGGATAATATACAATGTCATGAAACAAGTATGGCAGTTTGATTAAGCAAGAGACAGGCCTATCATTATCTTAATAAATGATCAAACAAAAGGGAAAAGCAAAGACAATAATATTGGTGCAAAATAAAATCATCAATACATTGTCCATCATTATTGCACAAAACAGTAAGAGAACATTGTTTATCAGAAAGTATCTCTAAGGGGGTTCATAGGTAACATGAAAACCGACTATGGAGACTGCATTCTTGAAAAAAGAGTGTTTAAAGAACAACTCAAGCATATTGATAGAAATGCAATGTTAAGGTTATACAGAAAATAAAGGGTAATGGTTACAAAATACGGTAATGGTTTTGAATCATTTAAGCAAAATCACTTTTCATAAGGCATTATCTTCTTGTGGAGAAAATGGTTGAGATAGCTCTTGTTTTAGCCGAATACTCTTTCATGAAATCTCATTGATATTATAATCTTGCATATATCATAGTAAGGGTGTTTATGACACTGTTGGTCATGATTACATGGAATCACTTTAGGTTTTCAGGAAATTATCCAATACTGAAATTGAGTTTCTTTTTTAGCTTCAACACAAAAATTCAATACACGGTGAAAGCTTAATTTTGAAATTTTAAGCACGGGAAAAATGACAAGCTAATCTACAGAGTCAAGACCCAGAATGTATTTCCTTCATGTGCCTTGAAACCCTAATGAGTTTTCAACAAAAAAGGCTGAATCTTACAAATTGTAGATAAAACAGCAATAGGAAGATTTTTATTAAAATGTAGCTCATTCTTTGCAAATTGATATAGAGATAATATTGTGGGCTTTTATATTTAAATACAGAGGAAGTAAACCCATTTTCAGTGTGATCAGATGGAGCCCATCATTAAAAATGAATAAACCCAAATGCATCGATTCAGAAGCATAAAAGGTGAACTACAGGGAAGGAAAAGTCTCAAAATCTATGCCAATCTTGTATATAAAAAATAGAGCAATATCTTTTTCAGGAGCTTTGATACGTAGCCCAGAGTAAAGGAGAAACCCAGAAAATATCTAACACAAAGGGAAAGCCATGACCTGTGGTTTTGTTTTAAATCTTCAAATTTTGAATAAAATGAAAATAGTAAACAATGTCTTTATATACAAATATTCTTGAAGCTGAATCTCAAAATTTTAAATCTTAGGTAGGAACGATCATGACAACCATAGAAACAAGATTAAAATGATAGAGAAATTTGCAGGCTACAAACAAAAATATTAAATCTTTTGTAATGATAAAATCTAGACAGCAAGAAACTCACCATGTCAGCTTGTGAAAAGCATCAGATTTGTAAAATTTTCCTTTCCAAAATCTTGAACATCAAACCCTGGTTCTCTCATGGAGGCACCCTTGGAATTGCAAATGCAAAATGAAGTATTTTCACTTCTTTTTGTGTCTTCACATCTCTTGGGGTTTTTCCCTAATTCTTTAAAACCAATGACATCGCATTTTTGACTTTTTTTTTTTTTGAAATGTGAAATGACTCATACCCCATGGTTTTTTATTTTTTCCTTGTAATTTAGACATAAAGTATGATGATAATTCCTTTCATTTATGTCTTTGTCCAATACATGAAGGTAAAAGTCTTGTAATTTTTCATTCATTCTACATTGTAAATGTTTGAGTTTAAAGTGATTTTATAAATCACTTTAAATTTAAGACATCATATTTAAATGAAAAATATGGAGCATATGTCAAATGACCAAGTCATGAGAAGAATATAAATGAAAATTTATGGCATGCCAAGGGTATAGGGAGAGTTGAGATAAGTTGCAAACACTTGGAGGAGAAATAAGAGCATTTAATTTCTTTCTTAGTTTCTTTTGAGAGCATATAGGCATCAATTTATTGTGCCTTCATGTTTGATATGGTCAAATTGACCTTTTCAACCTTTTTGGAAGCCTTTTGGAGTGGATTTGGATGCTAGAATTTAGGGTTTATTGTTGCATCCGACCCCAAGTGCTTCTAGAGCCTTCTTTGGTGGGAGATGGAAAGAATGCATATATTACTTTTCGTAACTCATTATTGAGTAGTTCTATTCAGTTCTATTCATGCAGATTTTGGGAGACAGTGACTTTGGCAATCCTTTCACAGATTCTTGCAAATTTTGTAACTCATTTTGGCCATGAAATAACAGAGAAAACCTTGGTTATCAATGATTTTGGAGGTTTTTCCTTCTTTTTTCCTTGCTTCATTGTGTGAATTCAAATGATTTGATAAGGCTATTTGTGAAGTATTGTTATTCCCTCATAGTTATATCTCATGTTCAGTACCTTTATGCAGGAGTTAATTTATGCAGGTCATAATCTGTGGTTTTTTTTTGTAAATGACTTATAATTGTGAAGTCTCCTTCCTTCTCGAAGTCTGAGCATCAAGACCTTATTATGAAATACATGCTAAAACGTACAAGAAAGATTTGTGCAAGTTTATTTTCAATTATTTTAAAAAAGTGTTTACAATCTGAGATTTGTGTTCAAGTTCGGTTTAGGTGTATCACCATAAGGTTTAGTTTTATTTTTTATGCATTCTTTCTTACCCTTTTCCTTTACATTCAGTAGTTTTAGGTAATAACCAAACAAGGAAGCCAACCTTATCCAAAGTTTAATTTCAACCTTAGGTGACCCATAGCCTTGAAATGATCCCATGTTTCTCCAGAAAGCTTAGTTTCATAACTTTGCATAGGTTGCATTTTTATGGGATAACAATACTTACCAGTAACTTAGCTCATATGTATGAAAATGACCTCATTAAAGGTCGAATGCACACACCTTCTCTAGTTTGTCGATACTTTACCTTCTTTCAGCCCTAGTTCATGGTTTTTCTCTTTATTTTGTCCAGTTCCTTGAACGGTTGTGTCCATTTCTTAATTTTCTTCTCCTCCAAAAAATTTTGTGTCTTCAGTCCTGTCTTCACTTTGAATTTTGTTAGACCAAGCGATATCACAATTTATATTGTTATCAGAGAGAGAAAAAGTAAAAACTTGATACTCCATATCTTGTATAAAATTAGGAAAATTTCCTTTTATAGCTTGTAAATTTTCAGTTTGGAACAAGAAACACACGTCTCCCGCTCGATTTTCCTACTCCTCTTCATTTACATTTTCCATGTATGAAAAGTATGATGACTCATTGATGTCATTTCCTTGTTTTTGGTGCAATTTTTCTGAGTCTCGACATTCTCACCTATTTTCCTGCAAAACCTTAAGATTTTCTTCATAACAATTATAGTTATCAAACTTTTTTGATATATTAGTTAATTTTTTAACATTTTTGATTCCAATAGGGTTATACTTTCTTTCAGGATTCAACATATTTCTCACTACTAGTCTCTTTCTTCTAGGAGTTAAGACTTCTTCTGTTAACAGAATCACCTTATACATAGCCAAACTTACCCTAGTTAAAAAACTTTTACAATCAAGTTCATCGTGATTAGTTGTATCATGAATTCTACACTCGGTGACTCTACCAAAGGTGAATAAACTCAAACGATGTAATCTTTGGATAAGAATTTTCCAGAGTTTTTCAACTTTCATTTTTGAAATACTGGCTTGCATTAGGCTTTCACCTTACAGGCTACCTTTTAAACTCGAAACTAATACAAATTCCTCAAAAAAACTTAGAGATAAAGATATAAAGAAAAGTGAAAAGATGGCCCTCCTTCTAGCACCAATTCCTGTTGATGATGATGTCACTCATCTAGTGCTGCCAGAATAGTGGTTTACAATTTCTGGGAGGAACTGATTTTAGCTGAAATCACATATTTTTAGAAAATATAATGATTTAATCCTTGAAAAGTTCCATTTAAATAATTATTATTGAAGAGGGTTTGATCAAACTACTTTAAATCAAACCCCCTTGGATAGAAGCCCGCTAGTTTTAAACCATACCTATAACAGAGTCTCCTTTACACCTATCAAAATGCTGATAAAAAACCACTTTTGATTTACCTTTTGGGGGATCAAATGAATTTATTTAAACTTTATTTTTTGCAAGTATGTAATCCTTATTATAAGCTTCCCAAAAAGTATAATTTTAAATAAATTTAATTTGATTATTATATTTATTTTTATTTCTTGTGAATGTAGTTTTTCAAAAAATCAAGCTCTATTATGCACATGTGGAAAAATAGAAAATTATTAAAATAAAAATATTAGTGCACCAAATATTGAAGTCCTTGATCCAACAAAGAAAAAAATGAATTTCAATACATACAAAATCGCCATAGGCACTATGTCTAAATTATAATTGGTTTGAATTCAAAACTTGATTAAAGAAAAAATATTCAATAAAAAACTATCTAACCAGCTGTAAGCACTAGATATTAGAGTTAAAAATCTAATTCAAAATAATTATAATTTTATCCTTCATGGAAAAAAGTTATACATTATACGGTGAGCACTTTTTAAAAATGTTGTTTTCTAAAAAAAACTAGTTTTCAGGGAGATGGAAAAAGAAGTGAAATCTAATTCCAAAATTTTTGAAAAAAATATATTTAGAATCTATAGACAAAATGTCACGAAACTCTAGTTTCATCATCTTCAAATTCCTCATGGTTTAGCTACTATAGGTGCCCGAAAGTGAAGATTTAGTTAAAAAAAAATATTTTAGTGTCCAGTTTGGCCAAAAATTGTAAACCACTATTGTGGGATCACCTCAACATGTAGATAAAATCCTCACAGGCAAACAACAAAGAACCTATCTTTACTTGAAAGACTAAACCAAGGCAACCTAAGGTGTCTGTGTAATAAGAAAAGGTTGACTTAGCTTAATCCCAAGGCTCTGGTAGTTAGGTCTTGACCATACTAGGTTCACTCTAGGGTATGATGTGATATTGTTGTTAATCTCAAGGGTTTTATGGTTTTCTTTAGCTTCATTAAAAATATCTCCAGTTTCATTAAGAATCATAAGCATTAGATACAAGATTTACAGTTGGATCATAAAATAATCTCATCAAATCAAAAGATTTGCAATAATATTTCATGAACATCAAACAATTTTTCTATCACTTAAGTAGATTTAGCTTTAAGCAATCAAAAATTTCATATAAAATTAAAGATTTTCAATAAATTTCCATTCATTCATCTATTTTTTTGGAACATTTTCAGGAATTTAAACATCTGATCTAAAATAAAGCATAAAAAATACTGAAAAATAAAATTTCTCATGGTTATTCTCCATGCATGCCCCAAGATTTAATCAAATCAAAGTAAACTGATTTATACTTCACTAGATTGCTTCACATCTAGGTATAAAATGATGCAAGCTTTTAAAGAAGGGGGTTTTGTTTGGACACCAAGTAGGTTTTGTATGCACCCTTAAATGGCGCAACACACAATCTTGTTCGGCTAAACTAACAAAGACTAGCTACAACAATACATGAGATAGGTAGCTACCAAATTGGCTTCAATATTGATCAATTTATTTGTGAATACAAGTTTTTAGTCTAGAATGATTCAAAAAACAAGAAAAAAGAATAAAACTTAGAGAAGTTTTGGCTCTTCTGACATCCACAAATTCTAAACTTAACTTAAAAAGGAGTATCCCCTAACTTTTAATAGAAGCAATACATGGGTAGGATAAGAAAAATACATGAGAGGAAATCCAAGGGACGAATCACATCAAGGCACATGGAATATGGTGACTAGTAAGAGAATTGCAAATGAAGTCAATGAAGGTCAACCTCCATCTAAACGTTGAAGTCCTTTAGGTTTTTCATCTTCTTATTGTCGTCAAGATAATAACTTGAATCTGAATAGTGTGTAGGAACTTTCCCATATATTCAAAATGATTTGTTTATCACCTTGCTCCTACACTTATGTTCTTCCTCGAGCTTTCTACTCTCGAGAATGAGCTTCTTCGAAGGTTGGCCCTTTGTATTGCCATATGTGAAATACTAGGATCCCTAGTATTTTGGTGGACTCAAACCCCTCTACATATAAGTTCTCGGAATATGCAACCTAATCTAGATATGATTCTATATGTGATTCAAATTTTCCTAACTTTCCATACCTGAACTTTGCATCACAATCTTCTTCTCCTGCAATCACAAATTCTACCTATTAAATCTGTTTAAAAAAAACATTTATAAAAATCTCATGTAAATAAGACCATGATTAAATTGTTATCATATAAATCCCTCATAAATAACACACTTTCAAGAAAATCACATATTCTTGTGTAGTTATCCATTTATATACCAGGTTACTGGACTATTGGACTTCTTAGATAACCTTAAAATTTTAAAACTTTGATTTGCATCGTTACCTGGTACCAGGTACTTGGTATTCAACTTTACCCATGATTTTCCTAGACTTCGATTTTATCAAAACTTCCATCTTTACTGGACCTCGACTATCGAACCAGAACACTTTGCTCAACACTTGTGTTACCTTTTACCTTTCTAACATTCCCAGTTCCTAGTACTCAATATCCGAAACACTTGAATTACGAAGTACTCTTTTAAGGAAAGATTCCACTTAGCTTTTCACTTCTGGTGATATTTCCAACTAGCCAACACCTACCATAAGCGTTAGTTTTCACTTGGGGTCCCCAAGTCTTATAGTCTTGGGGCATTTTGTGAGACCACACAACACTAGTCAACCCTTATAAATATATACACAAATACATAATGGTTGTTTGATGTCTAAAATAGATGAAATTAAATGTCTTGAAATATAAGGACATGGAAACTTATGTGCACAAATTTGTGTTTAGTCAATCATAGATGATAAAAATATAGGTGCAACTAACTAGATTTAAATTTCAAATATGCAAGTCAATGACTACAAAAAATGGTTTTAGACATGAAGAGGCACCAAATAAACATAGATAATGTGTACATAAAATTATGTGGATATAATTAAGTAATAAATAATTGAATAGGAATCATGGGTAGGCTTTTGTAAATAAATGATTGGGATGTAGGTACATATAGGAATGTTTGTAATGGATAAATAGATGGTATGGAACAAAGACCTAACTTTACACAAAATTATATCATTTTTAAATACAATCGTTTATGTATTAAGATGCTCTCATTAAAATGAACCCAAAACTAAAGAGAAATATCATGAATATGTAAATTTTACCATTATAAATTTTACATATTTAAATAGTGTGTGTATATTTAATTAGTGATTATTATTTTGACATGTCAATGGTCATTAAGAAAAATATTTTGTGAATATACTCACTCCTTCACAATATAAACCTTATTATTATTAGAATTATGCTTCTCAATACAACTCTCAACATAATAAAAACTAAATTTAAATAAAAAATTAATAATTTTATAAAATGTTTATCAACCACATAAAATTATATTTTTTAATTTAATATATTATTAAAGATCAATTTATATAATGACCACTTTACAATTCTAAAAGAATAATCAATTTTTAACAATTTATAATTTACCTATTTTCTATAATTTAAAAAATTACAAACGTGTGAAATTGTAATCTATATCTTTTTTACCAAATGTATTTTTTCATCCTACATAAGGAGTCAAAATCTGAGGAGGATGTTGACTATGTGTCAGACTCTCTTGTTGCCATGGAAGAGGAAACCCCTGCTTTGAGGAAGTCTAAAAAAGGGAAGTTGATCCCTAACAAGGGTTATGAAACCTGCAGTGAGGAGCCAGGTGTTGAAATGTTGATGAGTTGCATGGAGGAGCAAAATGAAGTGGTTGGTGAGGTTTCTTTGCCTCTCCCTATTATGGGGTTGAAGTAGAAAAAGGAGCTAGAGATGGGAAGTAATAGGAAGTTGGTTGTTAAGTCTATGAGCCAACTGCTGGAGATGAAGTCTTCTCTTAAGATTATGATAAAACTTGGTGATGTGGATTCTCCAATTGAGGTTTTAGGCTTGTTGGTGGAAAGGAATGCTATGGATGAGTTGGGGCAAGGTGTTGAGGATTCTCCTCATGTGGACCCAAATAGATAGAAGAAAAGAAAGGTGGTTGCTACGGGAATTGCAGAGACTATTGAAAAAATCCAAACTCTGACTGCTGCTAGGAAGGGGAAGGAAGTCTCTGCCAGTCAAGATAAGGTAAGTTCCTCTCATGAGGAGGATGCTCTGGGAAAGGGAGTCTTCAACATTGATAAGGAAAATATTATTGATGTTTTGGTAACTGCTAGAGAGGGTTCCATTATTTTTTATAAGTTATTTAAATGGTTGTTCCACGAATTGAATATGACCAACATGAAAATTCATGGTATGTTGAGTAAAGTTATGAGTCTCTAGGCCAGAATCAGATTGATAATCTGATGAATTCTCTAAAAATTGTGGTGGATGAAATATTTATTATGAAGTAGAATCTTGAAGGTAGGGTTCTCTCCCTTGAAACTCATTTGGAGAATATTTACACTAACATGGAGAAGGGTGGGGAGGTGGAAAAATTTGGGGGTATTTTTTGTTCTGTTGGTATTACCTCCCCTTTTGAAACTGCCAAAAAACACAAGGAGATTGTTCAGTTTGGTGAGATTAGTGTTTTTGGAAACTTGCTAGAGGGAGAGGTGTCTGGTGACAAGGGTGATCAGGGCTTAAATTTGATGGTCGTATGACTATATTTAGAGATTTTTTCTGTAAAATTCAATCAAAAATTTAAGAAGATTGTATGAGATGAAAGGAGAGATTTTGGATAGACTGTCAAATTTTATATAGAATTATAATGATATATATATAATTTTACTTACACTAAGGTATATCATAATGTTTTAAGGGCACCTTTGAATAGATAACAGTCATAAAAAAAAAAATTGACAGGCAAGGTCGACTGTGAAATTTAAGCCCTGAGGGTGATGAAGTGAATAATGTTTTGATTACCAAGGTAAATGTGGATGGGTCTGGGGCCAAGACCTGTAACAATTCCAAAGCTCTAGTTGGTGCACTTGTGAAAGAAATTTCTAATGCCTTTGATGATGGTCAAAAGGGTGTAGTGTGTGATGTGGAGGCTGTGGATATACTAAAAAATGTGTAATGTTGATGGTTGTGCTCCTCCTTTTTGGTTGACTTTTTGTTGTGGGTACGTTGCATTTGGGCTGATTTATACTTACTGTAGTTCTATTTTGTTTTATTTTCCTTTTTTGTAAAGGGTCCAAGCCCCTTCAAAACCCATTATTTACCTCTAATAAAAAAAATGGATTTTTTCAAGAAGATTTAAATTTAAATTACATGTATCATAAATATTTTTAAAAGTTACTTTGCTACAACTTAGTGTCGAACTTCAGTTCATGGAAATAACCTCAAATTTAACATATTAACCTTGATTCATTAAGACATTCACTACAAGGATTGTGATGAAATAGAAACAATGTGATACATGGGTAAAATTTACTTATTCCTTGTGATCATAGATAAAAATATGTGTTCTTGTGAACAATTATTTAAGAAAATTTCTTTTTGGTACATAAATATAATTCTATTAATAATAAAAAAGTATTACATTCCACCATGTAGACACCATAGGCTAAAAATAGTAGCAGCAAAGCTACATAAGACACCACCAACCCAACCCATGACACTGACCTCCCAACCCAATGATAGACCAAACCAACAAACCCAGGACTGGGTTTTACAATTTTTTCAAGTTCGCCACCACCAACCCTTTCATTGATTCCACTATCCCTATCACGTGAACCCTAACCATCCATCACCTCAAATCCCTAATCAGGATAAATAAACACACACACTACTAGAATTATTCCAAAATCATAAAGCCATCAATAAGTTCATGGGATGCTAGTATAATATCTCCCATTGGACCACAACATTAAATTTAGAAGTGATTTTGATGCATAAACATATGAGGCAGATAAACTACAAAAATTTGAGTCACCATGTCATAACATGTTGACATGAAATAATAAATCAAAATAAAAACTAATTCAAAAAATCTACATAGGAACAACAATTAAAATAATAGCACACAAACAATAGGGGTCCTAACGCAAGAAGAAATAATCAAGTCAATAGGAACATCCAAATCCTCATCTCCAAAAGATAACTCCATCCCCAAGTTCAAAAATTTATATCTCCCAACCAACTTGCAAAACCCTCAATGTAAATCTTGGCCTCCCTAATCCCATATCCCAATATAGTGTTTCAACATCTACCACATGCTATGTGTGACTATCATTCCTATTTCTCCTTGGTCATATGAAATTTCCTCATGCCTTCACCATCCCATCCTTCCCCCAACCATTTTTCAACGACCCATCCATTATCCAACCTATCACATCCCTTTTATCTAAGATTTCTCCAAATCACCCTCATTCTCCATCCACCCTATGTTCCATACCCCCTAGAAATTTGGATGCACAATATGAATCAAAGAATCTAAAATAATCTGAGGATCATTATGTCACAACACATCAACATGCAATAACAAATTTCTTCTAGACCCAATGTTATGGTGCCACCAAGCATGCCAAAATGTGAGCAATATTTCATGGAACAAGAATAAAATATTTAAATAGTGTAATTCAAGCCATTCTTCCATTCCTAATAGCCACCTCCAATTGTGCCTAAGAGACTAGTGCACCAAAGGTAAAAAAAACTAAATTTTCTCTCTCAACAAAGCTTCTTGTTACAAAGTGTGGTTTTACTCAAGATGTTTTTTTATGAAAGAGATAATATGTTGGTGCTAAAAGTAGCAGCATAACCTTGCATTCAATTTTTTTAAGCATGAAACTATAAAATAAGTGTATAAATATTTGGTATAGAAAGAAAAATTTGTTGCAAAATATTGCACATCATAAGGACCAAATCAAGGTTCAAAACATTTATGAAAAATACATGATGAAATTAAAAAAAAAAATAGGAAAAGGATGAAAATAAAAAGAGGATAATACTATTCTCCTTCATGACCTAATAAAACAAGTGGAAAAATAGGGTAAAGAGTCAAAGAAGGTTCTAGAGATAGAGAAAGGTGCAACATCTAGGAATCCACATCATTATGACAAGCCAAAACCATGGATGCAAAAATTATGTAGACATGTTACTACATGGAATCAACAAAAGAATATATATGGATCTATATGGAACCAAATGAATAATTATAGGCATGAGTGACATCTAAGAAGCAATGGATACTAGGAATAGAAAATGATGAACTAATCTAGAGAAAAATGGAATCATAGACCCTCAAAAAATAATGGATCTTAGTAAAATAAAACATAAACCACATTGAATATCACATATGGATGATTGGATGATCATGCATAATATTATATTTGTACTCATTTTTAGTACTTTTATTTTTTGGCTTCTTCTCATGTTTTGAGGGTGAAGCATGCTAAGGGGGAAAGGATTATATAATGTTCCTTGGGAGATGGCATTATACTAGATTAGTTAGTAGTAAAAAATATATATTGTGGTTCATATATTTTGTAATTCATCTGGAATTAGTTTATTATAATAGAAGTATTTATCTCACCTATGTGGTTATATGTTAGTGACAAGTAGTTAAGTAGTATATAATAAAGACAATTAACTCCTATGAGATATGTGAAGAGCATTGTCTAGATCTCATATTGTAATACAGTGTGGAGTGGATTCCTTTCAATAAGGAGCATGTATGATGTTCCCTACCTCAATGGTTTGATCTATATTCCAAATACATTTGAGAATTTTCATTATTGAGTTGTGAGATCATTATTTTATTATTTGGAGAATTTATATTATTTCATGCAAGTTCATAACATATAGGAAAATAGGTAAAGGAGAATGGTCTAAAGAGTATAAAACATTTGGTTACCATCCCCTTTAATGTTTCATCATTCTAATAAATAATAATAGAGATATAAATGAAAATTATAAACTAGATTTTTCACTAGTTTCCCTTCTTGAGTAGAAAAAATAAAAGCACTTATTTAAAATTGAGAGTAATAACAAAGGCTCCTAAACAACTATTATAAAAGTTACTATGCAATTCTTCTTTATAACTTAGATTATTGGGATTAGCATAAAAAAACCAAGTCACAAACTAATAATCTATTTGAATAATAGCCTTATTATAATTTTTATTTAATTATCTTTGATACACGTAAAGATTATATAATGCTACTAACTATCCTCTCATTAAGTGATTCAATCGCATGTAATGTGCATATTATATATATATATAGAGAGAGAGAGAGAGAGTATCATCAACAATTCCATAAAGAGAAACATGTATTGAAGGGATGTCTAGCCTTAGGGGCATAATGGCCTCAATGCCATAAACAAAAAAAAAAAGTGTGTACCTAGTGGAGTGTAAATAGTAGTATAATAATATCATAATGTTGATACAAGTTGTGTATGTCAATTAACACCACGCTTATTAATTGGTTTCCTCAAAATTTATTCAATATTATTATTTGTAACTTATGCTTAACTATTATTTATGGTAGTAACGAAAATTAAATTATTATTGAATCTAAAACCCAAAAAAAACACTTATTTGTTCTTAAAATATGTACCATTATCTATGATGATATAGATAGAAAACTAAATCTAAATATTATATTATGCATAATAAAATAATAAATATTAGACATCGTAGAAGATTTGAAGGGGATGACCTTGGCCTACTTAGTAAAATAATTTATCAAAATGATAATAAAACTATGCCCATGTAAAGAATCTAGGGTAATATTACCTTTCAATTATAATCCTCATATAGGAAAGGGTGAAGAAGAGGTAAATTGATTAAGCACATGAACATGTGTATCTTTAATATTATTGTGTGTTGCATGTTGCATGCTTCTAAACAAAATTCTATGAGTCACTCTCCATTGTACTCTAGTAACCACACATAAAAAAAGAATCAATGGCTTAGCACTAACATGGCCTCCACATGTGCATCCATGGGTTGCATAAAGAGGAATTGATTTCTCATGAGCATCAATGCCTAAAGTATTGCCATAGTAATCAAATACTTAGTATTTAACTTGTGAATGTAGGTGGTATTTTTAGAACAATTAGGGGGAATGCCTCCTAAATCAAGATAAACATAATTATCATGAAACCATTTATCACCAATCAATATAGCACAAACCATTAAATAAGTGTCATGTATATTCAACTAACATAATCTATAAATAAGCAATATATAGTGAGGAATATCATCATCCATATTCATAAGGGACGCAACACTAGGTATAAAATATACATGTCTATTATCTTATATGGAATATCAACAATATTAAATGAATCAAAATAATCAAGTAATTATATCTATCCAATTCATGATATTACACAAGTCTAGCATCTTTAGTATTATAATATTGGTAATTTATATATGCACCAATTGTGAATTATCATGTATATAAATAGATTTAAATTTTAAAGATATGATTGCATGTAAGCACATAATTAATGCTTCATGTTTGGTTATATTCTTAGTATATAGAATATCTAACTAAAAAGATGAAGGAAACAAGTCACTCAAGGGTGGTATCAACATCATACTTGTAAGGAAGCTAAGGTAGCGAAACAACTTCCTACACTAATTTTGAGAGGATAATAATGCAAAAATTTTACATATCTTTAATCGTTATAGAAACTTAAACAAAAATAAACATAAATATCATGCATACCACAACATAGTGATTTATGTGGGGAAAACCCTTTCGGGAGAAAAACCCCACACTCCAAAAGTTTCCCAATATATTATTAAGAAATCATAAAGATTACAATATACTTAGATAGTAAGCTTCTCATAGGAGTATCACCAACCATAGAACTAGAGGTAACACAGCTGCTATCAGACTCTCAAAATACATCACAATACACAGCCATAATACAATGCCCTTATAAAATAGGGTTGCCTTCTAGGGAAAATCAAGCCAACAAAAATATTGACCGTCAGATATGAGACATAATGAAGAATGGTCCAGATTTACAATAATAAAGTGTACACAAATTTGGCTTCTGAGGCTGTTGCCCCCACTGGAGCGTGTTGCCCCTTGTACCCCCAGTCAGGGGGATGATCCCTCCTAGACCCCTCGCTGGGGGGACCCCCCCAGGCCTCCCTATCATTGTATGAACATTAACATATGTAATTGCAAGGTTGAGACACATTTTCCCAACAATACCCACCCTTGAACTAATCATACTTCTAGAACCATCAAAGAGCATGGTCTAAAGTTACATAGAATTTATATAGTATATTATCATCAAGAAAATATGTACTAATGGGAAAAACACTAGGACATGGTGATGCAACTATTTTATCAACTATTAATCATCCTTTAATAGTTTATTGAAAAATAAAATTGAGATCAAACTCTATGAATAACATAACATATTATGCTACACAACCTAAAATAAACCTTATAAAACATATATTTCAAATAATTTTCCATTATTATACTGTCTTTCAACATGTAACATATAGTGCCTCAACTATTATGAAAAAAAAACCTTTTCCAAGAATAATATTTCCATAAAAGTGTATTGTGATTCATAATCCAATAAAGTGTGATTGGTATAATGGATAACATGTTCCTTACCAGTCTCATCAATTTGTGCCAATAAAACCCCAATAATGGGTCCTCAATAGTAGATACATATAGTAACAAATGTTTACTATGATTTCAATATGATTAAGAATTGGCGGATTCGTCAAATATTATTTCATATTATTGATTTAGATTTTTTGAATCCATCATTCCAATAAAACTTAGTTTGTTTCTATAATAATTTAGTGAAATTTAAAGTAAGATCCACTATGAAATAAAGAGTCAAATAGATAATATATTTTCCCTAGAGACTACAAAGTTGTGTGATGTTTTGAGGTAGAGACATATTGACAATAGACTCTATCTTCTTAATATAAACCTAAATTATTTGCCTAAAACTAATGAAGCCTATCATGACTAATATCTACACAAAATATGCATTTCTTAGGATTTGAGCTAACTTGATTTTATTATAAACTCTAAAAAATGATCCTCAAGTCTTACAGATGATTAATTTGTTTCTTTTATTTACCAAAACTGTCATCCACATAATCATCTAAAATATTGTGCATGATCATGAAAATTAAATTTATATCTATTTGATAAGTGGTGCCAACATTTTTTAATCCAAAAGGCATCACTACATAAAAAAATGTACCCCACAAAATAGTAGAAGGGGTCTTATGTTGATCATGGGGATTGATAAGAATTTGATTTAACCTAAAAATCCATCCATAAATTATAATATCTTATTTCTTGTCATGAAATCAACAATCACATCAATAATAGGCAATGGAAAATCATTTTAGGCGATTCCTTATAAGATATTTATAAGTAATACATTTATAAATACATTCAATGTTTAAATTTTCATATTTAACCATCAAAGAAATTTTAGGACACATATTTCCCTTTATTTTTATTTTTACAAGTTTAACATCTAGATCAAGCATAATATTATCCATGACAATATCACGAGAGATCCTACATATTTTCTAATAAGACCATGTGAATACATTGGTATAATTTTCCAATAGTATGTATACATATTATCTCTCCAATGAACGTTCAAAAATTCACCAATTTTTAAGACATTGCCTTTATTTGATTCACCCATCTCAACACCAAAATTATCAACAACAATAAGTGTATTTGTATCCTCAATAAATGGTTTAATGGGTAGACCATTAGATAACTCTATAGAATCACTTAGTGAAGGAGAGATTTTTCCAAAATAAGAGAAAACTTTTGTAATGCCCCATCTTGAGACTAAAGAATGATGCATTTTCTAGGAAAGTGTAATAAATTTTTTTTAAAGTGTTTTCATTTACTTAACTAATTGCAAACATTCCCTAAGTAACGTGATGACACACTACTTGAAACTCCCATAGATGACAATAGTATTAAACATTGCAAGTATTTAATTTACATAAACTTAAAAGCATACATTGTATAACATTTAAATTTCATCAATGAAAGCATAATATACATAAAAGATTCTTTCATACATTGCATTTGCAATAGCATTACAATACTCATTTTCCAAATAAGGTAGGTCAAAATAAATGTTTACAATTACATATTACAAATGTTCACCTCATTAACAATTGAGGAGTGTTACAAATATAAAGTTTCTAATGATACAAATAAGAAAGTACATATATCCAGGTACGAGCTCTCCATCCATGAAGTACTCATTGCCACGTATAAGAACTGGGGACTGAACGGAGTAAGGTGCACGTTCCACCCAACCATGTGGTAGCCATAGGTCCACCCCCCGTGCTAGGAGATAGTAATAAGGTTCCCTAGACATAACCTTCAAAACCTGGACACAAGTAAAGCCATAGAAAATCTATACAAGTACATACTTAACTTATTGGTTACATTGCTTCCAGAATTAGGATAATCAAACATTCTAAGTTCACAAGGTTACTGTTATTTTAGGTGGAGTGTCATCACAATGTTGTGTTGGTTACCCTAGTGTTTCTTCCTAGGTTCTGGCCCCCAACTTGGGTTACCCTGGCAACCTCTTACGAAACTCGGCCCCACATGCAAACTATTGCGGAATCAAATATCTTTTAAAATAACAAGATATCAATTTTCCATTCCAGGCCTTCTCAGCTTATTCTCAAGACTGAACTAGCCCTTGAGTCTATAAGCGAGGCTTATTAATCTAGTTAAAGGTTTTAAACTAACTAATGTGTTGATTTAGTTTTCACTGACTTACTAACTCTACATGAGTTACCCAGGCACCACTTTGTGTCTCGGCCCTCACAAAGAGCCACTCCCCTAAAATAACATAAAGATTCTAATTTCACTAACTAAGGTAGGCAAAGTGCACAAAAATCAACATATAATACTAAACAAAACACAATGAACATCGCATCCTGTTCATAGAACCAGGTGTCTAAAAATCATACAAATCCATGTGCACTACCCTAGTTAACTCAGAGGATTGTATTTAAACATAAAACAATTCCCACAGTAAACAAACTTATCTAGAAGACTTGTAATCTAATATATATTCCCACTTTGCCCAATAAAAGAGAAAATACAATTTTAAGCAAATCGAGGACAATAAACATCTAATTTTAGGATTTACTAAATCCTTTCAAATCAATAGTTTCAAACATAAAATTATTCAACTTAAATTTAATTCATCTTCCATTTGATATGAAAATCAAAACTATAATTTACCCAATTCCATAATCAAATATTGTAATGAATTTTTTGGTTTCTCTGTTTGATACATTTCATTATAAAGAAAATGTCCATTCATACTTTTCATACTCTAATTAGCAATATACCATACATTTAAATATATGCACATCACATCAATTTAATTAAACATTTATTTAAATATATAAATATATATAAATAAATATTCTAAATTGTCCAAAAGAAAAATCATATTCACTCATTTCTTTAAACACAAATTATATATTTTATGAATTTAAATTTACATATATACATATATATATATTATATATATATAATATATTAAAAATAATATAAATTATATCTATAATATATATATATATATATATATATTAAATATTATATATTACAACGAACTAAAAATAAATAAAAAATACGAAATTAAAATTTCATTGAAAATTAATTTGCAAGCAGGGGAGGCGACGGTCATACACAGCCACCGCCGGCTGCTTCACATAGCCCACACTAACGGCAGCGGTTGTGTTGGCAGTCGTGCGCTGCCTGTGAGGACAGTGGTGGCTGCCTCCACAACCGTCGCCCCTTAGGGCCCGCTGTGGGGTAACCCCCATGGCCATACAATGCATAGAGATAAAAATTCTTTAAATTTTTATAACATATAGTCAATCTAAAAAAAAATAAACAAACATTCAACGGATTTTTTTTATTGCATGTTTTTTCTTTAAATAAAACCCCCAAATCCGCCTGTACGGCGATAACCATGAATTTCAAAATAAAATTCTCACAATTCAATTGATATATGAATGTATATATATATTTATAATTAAATATATATATTTTATATATATACACTCACAATTAAATGATAGATAAAATATTAAAACCAGGTAATTACTTTCAACAGGGTTTTTATCAGGAAATTGAGAAGTTTAACAACATACACAATTTTTCCCTCATCAAATTCTAATTCAATCACAGAGGGTTTCTATTTTATTTTTCCATAATGGATAATTTCCTTCACAATTTAATTACTCAAAATACTTTCTAAAAGAAACTTTTAACAGAGATTCTAACAAAGGTATCCATTTCCTCAATTTTATCTACAGAGTTTTCTTCTGGAATTTCTCAATTGCTTAATAAAAATCTGCAGGGTTGCTCTCTAATTTCACTATAAAATCTTGTGTTTGAAATATAACACAGAGAGGTAACATCTTTCTGCAGAATCATTTTTCACAATAATTTTTGAGAAAAATACAGGAGTCACCAACACAACAATTTCCTCAGGCAATCTTTTAAATTCACAATTTTACAAATCTTGCACAAAACTAATTCTTACACAAGCAATCTTTTCAAAAGAAAACAAATTAAATAAATAGGGAAATACCTGTATTTCCTGTAGCTTGAAAAACTTGACTATAAAAGAGAAGCTTTGTTTGCCTGTTGCATGCAATCTTCCAAAACCGTTCCAGAACACCAATTTCCAGAAGAATGCAAATACTAAACTAGAAGCAAACCAAAACTTCTTCCAAAACTCCAAAAATCTAAACCCAAAAGTATTCACCAAAAATATTTCCAACAGTTCTATGTTCTTTTCATTTCCCGTGAAGAGTTTTTTTTTTGTTTTTCCCCAAATCACATAATATCTTCTCCGAGAGAAATCCCAACAAGAATTTTTCCATTAATTTAACTAACACACATGGCAATTTTCAAGAAAATATCTACTAACCACTCACGGATATTTCTTCCCACTATTAACAAGAATTTATTTTATTTAAAGAATTAAAGAATTCAAAATTCAAAATTCAATTTCCTTTTTATTTTAATTCTTATTTAAAATTTCATTTCCCACAAAACAATTAATTTATATTTAATCTATTCTCACAAATAAAGTAACTTTAATTTAATTAATTAAATAATTTTAATCTCAATGATTAAATTACTTAACCAAATAAACTAATCTAATTAATTAAATAGAATATAAATTTTTTATCTAAAATTAATTAAAATAAGCATTAAATTAAAAAGAACATTAATCTATCATTAAATTAACAAAATTTTCCTTTCATAATAAATAATCCATACTGACACAAACAAAACATCCAAAAACACCAAACCTAAACTAACGACATACTGTGACTGGGTTTGAGACTAGACTAGGAAAAACCTTGTTACTACCTCCTAATCAACATTACCGTTGAGTCTTAACACACTCAGACCTAAGAAACCAGGTGGAGTCAATGTCATGTACCTACAATCCTGCAATCAGACAAATAACATACATATATATATATATAATCCATGTTTCAAACACACCTGTGGAGAAAATCACGGAAATCATAGGGCACTCGTGAGCGAGTGATGCAACTTCATTCTCCACACCAATACACATCACATCAAACTGACAAAATAAATAACAATTAATCTACCATAAGCATATAGATAGCAATAACATCTGAAGTAAACATCTATGCTAACATAAAGCATAGATCAATACACCATACAATGTATCATTATATCACCATACAATGTATCATCATATCACAAAATAAATCCACTATCCCTCTAAAGTCAGCGATCAATACACCAAAACAAAGTACCAAGGTCCATCAGAGTGAAAACATGCTAACAGAAAACATAAGCAAAATGGAGGGGTACTACATCCTCCCCTCCTAGGCTCAAGCTTGCTCCTGAAAGCTTGCGAACAGATAGGGATAAAGTTCCCTCATGCGTGTCACATCCTCCCAAGTAGCAGAAGCCTCATAACTAGGATCCCATTGGACCCTCGTTTGATTAACATATCGACCCCTAAGAATGAGTCTTTGGCACTGAAGAATGGCCACGGGCTCCAAAGCCAGCTTCCTGTCCTCTACCTGTAACGCATTCCAATCAATTACGTGAGAAATGTCAGGATGATATGGTCTAAGAACTGATACATGAAAAATATCATGAATACGTGACAAACTGGGTGGTAAGGCGAGTTGATACACCACAGGACCAATCCTCTCTAGGATCTCAAATGTCCCAACAAATCAAGGTGCAAGCTTAGAGCCTTTTCCATAACGGATTGGACTCTTTTGCAGTCGCACTCAAAGAAACACTCTATCACCAATTGAAAACTATCGGTCCACTCTATGTGCATCGGCATACTTCTTTTTCCTATCTTGTGCTGCTATCAGATGTTCTCTAATACGATCAACCTGTTGCTCCATGTCTTGAAGCATCTCAGGTCCAAGTAACACTCTATCCTCAAGTCGATCCCAACTAAATGGAGTTCGACAAGGACGTCTATATAATGCCTGAAATGGTGGCATACCTATGGAACTTTGATATCCGTTATTGTAAGTAAATTCTACCAAGTACAGATAATCCTCCCAACGTGATTGTTGGTCCATTACGTACATTCTAAGCATATCCTCAAGAATTTGATTAACTCTCTCTATTTTTCCATCTATTTGAGGATGATACGTTGAAATGAAGTTCAACTGTGTACCTAGAGCATGTTGTAATGAAGTCCATAGGGCTGAAGTAAATACAGGATCTCTATTAGATATAATCCTACGAGGAATCCCATGCAATCTAACTATGTCCTCCATGAATATCCTAGCTACAGATGAAGCATTGTAAGATGATCGTATTGGCGAAAAATGTGCCACCTTAGTCAATCTATCAACAGTTACCATAATGGCATCATGTCGATGTGATGACATAGGTAATCCTACAATGAAATCAACTGATATAATATCCCATTTCCATTCAGGAATGAGATGTGGTTGTAATAAGCCAGCAGGATGTTGATGCTCAACTTTGACTCTCTGGCACTCAAGACATCTCGACACATAATCAACAATATCACGTTTCATACCAGGCCAAAAATACAACTGGCGAAGATCCGTGTGCATTTTCTTAACACCTGGATGAGCTGAGTACGGTGCTTGATGTGCTTCAGTCATAATCAATGTACGAAGATCCTCTGAATGTGGTAAATAGATATGATCTAAATGTCGCAATAAACCATCTAGTTCAAGGGTGTACCCTGTAAATCAACCCTCTAAAGGTCTACCAGATTCAATCTCCATCTTCACCTCCTGATATAATCTATCAGTAGGAAGTGCTACTAAAATTTGACCCCTCAAATCTACTTCAAGAGTAATAGCAGAAATCTCATGTCGACAACGACTAAGAGCATCAACCACTACATTCTCTTTTCCCTGAACATATTTCACCTCAAAATTGTATTCACACAAGAACTCCATCCACCATCTCTTTCTAGCATTCAAGTTAGGCTGCGTAAATATATATTGTAGACTATGGTGATCAGTATGAAGTTCGAAACAGTGACCCAATAAGAAATGCCTCCATCTAACTAATGAATGCACAACTGTGGCAACCTCTAAATCATGAGTAGGATAATTTAGTTCATGATATTTGAGTTTACGTGACTCATAAGCAACCACACGCCCATCTTGCATCAGTACTACTCCCAAACCCTCCAAGGATGCATCAGTGAAAAATACAAAATCCTTAGTAGGATCAAGAACAATTAATATAGGCGCATTAGTCAGCTTTTCTTTAAGTGTCTGAAAAGCCAACTGACACTACTCTGTCCAGAAAAATTTCTTCCCTTTCCTCTGAAGAGAAGTAATATGATGCCCAATCCTAGAAAACCCATGAACAAACCGTCTATAATATCCAACTAGACCCATAAAACTACGAACTTCACCTACGTTAGTAGGCACGGGCCAATCAACAGTAGCTTGAATCTTTGAAGGATCCACAACAATACCCTTTCCAGAAATAACATGACCAAGGTATTTCACCTCAATTTGAAAGAAGTCACACTTCTTCAGGTTTGCATACAATTGATTTTCCCTTAAGCACTACAATACCTGTCTTAGATGCTCTTCATGTTCCTTCATATTTCTTGAATAGATCAAAATATCGTCGAGAAACACAAGAACAAAATGGTCAAGGTATGTACGAAAGACACCATTCATCAAACTCATGAAAACTGATGGTGCATTCGTTAACCCAAATGGTACTACTATGAATTTGTAATGCCCATAACGAGTTCAGAATGCAGTTTTATGAATGTTTGCTTCTGCAATACGCAATTGATGGTAACATGATTTTAGATCAATTTTAGAGAACACATTAGCTCCCTTGATCTGATTGAAAAGATCATCGATTCTAGGCAAAGGATATTGATTCTTTATCGTTACTTTGTTCAATTGATGGTAGTCAATGCACAATCTAAGTGATCCATCCTTCTTCTTTACGAAGATGACAGGTGCTCCCCAAGGAGAAACACTTGGACAAATAAAACCCTTATCTAAAAGTTCCTCCAACTGGATACGAAGCTCCTCTAATTCCTAAGTAGTCATTCTATATGGAGCTCGAGATATAGGCTTAGCTCCAGGAACTAGGTCAACTCTAAAATCAATATCTCATTTCGGTGGCATCCCAGGTATATCATCAGGAAATACATCAAAAAATTCCCTAAGGATAGGATGGTCATTAAGAGATATCTCTCGACTCTCTCCTTCTTCCAAATCAGTAACTATTGTTGCAAATAGTTGACAACCCTGATGAAGACATCTCTTTAATTGCATAACAGAAATCATCCGCAAAGAGATAGGTCTTTAAACACCTATGATTTCCACTTTTGTACTTGAATCATTAATGCAACTAACTATCTTAAGTCGAAAATCAATCATAGCATGCTGAAATTCTAACCAATCCATACCTAAAACTATGTCATACGATCCTAAAGGTGTAACATGAAGATCCACTAAGGTAGATAACATACCAATTCTAAGTTCACAATTACGTACAAGGTTCTCTACTACTACTTTCACCCCAGAGGTGAATTCTACCTGCCACTTACTGCCTTGCTTTACCACCACAAGACCACATTGCTCAACAATGGTAGGTGAAATAAAGGAATCAGTAGCTCCTGAATCAAAAAGAATAGTAACACTAACACCTTGTAACTGACCTGAAGTCTCGACCACTATGTTCTGATGATCAACTTGGTAGTTATTAACCACAACATAAACTATATGAGAACGTCCTGCATCACCAACTGTAGGCTCAGAAGCTGTAGTTCATGGCCCAAATCCTGAAGAACCTCTCATAGGACACTGCCTAGCAATGTGTCCCTGCTGACCACATGAATAACAACTAGTTCCCCTACCAAATCCTCTACCACCCGAAGGTGCATTGGATTGCTGAAAACTACCTCTACTGATAGTAGACTGCGCACTCTAAGCCGGATGATCCTGTCTATTGCGCTTATTGTGCCACCAGTTGCGGTTCTTTCCTAACTGAGGACTATTACCTTGTTGAGGCTGTGAATTATTATTCTTTTGAGGAGTATGTTGTTGTTGCTGCTGTCCACCCTTAGTGGGTGTCTGTTGGTTCCTAGAGTAACATCCTGTCAGTATCTGACCACCCCGTGGACCAGTATCTGCTATAGGAGCACTTCCTATCTGTACACCTATATGTCCACCCAATGCTAAAACTAGATTCTCTTCCACAATGTGCGCTTTCTCAACTGCAACTTCCATAGTCTTCGATTCGAAGACTCTTACTCCTCCACTAATGCAGGCATTCAAACCCCTGATAAAATGTTGTACCAACATCGCCTCATCATCCCAAACTCTTGCATATTGTTTGAGTTCATAAAATATTCATTCATACTGCTCCATAGATAGAGCCATCTGACATAAATCGTGAAACTCATCAGCTCGTCGTTGCCTCCAATGCTCAGATAAGAACTGTGCTCTAAAACTCTCCAAGAACATCTCCCAAGAAACTGACCCAATCTCTAGATGGAGCTTCTGATCCTCCAAACACCACCAAGTAGAGGCAAAGCCTCTCAGATGCATGATGGTGCATCTAGCTCAGGTATTGCTACCATAGGGGTGCATAGCAAAACATCTACCCAAGTCTAATAACTAGGTCTCTGCCTCTAAACAACCACTTTTTCCATCAAAAGTAGGAGGGTGTGCCCTCAACAAATCCCTCATATGTCTTGTGACAATGGCATCCTGCTCTGCAGCACTAACAATCCTCCTAGGAGATCTATCACGCTACCTTACCACCTCCTAATCAACTTCCTACCTCGGACCAACTCTGGCAAGAACCTCTTCTAGTAGGGGATGCAACTGAGCTCCCTCAACATTTGGTTGTATCAGAATCTGCTCCTCACCTGTTTGTTCCAATTGAGGACTCAACTATTCCACATGTTCGCTCTCGTGGGAGCTCTGAGGGAGAGTAACCTAAGGGATTGGCCCACAGCCTCCACCTCAACCTCTACCACGACCTCTAGTACGACACCTAGGCATGATCCTACACATAAAACAAAAATGAGTCTCGGATACAAAACAGACAAGGCTAACAGAAAACGATACTATGTACTAGGTCAACCTAATTGCCTCACAATTATCCAAAGTGTCTAGTGTTAGAACCTTGGCTCTGATACCAATCTGTAATGCCCTGTCTTGAGACTAAAGAATGATGCATTGTCTAGGAAAGTGTAATAATTTTTTTTTAAAGTGTTCCCATTTACTTAACTAATTGCAAACATTCCCTAAGTAACGCGACGACACACTACTTGAAACTCCCATAGATGAAAATAGTATTAAACATTGCAAGTATTTAATTTACATAAACTTAAAATCATACATTGTATAACATTTAAATTTCATCAATGAAAGCATAATATACATAAAAGATTCTTTCATACATTGCATTTGTAATAGCATTACAATACTCATTTTCCAAATAAGGTAGGTCAAATAAATGTTTACAATAACATATTACAAATGGTCACCTCATTAACAATTGAGCAATGTTACAAATATAAAGTTTCTAATGATACAAATATGAAAGTACATATATCCAAATACGAGCTCTCCATCCATGAAGTACTCATTGCCACGTACAAGAACTGGGGACCCAACAGAGTAAGGTACGCGTTCCACCCAACCATGTGGTAGCCGTAGGTCCACCCCCCATGCTAGGAGATAGTAATAAGGTTCCCTAGACATAACCTTCAAACCCTAGACATAAGTAAAGCCATAGAAAATATATACAAGTACATACTTAACTTATTGGTTACATTGCTTCCAGAATTAGGATAATCAAACATGCTAAGTTCATAAGGTTACTGTTATTTTAGGTGGAGTGTCATCACAATGTTGCATTGCTTACCCTGGTGTTTCTTCCTAGGTTCTAGCCCCTAACTTGGGTTACCCTGGCAACCTCTTACGAAACCCGACCCCACATGCAAATTGTTGCGGAATCAAATATCTTTTAAAATAACAAGATATCAATTTTCCATTCTAGGCCTTCTCAGCTTATTCTCAAGACTGAACTAGCCCTTGAGTCTATAAGCGAGGCTTATTAATCTAGTTAAAGGTTTTAAACTAACTAATGTGTTGATTTAGTTTTCACTGACTTACTAACTCTACATGAGTTACCCAGGCACCACTTTGTGTGCAGGCCCTCACAAAGAGCCACTCCCCTAAAATAACATAAAGATTCTAAGTTCACTAACTAAGGTAGGAAAAGTGCACAAAAATCAACATATAATACCAAACATAACACAACGAACATCATATCTTGTTCATAGAATCAGGTGTCTAAAAATCATACAAATCCACGTGCACTACCCTAGTTAACTCAAAGGATTGTATTTAAACATAAAACAATTCCCACAGTAAACAAACTTATCTGGAAGACTTGTAATCTAATATATATTCCCACTTTGCCCAATAAAAGAGAAAATACAATTTTAAGCAAATCAGGGACAATAAACATCTAATTTTAGGATTTACTAAATCCTTTCAAATCAATAGTTCCAAACATAAAATTATTCAACTTAAATTTAATTCATCTTCCATTTGATATGAAAATCAAAACTATAATTTACCCAATTCCATAATCAAATATTGTAATGAAATTTTCGGTTTCTCTATTTGATATATTTCATTATAAAGAAAATGTCCATTCATACTTTTCATACACTAATTAGCAATATACCATACATTTAAATATATGCACATCAAATCAATTTAATTAAACATTTATTTAAATATATAAATATATATAAATAAATATTCTAAATTGTCCAAAATAAAAATGATATTCACTCATTTCTTTAAACACAAATTATATATTTTATGAATTTAAATTTACATATATACATATATATTATATATATATAATATATTAAAAATAATATAAATTATATATATATTATAAATATTATATATTACAAATGAACTAAAATAAATGGAAAAAAATATGAAATTAAAATTTTCATTGAAAATTAATTTGCAGGCAGGGGAGTTGATGGCCATACACAGCCCACCCTAAGGGCAGTGGTTGTGTTGGCAGTAGTGCGCTGCTTGTGAGGGCAGTGGCGGCTGCCTCCATAGTCGTCGCCCCTTAGGGCCGGCTGTGGGGTAACCCCCACGGCCATACAATGCACAGAGATAAAAATTCTTTAAATTTTTATAACATAATTCAATCTAAAAAAAATAGACAAACATTCAACAGATTTTTTTTATTCCATTTTTTTTTTAATAAAACCCCCAAATCTACCTGTACGGTGATAACCATGAATTTCAAAATAAAATTCTCACAATTCAATTGATATATGAATGTATATATAAGTATATATATATATACATATATATATATATATATATATACATATATATATATATATATACATATATATATATATATACATATATATATATATTATATACACTCACAATTAATCAACAGGGTTTTTATCAGGAAATTGAGAAATTAAAACAACATACACAATTTTTCCCTCATCAAATTCTAATTCAATCACAGAGGGTTTCTATTTTATTTTTCCATAATGGATAATTTCCTTCACAATTTAATTTCTCAAAATACTTTCTAGAGGAAACTTTTAATAGAGATTCTAACAAAGGTATCCATTTCCTCAATTTTATCTACAGAGTTTTCTTCTGGAATTTCTCAATTACTTAACAAAAATCTACAGGGTTGCTCTCTAATTTCACTATAAAATCTTGTTTTTGAAATATAACACAGAGAGGTAACATCTTTCTGCAGAATCATTTTTCACAATAATTTTCGAGAAAAATACAGGAGTCACCAACACAACAATTTCCCCAAGCAATCTTTTAAATCCACAATTTTACAAATCTTGCACAAAATTAATTCTTACACAAGAAATCTTTTCAAAAGAAAACAAATTAAATAAATAGGGAAATACCTATATTTCCTGTAGCTTGAAAAACTTGACTGTAAAAGAGAAGCTTTGTTTGCCTGTTGCGTGCAATCTTCCAAAACAACCCTTCCAGAACACCAATTTCCAGAAGAATCCAAATACTAAACCAGAAGCAAACCAAAACTTCTTCCAAAACTCCAAAAATCTAAACCCAAAAGTATTCACCAAAAATATTTCCAACAATTCTCTGTTCTTTTCATTTCTCGTGAAGAGTTTTTTTTTTTTTTTTTTCCCCAAATCACATAATATCTTCTCCGAGAGAAATCCCAACAAGAATTTTGCCATTAATTTAATTAACACACATGGCAATTTTCAAGAAAATATATACTAACCACTCACGGATGTTTCTTCCCACTATTAACAAGAATTTATTTTATTTAAAGAATTAAAGTTTCCTTTTTATTTTAATTCTTATTTAAAATTTCATTTCCCACAAAACAATTAATTTATATTTAATCTATTCTCACAAATAAAGTAACTTTAATTTAATTAATTAAATAATTTTAATCTCAATGATTAAATTACTTAACCAAATAAACTAATCTAATTAATTAAATATAATATAAATTTTTTTATCTAAACTTAATTAAAATAAGCATTAAATTAAAAAAACATTAATCTATCATTAAATTAACAAAATTTTCCTTTCATAATAAATAATCCATACTGACACAGACAAAACATCCAAAAACACCAAACCTAAACTGATGACATACTGTGACTGGGTTTGAGACTAGACTAGGAAAAACCTTGTTACTACCTCCCAATCAACATTACCGTTGAGTCTTAATACGCTCAGACCTGAGAAACTAGGTGGAGTCAGTGTCATGTACATACAATCCTGCAATCAGACAAATAACATACATATATATATAATCCATGTTTCAAACACACCATGCAGAGAAAATCACGGAAATCACAGGGCGCTCGCGAGCGAGTGATGCAACTACGTTCTCCACACCAATACACATCACGTCAAACTGACAAAATAAATAACAATTAATCTACCATAAGCATATATATAGCAATAACATCTGAAGTAAACATCTATGCTAACATAAAGCATGTCAGAAATAATTATCACCATACAATGTATCATCATATCACAAAATAAATCCACTATCGCTCTAAAGTCAACGATCAATACACCAAAACAAAGTACCAAGGTCCATCAAAGTGAAAACATGCTAACAGAAAACATAAGCAAAATGAAGGGGTACTACAATTTCAAGAACATAAAGGAAACATCTATCATGATGAAACTTAAGCAAATCCTAATAAGCATGCACAATAATCCAATAAAATATTCATCATTCACAAAAGTATTTAGAGGAGTAGAATTTGGTAATTCCATGCAAATTAACTCAAAATGTACCAATTTTTAGTTTTTTTCATGATTAACTCTACAAGATTGCTAAAAAATGTTTCTTGCATGTACTATTTATATTATTACGCTTCACATAAAAATAACTCAAACTATTAGTATTATATTTTTGTGATGGTTGAATAATTTATAATATACCATGTCCATTCAAACCTAAACCCCTTCAATTTTACCCAAACCTTTTTTAACCTTTACCATTGTAATGATTTAACCAAGAAGATGTTAAATCACAAGTAGCCTCAAATTCATTAATAAGATAAACCCTCATTTATAGTAAATCCATTTGAAGAGATCAAGGTGTACAACCATATATAATTTATAAATAATGAATGTTATAGTATTTGTGTCATTCACTTTATATTTTTTAACACATGAAGGTGTAAAATTAATGGAACAAAAATTATCATCAAGATCGATATGAGGTATGCATGAAAGAAAGGAAAACTTATCAATGGAAATGTATATATAATTAATCAAATAGGGGGACCAAAATATTATGTTTCTCAACTATTTGGAAATATTGATAAGGCTTATCATTGGCTATGACTATACACCTTTATGGTTATAGATGAAATTTAAATTCTAATAAAGTGTATAAGGAACTACCTAAACATTACCCAAAAGATTATATAAAACTAAATAACTAGGCATAACATGTAATACAATAATGAGTGAAAATCCAAGAGTAGTCGTAAAGTAACAAACCATATGTCCTACATTATCAAAATATTTAATAGAAAATTCATTCTTTTGTAAATTAGGGGAATCAACCATGATTATATATCCAAAAACAATGTTTATTATAAATATAATTAATCCAATGCCATTATTGATAACTAAATCTTGTTTAATTTGAATGTTCCAATATTCAACCTCTAAGCACCCACATTATGCGGGCAAGCACATGTGCACATGCACACACACATGGAAATAGAAAAATCAAGACTTTGGGGGTCTTGATGATGGATCCCATGCAACTCATGAGGTACATACATGAGAATTTTTAATTGTTCTAGTAGATAGGCTCATGAAAGATGATTGCTTGCTTCCCTCAAAAAAATTCTATATCATAAAATTCCAAAGAGATATTTTATCTTGAGTATCTTAAGATGATGCATGAAATTCCAAAGATATATTTTATCTTGATTATCTTAATTTGATCGATTAATCATATTATTGATGTGTTTTTTGTCAACATAGATGGAGTTGGTAAAACTATATTATTAAATGTAAAAAAATAGTGTATGATATCTAACATTTTGGCCCTTAGCTATTTTCTAGATGTATATTGAATTGTGTATTAAATTATGGAGTAGTTGTGGTAGGGAAAGAAGGTGTACTTGTAAGAGGAGATGGCTCATCATGAAACATAGGGTGATAAGTTGTGATTTACATATAGATATTAGGGGTAGAGGGTGGACAAGAATACAAATTTAGATCGTGAGAAGGCTCACTAAATTCCATGCTATCCTCAAACACATGAGGAAATAAAATGAGCAATAAAAGTATGCACAAAATCTATAAATGAATAAGAGTAACCAAGTTGAAACAAACCATTGTAATACTCTACCACTCAAATGAAGTCTAAACACACTATTCAATAAGATATCATCATATGAATTATTCATAATTAATTACATATAAAAATAATTTTAAATTTAATGATGTGTCACTATACCCATCAAATTCATCATGTAATAAATCCTCATTATGAACAATAAAATCATCATGTAATGTTTTAGGAGCTAATTAAGTGTTAATAAAATTAACATGGGAATCTTGTGAACTATGATAATTAAATATTCTATTGTCATCCATGACACAAGGAGCATAATCATCATGAAACATGTATATAAATAAGGCAAATATCTTGGAATAGAAGGAAAAACATCAACAAAGTTTTTTAAAGAGGAGAGAGTGGATATGTAAGAAAAAAAATTATTCACTCATGGAACATGAAGCATGATAAATATGAAATAAGAATGAAATATCATTAAGGATTGAAGGATAAGTTTCAATAAAGCATGGAAATTCCTTATAATCCTTAATATTTGTATGAAGAAAAAGGATATATTTTTAATAATTTGCCAATAAATACATAATCCATAAATAACCAAACAAATATCAACAACAAAGGCTGAAAACCTAATTAATAAAGAGAATAATAAAATAAAAATAAGTGGTGGATCCAAACCCTAATCAAATATGAGACAAAATGAGTAAATTTAGAAACATCATGTACCTAAAACACAAATGGAGAAGGAATAAACCCAAAATATGAGACTTTAGGGGGTGTAATAAAATCAACTTCACCATTTTATGTAAGAGAATAAATCATGTTGCAAGCTTGAGTAGTTGGTGTTGTCATGTCAACGGGATTATTTTTGTGTTGTCATTGATGTCAACTGGTAATGGTTGAGAAGTTTTTTTTATTTTTTATTTTTTGTTAGACAAAGAGCAAGAAGCCCATTATATATATAAGATTTACAATGTACATTGTAATAGCGTCTTCATTGAAGGCTCTTTTATAGCCAGATAAAACACTTAGCCATACAACTTTTACAAAATGTTCTGCTTCAGAGGCTCTTTGATAGCCAAAACAATACCCTTAGCCATACAACTTGACAAAAATATCTAAATAATGGATATGTGAAAGGAGCACAAGAACAACCTGAACCATCCTTGCAATTTTATCAAACAAGTCTTCATCCACCATAGTTGCAAAATATTGCAAGGCTGCATACTAAAAAATAAGTGCAAAAATAGGGCGTTAAAGGATATGAATTTGCCAACTCCAAAGGAATCTACTCACTCAAAGCCAACTAAGTTGTCACTTCAGCAGGTTAAAGCATCTCACATAAAGCAAATTAGCCAACAATGTTGCATATTGCTTCAACACAATTCTCTTTGCAATTCAAAGATGTCACATACTCAAGTATGATAGTAGATGGCAGTTCTAAATGAACCATAGCCCGAACCCTACAAAAAGGTGTTAGTGAACTTGCAAAAGCCATGAAATGTTATAAAAACTTCTCCATCTCACCAAAATGTATTTGAGATATTGGAAATCACACAAAGTAAACCCAATGCAGATCATAATAATGAATAGTTTAATAGCATTAAGCTTCGAAGTGATATTGATGTCCCATTCACAATGCATGTGATGTCATGCAATATGCCAACTTGTCGTCGACAAATTATCAAAATCAAGGAGAATATTCCTTCTTAACAATGGTTGCTATTGCTAGAAAGGCATGAATATTACTATCCTTAAAAAATCAATTTCCTTCCCCTCACACCCCAAATTAACTAAGGTATTGAAGCTAATTGATTGCCTTCCCGGTAAGTATGAGAGCTAATAACCAATTTGAAACATGAGAATAAACCCCAAAACTTTTGAAGAACATAATTGAGTTTCCAATTAGGAATAAACTACTACTTACATGCATTGATAATCAACAAAGAGTCTCCTTCAATTTGAATTTTTTTAGTTCCAATATTAAGAGCCAGATTCAAACGATGCAATAAAGCTTGCACCTCAACCAAATTATTTGAGCCCCTAGCAAGATAAATTGATTTAGCTGCTAATAATAAACTTTTAGAATCATGAATACACAAACCTGCCCCTGACACCCTTGGGTTTCCTTGTGAAGCACCATCAAAATTGAGCTTACTATAACCAAACTGAGGAGGTATCCATTTTACACTTTTCCTATCAAACTATTTTAATGGTTGCAACATACTACCTTTAAATGGAAGCACAATATATTGCCAATCCTTCAAAATCTGATTATCCCAACTTTTAAAAATAGAAGCAATTGACTTATGATTATGAACGTAAGAATTTACACAATATAAGACTACTTTCTCAATTGTTACAAAAATTTGATTGATTGATGATTTTGAATCCTTGAAAATCCTTTTATTGCACTCCCACCAAATGTTCCAAATCAGTGTTGTTGGAATGATCCTCCAAATACAAGCAAACAAGATAGATTTATAAAGAACAAGCTAGCTAGAGAATAAATCCCAAAGTGAATTTGGTAGAAGTTGAGAAGTTGAGATGATGTTTTGATTAATTTCATTATGTTGTCATTAGTAAGTGCTACTAGTGTCAACCCCTAGTGTTGCTTTTATAATCTTATGTTTGTGGATGTTGTTGGTTTAGTGGTGATGAGGAAGTACTGAAGATAATGAGAATATGTCTCTGGTGCTTGGTTTCTAAATGTTTTTGAGAAAATTTGAATAAAAGAGGAAAAACAATGTGTTATAGAGGTGTTTTGGTATACAAAGTGGTGTTCTATTTTTGGTCCACATTTTTTTTTTTTGAATATCTACTCATGTGGTTTGGATACATTAATTAGAGGTGTTCATAGGTGTTATATCCAAAATATCTTAGTTTGGATCATTGTTTAGAAGTTGTGTTCACCAGTATGAGAACTATGTTGCATTGTTGTCTGGGAGAAATGGTTTTTCTTCGTATTTCTTGGTAATTTAGTTTATGGTCCTATGGTTCTGGAAGTGTGCTAACAAGTTTCATATCTACCTTTAGTTGAATTTGTTCATGGTTTGATGCTCCACAAATTGACTTCTTGAGTTACAGTATATAGAAGGTTGTCTGAGTGTACTGGGTGTGTACATTCTTTAGGTGAAAGTTGTTGTGAAGGAATTTTTTGGATTTCAAGGTATTTGTGGAATATTCTAGATTATGTTTGAATATTGTGTGTAGTATGTGAGTCATATTTGGATTTTAGGAAGCATGAACTTAAATGTTAATGGTGTTTACACAGATTCGGTCAACCTTGGGTGTTTACACTAATTGTGGAAGAGTGGCGTGGTGTATATGTATGATTTGGGTCCAAGTTAAGATTTGGTGTGGTCTGCTTTCAGTCCTTTCCATTGTGGGAATGCTTAGTACCAATCTAATTTGAATTTGCATGGTTGAGGTGCATAACTAACCTTGGAAAATGTTTTCAAGGTTGAAGATGGTATAAATAAGTGTTGAGTTGATGAAAGATTGTGTGATGTAGTGTGTGATGCAAATTGCAGAGTTGTGAAGTATGAATTTGTGAAGTGCATTGGAAGCTTAATGAGTTAGACTACTGGAAGCAGCGAGTAGAAGGAAGTGTCTACAATCTTCAGAAAGGTTGTGAATGTGTTAGTGATGTTGTGGTGGACTTTTTTGTTTCATTGAGATGAATTTCTCACTGTAACATTCTTCTTTCTCATTTTATGTAATCTAGTAATGAGCCTTTGGCAGTGAGCCCTTCTTTCTTTTGGGCCCAGTGAACCTATTGTATATGGTGTTGCAATTACTTTATATTGTGAGCTAATCCTCACTGTGGTTTTTCCTTTCTTGGGTTTTCCATGTAAATATGGTGTTCTATTATGCATGGCGTTAATGTGTTTTAGTTTCTATTATTTGCTTTCATGCTATATTAGTCTAACAAATTAAGGATTAATTTAGTTGACATGGATCTAAATGTTTATGATGGTTTTGAATTTTTAATATACAACTGATTCACCCCCCCCACCCTCTCAATTTTCTTGTGCATTCAACAAATCACACTTCCCTAAATACCTAGAGTAATTAAATAGTTGAAGTATTCAAATAATTAATTAATCTAGATTTATGAGTTGGAACTAGAATAATTATATGCATAATTAACTATACAAGCTAAATATAATGATTATCTTTATTTTTGATGATGGAATATGTTATAAATGTTGTTAAAAATTTAGTCACCAATATATTAAAAATTAGGGCCTTGTCTAGATGATCACCTCAAAATTTATAAATCAACTATGCTTTTTTTGGTTCAAATCCATGGTTGTGGAAGCAAACTAGTGTGCAAACCTAAACATGTCCTTATGGAATGAATTGGTTCAAACTTGACAATTGGAATTTTTTTTCCTCTATTTCTTCACCCTACTATCTATATGTGTGAGGGTCATGTGGGTAGACACTCAACTAACACCCTAGGTAGAGGTAATAAAAGAAAAGTGAATTCCATCTATTAGAGATCCAAGTCATATGTTATAGATAATTGACTCATACCTAACAGGAGGGAAATTTTTTCCTTAATATGAATATGAGAAAATAATATTTACAAGCATTACTTAGGAAATTGTTAAGTGAGGGTCATGTTCTCAACTAAGCCACTAGGAAAATTAATTCAATGACTTTGGAACAACAATTGATGACAATGATAAAACATGTAACTTATACCTTGGACAATTATACAAATATTGATGTAATACGATTACTCAAATTCTTTTTATTTCCTTGATGAATCCTAACTCTATCATAGATAATCTTAATGGATTAGGGTTAGCCTTAAATATACCACCTTAGCATGTGATTTGAAGCAATTCATGTTTTAGTCAACCCATAACAAATAGTAATGGAAGAAAAGCTAACTTCAAATTTAAAATTTTGTGGTTTAGATTTATAGACCCAAAAATAACTTTAATCAATTGTGCATGTACAAATCTAAGCCAAGGTGACAAAAAACTAGATGTTGAGATTAGATCTTAATTCTTAAGATGAGTAATGATAAGGACATGATATGATAAAGTTATTTGCCAACTTCATTATAAATATATATTTTTGCATTGTAGTCAATATATAAAAGATAATCTAATCACTATAATCCTAAAAAATATAAACAAAAAATAATGGGTGGGTGACTTTCACCATTACAAATATGAAACAATGTATTATTGTTTTTAAAATATTTTTTTATGTCTTTTTAAAATTTTAGTTTTAAAAAAATAATTCCTTCCATTTTGAGTATATGCATTAGATCAAGAAGCAACAAAGGGTATACATGAATTTAAGGTTGAGTAAATGAATTAATCAAAAGGGGCTTATTTTAATTTGATTATAAGTGAAGAAACCTAAAATAAAATATAAAAATATGTTAGGAAAGGGCTTTCTCTCAAAATGTTTTAATTTTTTAATTATAGTTTCATTCAGTTTTGACATTATAATAATGCACTATTATTAAAATCAAATCTTATTTTTTATAAAAAATATTAGTTTTATGATGGTATGTTCCTTGATTATGTCAACCTATATGGTTTAAATTCTTTGGAGGTGTAACTGGGCCAAGTTTGACTTTTGAGCAATTTTGATGGACTAGATCCACCTACGTGAAGTTACTTCTAGCTAAAGGATGGATTATAGTTTAGATGAATGCTTACTCATCATGTTGTAATCCAATTTAAGAAGGTGGAGATGTCGATATCCATCTAATTCAGTTATTTCCATAAAAAAGCTTTTTTCATAACAATTTTTGTATCATCACATTGAGAGAGGGGAGATGAAGGGGAGAGATATCCATGGTAATTGGCTTCTCCAATTATTCAATAGAATTTTTGTGTGTGGTTATATACATGATACTTTAATCTTATGAAATCATTTCACATTGAGAAAAAATATCTCATACCAAGAAAATTCTAATGTTACAAAATAAAATCAATTGTTAGATTTGTTTATGATAAGTATTGCATTTTTTTAATAGAGGATTATATGAAAATGAATAAGGGTATAGATTTTAGTTTTATTTAAATATGACCATCCACCAATTTAGATTGGCTTGCTTGATGATCGTAGTTGCTCGTTTGTATTACTTACCTCCTAGTATAATGGACATTCTTTTAATGTTATTAGACTACCCATAATGGATGGAAAATTCTCATGATAGTAAAAAAGGAATTGGTAGCTTAAGTCGCTAATTGGCTATAACTTGAGCAAAGTCTTTAGTTGATAGATATTTGTGTGTTTGTTGACAAAGATTGAGCTTTGTTGATTGATGCAATTTTTCTCAAGTCTTTGACCTTCAAATGTCATTAGAAAAATTATGACAATGCTTGTTTCTTAAACATAATTGAATGGTTCTCATAAATTAATTGTAAGGTTTATAATATCATGTTTTCACTTATTTTTTATATTTTTAAAAATATTTCATTGCACTCAAGTGTAACATAATTTTCACTTAGAGATAAATAAATTTTATTTAAACATAATATAGTTATTATGATCTAAATAGTTAACAAAATTTTCACTCTAGATTTAAAGTCAATTTTTTTTTTTAAAAGTATTGTTTCAAATAAGAAAATATTAATCACTTAAATTGTTTTACTTTATAGATAATTTTTTTCCCTATATAACAAAACACTTTTAATTGATATATTTATACTCTCATATACAATATTTTTTTTTACACTATACAAATACATATTGACTATGTATAATTTTTTTATTGAAAATAACTAATGATATGGATAGTTTCTTGTTTCTATGCAAACCTGATAACTATATTTTATAACTATATTTTAAAAGTGCCTAAATTTAAATGGAGATTGAAAGGGGACAAAATTACAAAATACTTTATGATTAGAAGATAACAGAATCAAATCTAGAACAAAATCCAAAAATAAAATAAAATCTAAATATTCCCCATGAAAGCCTTCATTACATAATATATACAAATCTATTGGTTAATCCCATCGAAAGCTCTATGGACCAAACTATGTAAGTTCATGCTCTCATTATTTTAGAAAAAAAATAATCTATAGCATAAGGTTGGATAAGAGAGTGTTATTGTTAATAATTTTGCATGTGATTCAAATGGAAAAGGATTTTGTAAGATTTATGGTTTAAGCTTTTAATAATTTAAGTGGTAGTTTATTAGTAAGAATGTTTGGTATAGAAATAATTTATCATGAAAAGATATATATTGTGTAAATTTATGTGGATATTATTTTAAGAAAAAGAATTTGAAAAATAAGATTGAACTTAAAATTCTATTGTTAATAGTTTCGTATGATTAAATTAAAATAAGATTTTGTAATATTTAGATTTATTTATTTTTTAGATAATTTTAAGTGTTTGTTAGTTTATTGGTAAGAATATTTGGTTTATAAAGAAATTATTAGAGATTATTTTTTTAAGTATGAAGGTTAAATTTATTATAAGAAATGAAATTGGGTTGGAATCCAAAATTAATTTGACAAAATAAATATTGTGTCAAGGAGGTTGATGCTAACACCCAATACCATAAGGAATGGTGTTGGGTTGGAGTCAAGGAAAAACTTTAATATTGCATCAAGGAGATTGACGATGACTTGCAAAGGCCCAACAATATAAAGAATGAGGTTGGGTTCAAATCTAGGATGAGTTTGATTAAATCAATATTATACTAAGGAGATCAATGATGTTTTGCAAAGACTCAACACTATAAGAGATGAGGTTGAGTTTGAGTTCTAATAAAATGAAAATCACACCAAGGAGGTCGATGATAATTTGCAAAGGACCAACACCATAAGTTATGAGGTCAATGATGTTTTGCAAAGACTCAACAATATAAGAGATGAGGTTGGGTTTGACTATGATGAAATGACTATCGCACGAAGGAGGTTGATGATAATTTATAAAGGACCAACAACATAAGCTATGAGGTTAGGCTCATGTGGAGGATAAATTTGATGGAATCAAAATTGTGTTAGAAAGGTTGAAGATGATTTATAAAGGGTCAACACCATAAGAGATGAGATCACATTCAAATCCTAACAAAATGAATGCCATGCTAAGTCAATGATAATTTGCAAAGATCTGATACCATAAAAATGAGGTTGAATTCAAACCTAAAATAAATGTTATGAATTAAATACCACACCAAACTAATTGATGACAATTTAATAAACCTAACACTATAAGAGATGGGGTCAATGATGATTTGCAAAGACTCAACAATATAAGAGATGAGGTTGGGTTTGACTATGATGAAATGACTATCACACAAGGAGGTCGATGATAATTTGTAAAGGACAACTATGAAGTTAGGTTCATGTCTAGGATAAATTTGATGGAATCAAAATTGTGTTAGAAAAGTTGATGATGATTTACAAATGGTCAACATCATAAGAGATGAGATCACTGTCAAATCCTAACAAAATGAATGCAATGCTAAGTCAATGATAATTTGCAAAGATATGATACCATAAAAATGAGGTTGAATTCAAACCTAAAATAAATATTATGAATTAAATACCACACCAAACTAATTGATAATAATTTACAAAACCCCAACACTATAAAGAAATCAGATTTAAATTGAAAACAAACTCTACACCATTCAAAATAGGCCAAATTCAAATCCAAAACAAATTAAACAAAATAAATATGAATAATAATGTGGAAAAGTTTAAGCTGGGCCTGACTCAATTGACTAAAGCATCCAATTGTAGGCAAGAGGTCATGAGGTTCAATCTCTCCCTTGTCTTCATGGTACAAGAGAACGTGTCACACCAATGTCACCAATCATGTGATTTTTTTTACCAATTGCACAGTAATTTATAGAGGAGCTACCCGATTCTTATTATATAAAATAAATGTGGAGAAACCCCAAAAGTATAAAATTAAACAAAATTTATTGAAATGAACTCTCCACCCAAATAATATTGAAAATAATTTGTGCACCGAGAACAACAGACTGCCCAAAGAAGTTGGAATGTTTATCCTTAAAAAAAATAAAAATAAAAATCCTCCTAGCGGTTAACGCCGAGCTTAAGTCTCCATCAAATGACGGCAAATTAGTTACACCAATTTTTACCGCGCCAGGCCGCAGTTAAAAAACGGGGAAGTCGTTTTTACTTTCCAGTAAGCGACCGCCTCAAAAAGACCTAATCTAGAACTACCACGTGTCATACGTCTGCAGGGCTGGGCCCTCCCTAAAAGTCCGTGCCCATACTCAAAAATGTCCCCACGGTGGGACCCGCTCTGACACACTGCTCGTGAGGTGTCAGACGCCCGTGCAGTCATCAATAAGGAACGTGGGACCCAGAGGAAAGGGGTCCTGCTGCTGACCTGTCAGAGCCGTCCTCAGAATCCTCCCGTACCCCTTGCCGGCCGGCATTCCGACAGTCGGGAGAATTCTCAGCCGTCCGATCATGACCCCTACGGCCGCGATTGGTCGGAATGGTCGTCTTGTACGGCTGTGCGCGTGCTTAGCAATCCCCGTCCTGTCGGTCGCAACTTGCCTTGTCGGTCACGTTTAATGACCTTTTCCTACCCTTATTAAGATTCCCCAAAAGATACGTAATAATTATTTCCACATTAAATTTTTAGACCCCCTTAATTGATTTTCCTTGCTTAGACCTAATTTTTAAGTCTTTGCTTGGTATAAGTACCAAATTTAGTATTGAAAATCACAAAATATCAAAGCCCAAAGCATTTGAATGAGGTGGGCATGACATAGTGCCCTATAGAAAGCTAAAAATCTATAGAATCCTAGACCTATCCCTTGTTCTAATCCTTTCCATCCTTATCATTACAGAGAAGCATGCTTTGGGGGGAACATCTTAAGACCACAACTTTCTTAGAAGAACATCTAATCCTCCTATGGTCAAAATGCCCCTTTCGGCAGGGAAGGGATGCTCCACTAGTCAGTGACATTTAGTGACATTTGAGCCCCTAGGGATCAACCAAACATGTAAACACAAGCATAAACCTACCTTGGAGATTGCCCATATCTATGGTACAAATCATCATGTGCAAATAAAACAAAATAGGTGGAGCATGGCTGTGTTGCCTGTCTTCTCCTTTGTCTATCTTCACTACTTTTTCCCTTCCTCTTTGGATACCAAACCCCTTTTCTTTGGGATAAAAAGTGAGTTAAACCCCAACCACCCATCTCAACTAATGGTTAATAAGCACTGGAGCACTGGTCTTTTGACTTCATGAGATTTCACTATTTTTTTAAGATTTCCAGGTGGTGGTTGTTTCATTGGTGTAAGTGGTGGTTGCTTCATTAGTGTGAGTGGTTTAGATTACAAAAATCTTATATTGGTGTTTGAAAAAAATCTTAGATTACATTCATTCAAATCTTCAATTTAAATTGGTTTTTTTTTAATATTATATATTAAATATATAAAATATATATATTCAAAAACAATTCATATAATAATGTTAATAAGTGTAGTATAGTGATTTAGTCTTTGATATTATATATTTGATATTATATAATATTTGAGAATATTTTTTAATGCTATCAGATTTTCACAATTCATATCATCAAATTTTGTAGTTCTTTTGGATTTGATTGTGTGTCAATTTTTGATTCAATGTTTTGGATCACACTCTCTGATCCAAAACATTGACTCAAAAAGTGGCACACAATCAAATCTAGAAATCTACAAAATTTGCTAATATTTTTAAGTTAATTCATGTGTTGATAATTTAGTTAAATTATATATTTTAAAATTTTAATGATCGAATTGAGTTGTAATTTTTTTAGATAAAATCTTCTATGATAATTATTATTAAATTGTTTTTTATTAGATATTACATTATTCTCCATAACAATCAAAATATTTATTGGGTGTTGCATTATCTTCAATAATAATAAAATATTATATAATTATTTGAAATCTAAATAGGTATATGTTTCATAAATGAATCATATTTGTAAATATAATATTATTATATATTATAAATATTATGGAATATAGAAATCTTTAATAATTTATTTTAAAAATATATTTATTGATATAAAACATAAAAAGTACAAAGAATACAATATGATAGAGTACAAAATCATCAAAGAACCAAAGGCAACAAGAACTCTCCACAAATGTTCACTATCATTGTTTATCTTATTTCTTTTTTGTCTTTATTGTTGATTCAAAGTGGCTTGTTTGTTAGTAAGTATGTTCTTAGAAGCCTCTTTAGATATAATTTTTGCATTTTTCTTCTTTCCTTTAACTTTTAGACTAATGAAAAGGGAAGTAAAATAATCTTTATCAGCCACTAGACCATCATCTAGGGCGAGAGCTAAATTTCCATCTTTATCTTCTTCCAGAGTGAATATTTCCTTCCCTAATATTTTGGGCTCATCTTGAACTATTGCCTCTTTTGAACCCATAAACCAACCACCTTGCTAGAAAACTTCTCCTTAGAAGCCCTTACATTTTTCATAAGAGCCACCTCCAAGAACAAGGTTGAAAAGGAGTTAGAAAAAGAGGGATTTATATAAAAATTGTCTTAATTTTTTATCTATACATTTTATTTTCTATTTGATTTCATAAAATCTATTTTTTGCCTTTTGTAGATTAATGTTAACAATATTTCACATAAAATTTTATATTATTTTTAAAATTAGAAAAAAATCAACTTATGATAAATGCTTAAAACAAGCATTATGCTTTGTAAGAATAAAAATATAATTCTTAAGTGAATAAAACAACTCCTAAATAAATGAAAATAACTCTTCAAATAAAAATAAAGTAAACAATGTAAATAAAATAAAATAAAATATTTTTTAGTAAATAAATGAATTCTTTAGTGTTTTTAGATAGATGTATTTAAGATAGCTATAATTACTAGTAGTACAATACATGTAGTATTTATAATAATGAGGATGATGACAAAATTTGACATTAAATTTTATATCAATTTTTTTTTTAAATAAATAAATAATAAACAACTTGACATTTGTCATGTCTTGTAAATAGAAATTATAGATAATAATTTTTAAAAGTTAACAATTAATGAATGTTTCATGTCTTGTAAATATAAAAAGTAGAGACAAAGATGTAAAAAGTGAACTAATAATTAATGTTAGACATATGTCACTTATATGTTAACTTTAAAAAGTAATAATTAATATTTTATAGATCTATGTGTGGCTTTAATAAGAACTCAAATATTTAATCAATAATATTTTACATAAATAATATTTTTCAATCTTCATTCAAATGTGCATATTAGTATTTGAAAAAAAATATAGACATTGATTTAAAAATACTTATTTTGAAGTGGTTGGGAAGTGACATTATTAATAACTAATTAAACCCTATTATCAAGGACTAATAATTGTAAAAATAATTTTCACCTTTAAAATTTTGATTAGCCTTCTTCATAATCTTTTAATTATGAGTTTGATCTTCCTTCTAAATTAAAGAAAAGAAACAAATCCTTAAGAAAGCATTTTATACCAAATACTCTCTACAAAAAATTCATAAAAAATAAAATAATATTAGATTTATTTATATTAGTAGATAGCATTTTATACCAATAATCTTTATACTAGGAAAGCAAAGTAAAAATGGTGCATCCTTTCCTTACAATTATTTTATTTTCTTTCATGAGACAACATTTATAGATTTCTAGTATTGTAAACTACACATCGATACCACATTTTTGCATGCACACTAAGCTTATTATGATAAGGACACATTCACATCCTTGGCATAAGAGTGAAGCACTAGTAGCTAAAATATGAACAAGAAAGATGGTAGGTATATGAAATGGATTTAAATAAATATATCATCTCATATAAATATTACATTCATGTAAAGTCTAATAATAATTCAAAATATTTAGTCAATGATGAAATTCAATGAATTTATTTGTGAAAATATGTTAATTGTGTAAGAGATAATTATCTTTTCCATAGGATCAATTCTTGTTGTGTGCAAGGCATGCGATGCCTTAAATTTTGATGAGGTTAGGATTATATCCCAAGTGAATTTGGAAAAATAGATGCCCACTAATCCTTAGCTCTTACTTGAAAAAGCTTAATTATTCATCTATCTTTCACTTATGCTCTCAATACCAATGAGCTACCAAAATATTTTACAAATTATTTATCCTCTCATTAAAATATGTTAATTAACAAATGTGCAAGTTCAAATACAAAGAATAACTATTAGCATTGTTAGAAGAAAATTAGTTTATTTTATTAGCTAGAAAGTACAATGAATAATAACTAATTGTCATTATTCCATCACAATAGTCACTTGCTAGGATAGGGACTAAGAAATAATAATTAAATAATAGAGTTTGAGACATATTGTGATATAAACATATTTATAAAAATAATAAATATATACTTAACTCTAAGTTTGTTGCCAAATATCTTGTAATATATGATAGCATTTAGGGGTTCATCAATGTGCTTTGTGCTTGGATTTTTATCAGATGAATATTGTCAAATTGATAAATTCATTATGAATTTCTTTATGCCATAATTGTGGGTGTATTTAAATTATATTTACAAGTGTTTGTAGATTTGATCTCTATACATGAAAATTGACATAGATATTAAAAAGTTTACCCAAGCTCATTAAATTGTGTTAATTAAAAAATATGTAAGTTCAAATTCAAAAAATAAATATTAGCATTGTTAGAAGAAAAATAATTATTTTTATTAGCTAGAAAGTATAATGAATAATAACTAATTGTCACTAATATATCACAATAGTTGCTAGCACAAGGACTAATAAGTAATAATAAATGAATTATATTAGATAACAAACTTTGAGACATATTATGTCACATAAATATATTCATTATTGTTTATAAAAATTAATAAATAAAATAAATATATTTATATCTAAGTTTGTTGCCAAATATCTTGTAAGATCTATAGCATTTAGATATTCATCAATATGCTTTATTCTTGGAGTTTTGTTAGATGACTATTGTCAAACTGATAATTCATTGTGTCTTTCTCTATGGATTTTTATAGATGAATAAATGATATTTGTGTTTGTGTATTTGATCTATTTGATTGGTACCTACAAATTTGACCCTAATATTGACAACCTTATGTACCTACAAATATATATTAAATTGATGTTTATTCTTACAATGGAAGATTGATGGCATTGGTGAACACCTTTTGGACATTTTCATGTAAGGATCTTTTCCTTTTAGACAATGCTTGTTGATCGATTCAAGGATTTTGATCAAATTTTAAATGTCACATCTCATTGGCTTCATAATATTTTAGTTATGAGTTGGGTCCTCCTAAGAAATTACAAAATTACCAAATCCTTAAGAAATCATTTTACAACAAATACTCTCTATAAAGAAAATCATAAAAAAAAATTATATTAGAAAAGATATCATTTTATACTTGTAGTATTTACAAAATGAAAGTATATATGATGTATCGTTTCCTCATTTTTAATTATTTATTTCCCTTTCATAAGAAAATATTTATAGATTCTTAGTATCATGCATTGCATACTAGTAGCACATTTGTTTAATGTGTGCACACTAGGATTATCATGACAAGGACACATTCATATCCTTGGACTAAAAGTAGAGCACCACTAATTAAAACATGAAAATAAAGTATAGTTTTAACCATATGGAGAGTGCACATATTACTTTGGTAGGCATATGAAATAAATAAATAAATATAATTTACTATGAGGTAGTTATCTCACCTAGACAATATTACATTTATGTGAAGGATTTAATAAAATCTCAAAAAATTTAGTCAATAATGAAATTCAAATAATTCATTTTTTAAATGTATTAATTATCCATCATGGATCAAGTCTTGTTGAGTGTAAGGTTCATGATACCTTAAAAATGGATGAGGCTAGGATTTACTCTAAGTGACTTTGGCTTTTAGTTAAAAGAGTTCAATTATTCATGTGTCTTTGAATTTTTCTCAATATCAACAAGTTGAAAATGATTTTAGACATTGTTTATCCTCTCATTAAAATGTGTTAATTAACAAATGTACAAGTTCATATTCAAATAATAAAAATTAGCATTGTTAGAAGAACAATAATTAATTTTATTAGCTAGAAAATACAATGAATAATTATTGGTTGTCACTAATCCATCATAGTAGTTACCTACTAAGGTAGGGACTAATAAGTAATAATAAATAAATTGCCTTAGATAATAGAGTTGAGACATATCATATTACATAAATATATTCATGGTTTTAAAAATTAATAAATAAATGCACTTATCTCTAATTTTGATGCCAAATATATTGTATTATTTACCATTTGGGGATTTATCAATATGCTTTACATACTTAGGATTTCATTAGATGACTATTATCAAATTGATAAATTCAACACAAACATGATATCTATTGTACAGTACCCCTCCATTTATGCTTATGCTTTTTGCTGTTAGGTTTTCATACTGTTAGACCTATGATATTTTGTTGGATATTTTGATCGCTGGTTTTGAGCGATAGTGGATTTATTCTGTGACATGATGATATATTGTTTGATGATTACTGATTTTAGACATGATTTGATATAGCGTAGATGTTTATTTTCAGTTGATTATTGCTATGTATATCTTTATAATGGACTAATAGCTATTTATTTCGTCAGTCTGATGTGACGTGTATTGGTGTGGAGAATGGAATCGCATCACTTGTTTGCGAGTTCCCTCTGATATCCGTGATTTTCTCTGCACGGTGTGTTTGTTTAATGCTTGTTATATATATATATATGCACGTTATTGCTTGGTTGCAGGAATTGCAGGTACATGATACCGACTCCACCTGGGTACTCAGGTCTGAGCGTGTCAAGACTCAATGGAAATGTTGATCGGGAGATAGTAGTTTGGTTCACCCTAGTTTAATCTATAATCCTAGTCTTAGTACATTGTCTGTTTTAGTTCAGAGTCATAGGATTGTATGTCTTTTTTTGTTTGGATAAATTGCTTGGAAGGTAAATTGGTTAAATTTTTATGTTAGTTTATTGTGCTTTAATTATTGTTATTTAAATTAATTTTAAATGTTAAAGAGATTAGTTGCTTGATTATTTAATTAATTAATTAGCTTATTTGGTTAAATGGTTTGATTTTAAAAGATCAAACTTATTTAATTAAATAAATAAATTACATAAATTAAATTATTAAGTGTGTAAATAATTTATTTGAAAATTAAATATTATTATTTGAGGAAAAGGCATTTGAATTGTAAATTTAAAGTAAATTAAATAAATGCATGTAAATTGAAATATCAGTTTTAAAATTTAAATTAAATAAATTTTTAGCATGCAAATTTGAATTAGGCAAGATTGCCAAGAAGTGGTGGAGAAGATATTTTGCAACCACTTCACGACATGTGTGCCAGTGTGTTAAATGATTCTTGTTGAGGAAAAATTGGTTACGGAGGTAATATTGGATCTGGAAAATCACGGAGGTTATCCTCTGATTCACGAGAAAATAATTTTTGGTGCTCTGTAAAATTTTTGGTATATGCTTTTTGGTTGTTTTTTGGAATTGGAAGATCTTTGGTTCTTGGTTGCTTTTGGAATTGTTTCTCGGAAAGGAATTGGTAGCTACAGGCAATAGAGGCTATAGAGGGTTTCTTCACCAGATAGCAAAGGAAATCAGGTATTCTTTTTAGTAAATGATCTATTTCTTTCTGTGAATAAATTATGTTAGTTTTTGAAAGTGATTGTTTGTGAAAAGAAACAAGTTCAATTTTAAATTCCTGTTATTCTAGTAAAAGAAATATTGTTCTCTGTAACTTGTTTTGAGAAATTTAATGGTTTAGAAAACCTCTGTATCATATTATCAGTAGAAATTTGTTAAATTTCTTTGAGGGAAATATTTGTTGAGAGGAAAAAAAAAATTAAAACCTCTGGGCTATAATGAATTTGAAATATATAAAAAAAAAATACCGTGCATGAATTCTGTGAAAACCCCGAGGAAATTTGATTATTTTTCCAATTTCCCTAGTAGAGTTTAATATTATTTTCTTCTCTGTTAAAACCCCGTTGGAATTTTAATATATATATATATAATCATATATATATTTATATATATATATATATATATATATATATATATTATATATATAAATTGGATTGAGAATGGAGCTTAATGTTTATGTGAGATCTTCTTTAAAATTCATACGCTGTACAGGCAAATTTTTTTTAAAATCCGGAATGAAATCCATAAGCGGAAGTATTTATCCGCGGATTTTACTGTGTGAAAATTGTTAAAAAAAAATAACCAGAATTTGGGGGAGGGCCGAAACCCTCCCCATCTCCTATATTGGTAACCGGAGCCACCAAGGTTGCACTGGGCGCAGCCCTGGTAGGGCTGCGACCTCCCAATGAGGGAGGTCGTAGCTGGGGCTGCGGCAGTATGGTATATTTAAAAATCGCTTGAATTTTTAACTCGCAAACTTTGTTTTAATTTAAATTTCATGTTATATGATATATGGTTAATATATATATTATATATAATATATCTATAATATATAATATATTATATAATATTACATATATTATATATATATATATTATAGTTACAATGATTAAGTAATTTGTTTAGTTTAAAATATAAAATTTATATATGTTTTATAATGACAAAATAATTATTTAAATAAAACATTTAAATGATTATTTTAATTCATTTATTTTATTTTATTAGAAAAATAATATTAGTAAGGCTAAAATTTGATTTATTTAAATGTGATGTTTACATTTAGTAAATTGAAGTTATTTTTCTAATTGTGAAGGCTATAAATTAGAATATTTAAATTATGCAAATCAATTATGATGATTAGTTTGTATGCAATTTATATTTGATTGACTGGATTCAGTAGATCCGAATAGTAGGCATCTATTTTTCCTGATTTCTGTTAAATTGTGTTATTTAATTGGGGCACACGGGAAATGTTTTAGTTGTACAAGTCTTCCAGACCAATTGTTAAACGGGGATTGTGAATGTAAAAGTTAAGGTCTTGATCTAGCTAAGGTTGTGTACATGGCATTTGTATGGTGATTTGACAACTGTTTTATGAACAATGATTTGATGTTCGTTATAACACGTTTGGTCTTTTATATTGATTTTGGTTATATATACACCTTGTGAACCTTAGTCAGGAAAACTTAGAAATCCTTGTTATGTTTAGGGGAGTGGCTATTTGTAAGGGCCGACACACAAAGTGGTGTCAGGGTAACTTACAAATAGTTAGTAAGTCAATGATAATTAAATGACACAATAGTTAGATTAAAACTTTTAGCAAGATGCTTATGCCTCGCTTATGACTCTTGAGCTACTTCAGTCATGAGTATAAGATGAGAAGGCCTGGAATGGAAAATCAATGTCTTGTTTCTTTAAAAGACATTTGATTCCACAATAGTATGCAATAGCGGCCGGGTTTCGTAAGAGGTTACCAGGGTAACCCAAGGATTGGGAGCCAGAACCTAGGAAGAAACACCAGGGTAACCTTTGCAATGTTGTGATGACACTCCACCTAAAGTAACAGTTAACCTTTGTTTGTATTACATTCAATTGTCTAAATTTGGAAGCAATGTAACCATTAGATAGTGGTGTACTAGTGACTAGGGTTAGTAGATTAGGTCTAGGTAACCTTATTACTATCTCCTAGCACGGGGGGGTGGACATACGGGTACCACATGGTTGGGTGGAACGTGCATCTTACTTCGTTGGGTCCCCAGTTGATCTTGGAATCGAGAGCTTCACAGATGGAGAGCTCGCACTTGGAAACTTATGTGTATTTCAACATTGTATAATGTAAAATTTGTATTGTAAAAACATCCCTCAAATGTTGTGAGGTGAACACTTGTAATTGTAATTATTATTTGAACTATCTCATCAGATGGATTTAGTATTGTATATATTATCAAATGCAATGTATGAAACAAAATCTATACTTTATGTTATCTTGAATGGAAATTTCAATGTTATGCAATGTTTATCTTTATGTTATAAATTAGTATGTGCAATGCAAAATACTTAAGTCACTTATGGAAACTCAAAGTAGTGTAACGTCGCATAGCTTAATGAATGTATGCAACTAATTAACTTAATAATTAAACTTTAAAAAAAAAATTATTACACCTTTATACACAATTGCAACATTCTTAGGTTATTAAGATGGGGCATTACAGATTGGTATCAGAGCAAAGGTTACAAACACTAGATGCTTTGGGTAATCGCGAGCCCATTAGGTTGACCTAGTACGTAGTGTCACAACTGTTAGCCTTGGTTGAATAGTGTCTAAGACTCGTTATTGTTATGTGTAGGAACATGCCTAGGCGAGGAGGAAGAGGTCGTGGTAGAGGTCGAGGTGGAGGCCGAGGGCCAATCCCTCAGGTTACTCCCCCTCTGAGCCATCATCACAGTGATCAGGCAGAACAGTTGGGTCAGAGAAATGAGGGACAGAATCCTGAACATTCAGCAGTAGAGGGTTCTCAGATATGTCCATTATTAGAGGAGGTCCTAGCTCGTCTTGGACCTAGACAAGTAGATGAGCAGGAGTTTTTCAAAGAGAGATAGATCTCCTAGGAGAGTAGATGACACAGTGCATCAGGATTCTATTATTGCAGGACACATGAGGGATTTACTGAGGGCACGTCCTCCTACCTTTGACGGTACAAGAGGTGGCTTAGAGGTTGAGACCTGGCTACTGGATATGGGTAGATGCTTTGCCATGCACCCTTACGATAGCAATACCCGTGCCATATGTGCTATTATGCACTTGAGAGGATTCGCCTCTACTTGGTGGCACCTAGAGGAGCAGAAGCTCCACTTGGACATTGGTTCTGTGTCTTGGGAGATGTTTCTCGAGAGGTTTAGAGCACGGTTCCTATCGGAACACTGGAGGCAGCTTAGGGCTGATGAGTTTCATGATCTACATCAGTTGGCTCTTTCTATAGAGCAATATGAACGTAGGTTCTATGAATTCAAGTAGTATGTTGGTATTGGCGATGATGAGCCTATGCTAGTTCAACACTTCATCATGGGTTTAAATGCTCACATCAGTGGTGGAGTTCGAGTCTTTGAGCCAAAGACTATGGAAGTTGCGGTGGAGAAGGATCACATTGTAGAGGAGAACCTTGTTATGGCTTTAGGTGGGCACACAGGAGTGCAGATTGGGAGTGCTCCTGTAGCAGGTTTTAGTCCACGGGGTGGACAGGCATAGACAGGTGGTTCCTCTAGGAACCAATAGACACCCACAAAGGGTGGGCAGCAACAACAACAACGAACACCCCAAAAGAACAATAACCCTCAACCACAACAACAAAATAGTCCTCAAACAAGAAAGGGTCGCAACTGGTGGTGCAACAAGCGCAATAGGCAGATCAGCCTACATAGAGTGCTCAGTCTACTATCAGTAGGGGTAGTTTCCAACAATCCAATACACCTTCGGGTGGCAGAGGATTCGGTAGAGGCACAGGTACAGGTTGTTATTATTGTGGGTAGCAGGGACACATAGCTAGGCAGTGTCCGATGAGAGGTTCTACTGGTTTTGGGCCTCGACCTATAGTTTCAGAGCCTATAATGGGTGATGTAGGACGATCTCATACAGTATATGCTATGGTTAATGACCGCCAAGCCGATCACCAGAACACAGTGGTCGAGACTTTAGGTAAGTTACATGGTATTAATGTGTCCATTCTTTTTGATTCCATAGCCACTGACTCCTTTAATTCACCGACCATTGTAGACCGTTGTGGTCTTGTGGCGGTAAAGCAAGGTGGTAAGTGGCAAGTTGAATTTGCCTCAGGGGTGAAAGTAGCAGTAGAAAATTTAGTACATAATTGTGAACTTAAAATTGGAACGTTAACTACCTTCGTAGATTTATATGTTACACCCTTAGGATCGTATGATATAGTATTAGGTATGGATTGGTTAGCATCTTATCATGCTGTAATTGACTATCGACTTAAGACAATTAGTTGCATTAATGATTTAGGTGTGAAAGTGGAAATCGTAGGTATTCAAAGACCTATCTCTTTGCGGATGATATCTGCTATGCAATTAAAGAGATGTCTTTGTCAGGGATGTCAACTGTTTGCAACAACAGTTACTGATTTGGAAGAGGGTGAGAGTCAAGAGGTATCTCTTGATGATCATCCTATTCTTAGGGAATTCACGGATGTGTTTCCCGATGACATTCCTGGAATGCCACCGAAGAGGGATATTGACTTTAGAATTGACCTAGTTCCTGGATTTGAGCCTATATCTAGAGCTCCTTATAGAATGACAACTCAGGAGTTAGAGGAACTTCGTATTCAGTTAGAGGAACTATTAGAAAAGGGTTTCATTCATCCTAGTGTTTCCCCTTGGGGAGCACCTATCATCTTCATAAAGAAGGATGGATCTCTTAGGTTGTGCATTGACTATCAACAATTGAACAAGGTTACGATTAAGAATCGTTATCCTTTGCCTAGAATCGATGATCTTTTTGATCAAATTAAGGGAGCTAATGTGTTCTCTAAAATTGATTTGAAATCTAGCTATCATCAATTGTGAATAGCTGAAGCAGACATTCATAAAACTACTTTTCAAACTCATTATGGGCATTACGAATTCACAGTAGTACCATTTGGGTTAACGAATGCACCATCAGTATTTATGAGTTTAATGAATGGTGTTTCTCGTACATACCTTGATCGCTTTGTCCTGGTATTTCTCGATGATATTTTAGTTTATTCGAGAAACATGAAGGAACATGAAGAACACTTGAGACAGGTATTGCAATGTTTAAGGGAAAATCAATTGTATGCAAACCTGAAGAAGTGTGACTTCTTTCAAACCGAAAGAAAATACCTTGGACATGTGATATCTGGTAAAGGTATTGTTGTGGATCCTTCAAAGATCCAAGCTATTGTAGATTGGCCCGCACCTACTAATGTAGGTGAAGTTTGTAGTTTTATGGGTCTAGCTGGTTACTACAAGCAGTTTGTAGAGGGATTTTCTAGAATTGGTCATCCTATTACTTCTCTTCAAAGGAAAGGGAAGAAGTTTGTTTGGACATAACAGTGTCAGTTGGCTTTTCAGACTCTTAAAGAAAAGTTAACTAATGCACCTATACTGATTGTTCTTGATCCTACTAAGGATTTCGTAGTATGTGCGGATGCATCTTTAGAGGGTTTGGGAGCAGTTTTGATGCAAGATGGGCGTGTGGTTGCTTATGAGTCTCGCAAACTCAAGGATCATGAATTAAACTATCCTACTCATGATCTAGAACTAGCTACGGTAGTGCATGCATTAGTTCATTGGAGGCATTTCCTATTAGGTCATCGTTTTGAACTTCATACTGATCATCGTAGTTTGCAATACATCTTTACCCAACCTAACTTGAATGCTAGGCAGAGACGGTGGATGGAGTTCTTTTGTGAGTATGATTTTGAAGTAAAATATGTTCAAGGCAAAGAGAACGTAGTGGCTGACGCTCTTAGCCGACGTCGACATGAGATCTCTGCTACTACTCTCGAAGTAGATTTGAGAGGTCAAATAGTAGTTGCACTTTCTACTGATAGATTATATCAGGAAGTGAGGTCGGAGATTGAATCTGGAAGACCTTTAGAAGGTCGATTTGCAGGTTATGTCTTAGAATTAGATGGTATATTATGGCATTTAGGGCGTATTTATGTACCACATGTAGAGAGTCTTCGTACATTAATTATGACTGAAGCTCATCGAGCTCTGTATTCAGCTCATCTAGGAGTTAAGAAAATGCATGCTGATCTTTGGCAATTGTATTTCTGGCCTAGTATGAAACGTGATATTGCTGACTATGTATCGAGATGTCTTGAATATCAGCGAGTCAAAGCTGAGCATCAACATCCCGCTGGATTATTGCAGCCACATCTCATTCCTGAATGGAAATGGGATATTATATCCATTGATTTTATTGTAGGGTTACCTACGTCATCACATCGACATGATGCCATTATGGTAACTATTGACCATTTGACTAAAGTAGCTCACTTCTCACCAGTACATTCATCATATAATGCTTCATCTGTAGCTAGGATATTCATGGAGGATATCATTAGACTACATGGGATTCCTCATAGGATTATTTCAGATAGAGATCCTGTATTTACTTCTGCCCTATGGACTTCATTACAACATGCTTTAGGTACCCAATTGAACTTTAGTTCAGCATATCATTCTCAAACTGATGGAAAAATGAAGAGAGTTAATCAAATATTAGAGGATATGCTTAGGATGTACATAATGGACCAACAGTCTCGTTGGGAGGATTACTTGTACTTAGTAGAATTCACTTACAACAATGGATATCAGAGTTCCATAGGTATGCCACCATTTCAAGCATTATACGGTCGTCCTTGTCGAACTCCTCTGAGTTGGGATCGACTTGAGGATAGAGTATTACTTGGACCTGAGATGCTTCGTGACATGGAGCAACAGGTTGACCATATTAGAGAGCATTTGATAGCAGCTCAGGATAGGCAAAAGAAATATGTCGATGCGCATAGGATAGACCGATAGTTTGTTGTTGGTGATAGATTGTTTCTTCGAGTGCGACCGCGAAAGAGTCCAATCCGTTATGGAAAATGCTCTAAGCTTGTGCCTCGTTTTGTTGGGCCATTCGAGATCTTAGAGAGAATTGGTCCCATGGCGTATCGACTCGCCTTACCACCCAGTTTGTCTCGTATTCATGATGTTTTTCATGTATCAGTTCTTAGACCATATCATCCCGACATATCTCATGTACTTGATTGGAATGTGTTACAGGTAGAGGACGGGCAGTTGGCTTTGGAGCCCGTGGCCATTCTACAACACAGGACGCTCGGTCTCAGGGGTTGAGATGTTGATCGAGTGAGGGTCCAATGGGATACTAGCCATGAGGCTTCTGCTACTTGGGAAGATGCGACACGCATGAGGGAACTTTATCCCTATTTGTTCGCAGGCTTTCAGGAGCAAGCCTGATCCTCGGGGGGGGAGGATGTAGTACCCCTCCGTTTATGCTTATGCTTTTTGCTATTAGGTTTTCATACTGTTAGACCTATGATATTTTGTTGGATATTTTGATCGCTAGTTTTGAGCGATAGTGGATTTATTCTGTGACATGATGATATATTGTTTGATGATTACTGATTTTAGACATGATTTGATATAGCGTAGATGTTTATTTTCAGTTGATTATTGTTATGTACATGTTTATAATGGACTAACAACTATTTATTTCGTCAGTCTGATGTGACGTGTATTGGTGTGGAGAACGGAATCGCATCACTCGCTTGCGAGTGCCCTGTGATATCCGTGATTTTCTCTACACGGTGTGTTTCTTTAATGCTTGTTATATATATATATATGCACGTTATTGCTTGGTTGCAGGAATTGTAGGTACATGACACCGACTCCACCTGGGTACTCAGGTTTGAGCATGTCAAGACTCAACGGAAATGTTGATCGGGAGATAGTAGTCTGGTTCACCCTAGTTTAATCTATAATCCTGGTCTTAGTACATCGTCTATTTTAGTTCAGAGTCATAGGATTGTATGTCTTTTTCTGTTTGGATAAATTGCTTGGAAGGTAAATTGGTTAAATTTTTATGTTAGTTTATTGTGCTTTAATTATTGTTATTTAAATTAATTTTAAATGTTAAAGAGATTAGTTGCTTGATTATTTAATTAATTAATTAGCTTATTTGGTTAAATGGTTTGATTTTAAAAGATCAAACTTATTTAATTAAATAAATAAATAAATTAAATTAAATTATTAAGTGTGTAAATAATTTATTTGAAAATTAAATATTATTATTTGAGGAAAAGGCATTTGAATTGTAAATTTAAAGTAAATTAAATAAATGCATGTAAATTGAAATATCAGTTTTAAAATTTAAATTAAATAAATTTTTAGCATGCAAATTTGAATTAGGCAAGATTGCCGAGAAGTGGTGGAGAAGATATTTTGCAACCACTTCTCGACATGTGTGCCAGTGTGTTAAATGATTCTTGTTGAGGAAAAATTGGTTACGAAGGTAATATTGGATCTGGAAAATCATGGAGGTTATCCTGTGATTCACAGGAAAAGAATTTTTGGTTCTCTGTAAAATTTTTGGTATATGCTTTTTGGTTGTTTTTTGGAATTGGAAGATCTTTGGTTCTTGGTTGCTTTTGGAATTGTTTCTCGGAAAGGAATTGGTAGCTACAGGCAACAAAGGCTACAAAGGGTTTCTTCACCAGATAGCAAAGGAAATCAGGTATTCTTTTTAGTAAATGAACTATTTCTTTCTGTGAATAAATTATGTTAGTTTCTGAAAGTGATTGTTTGTGAAAAGAAACAAGTTCAATTTTAAATTCCTGTTATTCCAGTAAAAGAAATATTGTTCTCTGTAACTTGTTTTGAGAAATTTAATGGTTTAGAAAACCTCTGTATCATATTATCAGTAGAAATTTGTTAAATTTATTTGAGGGAAATATTTGTTGAGAGGAAAAAAAAATTAAAACCTCTGGGTTATAACGAATTTGAAATATATTAAAAAAAAATACTGTGCGTGAATTCTGTGAAAACCCCGAGGAAATTTGATTATTTTTCCAATTTCCCCAGTAGAGTTTAATATTATTTTCTTCTCTGGTAAAACCTCGTTGGAATTTTTATATATATATATATATAATCATATATATATATATATTATATATAAATTGGATTGAGAATGGAGCTTAATGTTTATGTGAGATCTTATTTAAAATTCATACGCCGTATAGGCGAATTTTTTTTAAAATCCGGAATGAAATCCATAGGTGGAAGTATTTATCCGCAGATTTTACTGTGTGAAAATTGTTAAAAAAAAATAACCAGAATTTGGGGGAGGGCCGAAACCCTCCCCATCTCCTATATTGGTAGCCACAGCCACCAAGGCTACGCTGGGCGTAGCCCTAGTAGGGCTGCGACCTCCCAATAAGGGAGGCCGTAGCTGGGGCTACGGCAGTATGGTATATTTAAAAATCGCTTGAATTTTTAACTCGCAAAATTTGTTATAATTTAAATTTCATGTTATATGATATATGGTTAATATATATATTATATATAATATATCTATAATATATTATATATAATATATCTATAATATATTATATATATTATATAATATTACATATATTATATATATATATATATATATATATATATATATATATATATATATATATATATATATATATATATATATATATATATATATATATTATAGTTGCAATGATTAAGTAATTTGTTTAGTTTAAAATATAAAATTTATATATGTTTTATAATGAAAAAAAATTATTTAAATAAAACATTTAAATGATTATTTTAATTCATTTATTTTATTTTATTAGAAAAATAATATTAGTAAGGCTAAAATTTGATTTATTTAAATGTGATATTTACATTTAGTAAATTGAAGTTATTTTTCTAATTGTGAAGGCTATAAATTGGAATATTTAAATTATGCAAATCAATTATGATGATTAGTTTGTATGCAATTTATATTTGATTCAATGGATTCAGTAGATCCGAATAGTAGGCATCTATTTTTCCTGATTTTCATTAAATTGTGTTATTTAATTGGGGCAAACGGGAAATGTTTTAGTTGTACAAGTCTTCCAGACCAATTGTTAAACGGGGATTGTGAATGTAAAAGTTAAGGTCTTGATCTAGCTAAGGTTGTGTACATGGCATTTGTATGGTGATTTGACACCTATTTTATGAACAATGATTTGATGTTCGTTATAACATGTTTGGTCTTTTATATTGATTTTGGTTATATATACACCTTGTGAACCTTAGTCAGGAAAACTTAGAAATCCTTGTTATGTTTAGGGGAGTGGCTATTTGTAAGGGCCGACACACAAAGTGGTGTCAGGGTAACTTACAAACAGTTAGTAAGTCAATGATAATTAAATGACACAATAGTTAGATTAAAAATTTTAACAAGATGCTTATGCCTCGCTTATGACTCTTGAGCTACTTCAGTCATGAGTATAAGATGAGAAGGCCTGGAATGGCAAATCAATGTCTTGTTTCTTTAAAAGACATTCGATTCTACAATAGTATTCAATAGGGGCCGAGTTTCGTAAGAGGTTACCAAGGTAACCCAAGGATTGGGGGCCGGAACCTAGGAAGAAACACCAGGGTAACCTTTGCAATGTTGTGATGACACTCCACCTAAAGTAACAGTTAACCTTGTGTTTGTATTACATTCAATTGTCTAAATCAGGATTTTTCATGAGACATTCACTTTCTTACACCTATAGCAGCTAAACCATTAAGGTTTTGAAGATGAATCAAACTAGTTATTTGTTAGATATTTTTTGTAGATTCTAATTATATTTTTTTAAAAAAATTAAAAAATAAATTGTGAATCATTTTATGTAATTTTTAATAACTTATTTTTTCAACTAATCAACATTTTTAAAAAGTGATGTTCACTTCGGCGCACATAACTTTTTTTATAGATAGGATAAAATTCTGATTTTTAAAATGCAATTTTTTCACACCAATATCTAGGGGATGGATATTTTTTCATAATTTTTTGTTACATATATTTTTTTTTAATTAATTTTCTAATTCAGCATAATTATAATTTGGACAGAGGTGTACTTCGACACGCATAACTTTTTTTGTATTCATTTGAATTAACTTATTCTTTTTTTGTTGGAATAAGGACATCAATACCTAGGGCACATGTATTTTTTAGAATTTTTTTCTGTATTTTTCTATTTTTTCGTATGTGTGAAATAAAGAACTTGATGTTCATTGAAAATCCTACATTACAAGAAATAAGAAATAAATATAATAATCAAATTAAACATATTTAAAATTATACTTTTTATGAAGCTTATAATAAGGGCTATAGGATTACAAAGCATAAATTTTAAATGAATTCATTTGATCACTCAAAAGGTAAATCAAAAGTGGTTTTTTATCAGCATTTTGATAGGTGTAGAGGAGACTCGATTATAGGTATGGTTTAAATCTAACAAGGTTCTATCCAAGGGGGTTTGATCTAAGGAGGTTTGATCAATCCCTCTTTAATTAAAATAATTTAAATGGAACCTTTAAAGTCATAAATCATTGTATTTTCTAAAAATATGTGATTTCAAGCAAAAATCAAGATGTCCCAAAAAGTGTAACCCATTATTGTGGCAGCACCCGGTAACCTTATTACTATCTCCTAGCACGGGGGGTGGACCTACGGGTACCACATGGTTGGGTGGAACGTGCATCTTACTCCGTTGGGTCCCCAGTTGATCTTGGCATCGAGAGCTTCATGGATGGAGAGCTCGCACTTGGAAACTTATGTGTATTTCAACATTGTATAATGTAAAATTTGTATTGTAAAAACATCCCTCAAATGTTGTGAGGTGAACACTTGTAATTGTAATTATTATTTGAACTATCTCATCAGATGGATGAGTATTGTATATATTATCAAATGCAATGTATGAAACAAAATCTGTACTTTATGTTATCTTGAATGGAAATTTCAATGTTATGCAATGTTTATCTTTATGTTATAAATTAATATGTGCAATGGGAAATACTTAAGTCACTTATGGAAACTCAAAGTAGTGTAACGTCGCATAGCTTAATGAATGTATGCAACTAATTAACTTAATAATTAAACTTTAAAAAAAATAAAATTATTACACCTTTATACACAATTGCAACATTCTTAGGTTATTAAGACGGGGCATTACATCTATTTTTTTTATATTTGATCTATATCCATGATAATTGACCTCAACCTACAATTTTAACCCTAATATTTACGTCATGTACCTACAAATATAGACTAGCTCGATGTCTATTCTTACAATGAAAATTTGAAGACATTGATTATCACATTTTGGGCTCTTGTTATGCAAGGATCTTCACTTTAGAAAATTATTTTTGATTGATTCAAGGTTTTGATAAAATTTGGAAGATAACATGAAATGAATGTAAATGACATAAATATGATAAGGGTGACCTAGATATTAATACTTCAAAATTAAATTTGAATAAATTCTAAAAGGTGATTGATCCATAAACCATTGGATTGATAACCCCAGTGATGCATCATCAATAGATATCTACAAATAGCTCTAATCCTAGGTTTCTCAATACCATTATCCTAATAATTAAATAACTTTGAATATTATTATCAAATTTAAAATAACAAAAGGAATTTATGTAGTAATAAAATAGAGCACAAAATAAATAACACCAATATTCCTATAGAGAAAAACCAATTGGTAAAAAATATCCAAGGGTACATGTAATTAACATCCCATTACTAGTTTTAGTATTGTTACAAGAGATATAATTCCAACAATAACTTACACATAGATACCTTTCTATAGGAAAACTCATATATATTTATTCTACTATTGTTTAACAATTCCTTGCAACTCTCTCTCCCTCAATTATACATAAATCTATATGAGATTATATTCTAGAGTAACCATTCTGTAATACTTTTCCACTAATTTTTTTCTTTATTTCTAACCATTCATTATTGAAGGATATTTTTTTTAGCATTCCCCTCATTATTCTTCCAACTTCATTATTAGTGGTGGATGGTTGCCATTGGTGGTAACTACCATGCACGTAACCACCAAGGTGCTAAAGAGAATAGTTCCCAAAATATAATACAAAAAGTGAAGACCATGTTGAACATCCTTTCAATCTGGATAAGATACCAATAAAAGAAGAACTACTATTGTGAACAAAGAAGAGGAATAGTTCAACCAAAGGAAAAAATCAAGCACTACCCTAACTAATGAATACTATTGAAAATAAGTATTGTATGTATGACTAATATAAACATAGAGATACTCCTTGCAATAGCTCAAATTTGTTCAAATCACCCCTTCATAATCTTCTCCCATAAAATTAATTCCAACTACTAAATATATCCCAAACTAGCTTGTATCAAGCATGAATGAAGATGATTAACTATATATAAACATTAAATTAAAATCCCAATCAGCCATCAACACTCCATAGACTTAAATCTCAAACCTACACTTGATGTCCACCATTGTCCAATACATGTTACATTGTTGAAAGTAGTACAAACCACTCTAATAACAATTTTAGTAAACTACTCACTTCCATTGACCTATAATATGTTGATTGAAAACTTTTGGCTTCTCTTTGGTTACCTATAGTAGCCTACTAAACACCTATAATAACCCAAAACTAACTTATAAAAAAATGTTTCCTATTCTAGCAACATGTTGCATACCTATAATATTCTTGTAATAGTCTCTAGACACATATACTAGATTACCAAAGTTGTGTCAAACTAAGAACCTTCCAAATCCAAATAACAACCATATTTTCAAACCACATTTCCCTAATCAAGGAGATTTTAGTATCCAAAATCCTTTGAATTAATGAAGAAAGATTGAGGAACCCTTTGCTCCACCAAAGTGATCTATTTCCTAATACTCATAAAATCAATACCATCTAAGCTATGATTCTCCTTTACTTATTTATTTTCTTATCCTTATAAGAATTAAAAGCTCTATCACAACTTCTATTATAGTTTTTCTCTTTCTCTCCAAAACTAAAAATATCTCACTTGCATTGATCAACTGCCCACCCTTTGAGGTACTAGCCAAATCAAGCTTGGATTTTCCACTATAAGAGTTCAAGACATACTATTTTCCTTTTACAAATAATATGTATTGGTTATTCCTTTGGAAATAATACATGTATCTCTCATAAATGTATGGGATCATAAGGACCACACCAGAAATATCTAAGGAAATGACATTAAAAAGAAAATTGTCAATAAAATCTAGAGAAAAACCAAATTTAATTTGTGACTTTTTCCTTAACATCATCCTTCATCCATCTCGACATGGTTGGTCTATCATTTTTAGAACAATATATTAACCAATTTATAATAAATCATATTTCATTTTGAGAACAAGTACAATAAAATATCAAAATTCTAACCTTTATCTTTCACCTTGATGTTAAAATTTTAGCGAGATCCTCTTCACTTAAATTTCCCACACTCACCCAAAAAACATTTGTTCAAGATAGGACAATAAATATTATCATCAATATAAAATTACCCACATATATCTCTTTCTTTCTCCATAATTACAATGGTTTTGCATTTCTTCATCCTTCACTAATAAAGCATTAACTCAAAATAAAAATTTGAACAACATTATTCTTATGCCTATCTCTATCACTATTAGTACACTAATTTTTATTCTTACTACTATCGTTTGGATTTGACATGAAAGCATAATTATTCTTATTTTTTTTCTCTAAATTGTTGTTGTTGCATTGTTGTGGTTTGTTACCCTTGCCACAATCAAAATGAACCCACTTTTATCCAACTCTAGGTAATGTTCTTAGGCACACACCTCATTGATATCATATGGTCTGGTCTTAGAGACTAACCTTTATAGATGGTCAAATAAACCTCCCACATACTAAATCAACACTTCAAACTTTAGATTATATCCTTCCCAAAATATATCACTCTTATTTCCTTATTTTTTGGAATAATATTACACTCTTTTCCCTATTTCTTGATTCAAATGATATCATTTAATCAATCTCTTATTCATGGTAGATAGGGTAAAAATATTTATATTTAATAGTAATTCAAAGTCCCCCTACTTTGACACTAATGGTACTTTTTCATTATTCAAGGAATGTGCACAACTCTTGAATACTAAACAAGAGCACACTTTGCATGTTTCAACCTTGGGAAAGAGATTAAATTCATTGGGGAGATTAATTGTAAAAATTTAAATATAATTCCATCAGGAACACCCGCTAGTCTAATTTATTTGCACTGATTTCTCCATCATATGAAGGAATATTAATTTTAGCCTTTCCTTTGAAGAACTTATCAATTTTCTTATTCAACAACCATCTTTTAGTATTTTTCTAGCTACTACCTATCTAGCTTAGTGGTAACCACTCAGGATGAATTTGGATACCTCTCCAAGCCCCCATACCTCTCTCCTATTCCTTCTCTCTCTCTCTCTCTCTCTCTCTCTCTCTCTATATATATATATATATATATATATATATATATATATATATATATATATATATTCTTGAACATTGGTTCCTCCTTGTGATTAGGCTAGGACTACTACAAGAATCTTCTTGAAGATCTTGTGGCATTTTGACAACATATTTATCTCCTTTTTCTTCATCAAGAATTAGAAGGTGACATTGTTCTTATTTTCTTTTCTCTTACCTTATTTGCTTTCTCATTACTTTTATAACATCCTTTTGTAGTGCCCTTAGAACCTTGAGATGCTCACATCTTTGCAATCACTCTCATTCTAGTTTATATTATTTGCATTATCACCACTCTTTTGATTCATATATGCACATAGGATAGGAGAAAAAACTATTTTTATACTCTATTATTGGTTTTCCATGGAGGTTGAAATGCCACCACAAGGGCTTGACCATTCTTGGAAAGCTCCCAAATAGCCCCAACCATTTTTTCTATTCCTTGTAGCTATAGGTATTTTGGGAGCATTCAACCACACTAAGGTTTTTTTAGTGTTTCCCTTTTCATTATTTATATATTATTCATTTAAGTAAAATTTTGAATAGTTTGATTTCTCTCATTTATTCATCTTCCTATCACTTGGAATATTGTGGGTGCGTTTCTATTTTTGGTTGTGCAAGATGGGTAAACAATTGGGTTGAAATAGAGTATTTTATGGGATTTCCTTCACAGATTGGGTTGTATGAATAACAATGTGAAGCATTAGCATCCTAAATAATCTTATTCATCTTCTAGTGCTAAGTTATTTTACTTTTATCTGGAACTATCTTCTATGTATACTAATATCCTAGTCTTAGAAAATGACCTTTTATTAGTTTCTTTCATATACTTTAGCATAATGAAAGTTTTTCATTCCCAAGTGTAAAACATTTTTAGTTTCATATAGATTAGTTTTTTTCTTCTATTAGATTACTATTATATTAGTCTCTTCTCTTAAAGATCTAGTTCTCCTTAATGCAATGTACATTGAAATCATTTGATGAAGAGAACTAGTCTTCTCTTTGTTGGATCAAATTTCATTCACCACTGAATCTATATGAGAATTTCTTCTAGAGTTAATCAATCCCTATTTCCCTATTACAACCCTTTTCTTTGCCCATAATCATCCTTAGTTGAATGATATTGTCACTTGACATTCTCCTCACTATCCTTCCAACTTCACCATTGATGGTGGATGATTACCATGAGTCATATCCACCATACATGCAACCACCAAGGCACTCAAGAGAAAAAAAACCAACATCCCACATAGAAAGTAAACAACCATATTGAATGAATTGGTAGCATGGATAAAATATCAATAAAATAAAAATTATCATGGGTATGTGCGGGATCATGATGGGCCAAAAAGTGGCAATATGATGGGTATGTGGCTGACGACTATTTTCTTACCCAAAATTGATGAAACGAAAAGGGTTTTTAAAGGAGATTCTCAAATTTCCACTAATATAAATTATGCTTTATTTTGAATTTAATAAGTAATTATTATTCATTTTCTATTCAAATTATGACTAAAGTCCTGATTGATAGGTTGATTGAATTTTTTTTATAGCTTTCAAACAGTATCACATTTTTGAATCCAAAACATGCATCAGATTCTATACTTATACTATAGGATTAAAAATAAAAATTGAATTTCATGAAATTTTGACCAAGTTAAGGTGGACATACGAGTTTTATATTTTTAAAAGTTGTAATAAAAAATTCATAATTAATTATTTACTTGGAAAAAATTACAAAAATATGCATCACATTGGGGCATGAGTCCTCTACTTATATCTAAAATATTATAAAGAATACTATCATTTCATTGTGGTTAGGGTGGTCAGATAGACACCTACTTCTTATTTTTTCCCTGAAATTTAATTACCACTGCATTAAAATTTCAAATTTTCACCAAATAGATTTTTTTTTTAAAAACAAACCTAGTACTTTAGAAACTACATTCAATTTTCTATAGATTCTATTCTTACATATTTTGGAAATAATATAGATAACTTATTCAAATTTTTACGTCAAGTTGCCTAACTCTAATTTTTCTGAATTTTTTGCCACTTAAGGGCCTATTTTTTGCATGATGATCTTGCACATACCCTCATCACCAATAAAGAAGAGGAATAGTCCACCCAAAGGAAGATTTTGGGAACTACCCTAATTGAGGAATCTTACTAGAAAGAATAATCATGCATGGTCAATTAAACATAATTTTAATAGGTCAAAATTGTTCAAACTATCCCTTCATAATTTTCTACTACAATTTAAGTATTTCCAACTACTAAGTATGTCCTGAACTAGCCTTTGGGAAGCATGAATGAAAATGATCAAATCTATATGCATCATAGAGATATCTCAATTGATCACCAAAACTCCATTAAAATAAATCTCAAACTTGCACTCAATGTCCACCATTTTCTAACATATGTAGTATTGTTGAAAGTAATACATATTGCTCTAATTAATAATTTTAGCAAAGGAATCACTTACATTTCCCTATAGCATCCTGAGTGATTGCATGTAGCACATTTCTAGTCACTCATAGTAACTTATTGAACAATTTTATAAAAAACATATGGCATAATTATAACATCCTTAGAAACTTGTAGTAGCTTACTACAACAATGCCTAACTAAGAACCTTCCAAATCCGCATAATTGCGCCATACTTTTATATCAATGATACAATGACCTAGTGTAAGAACTAGGGTTTTGAAATTATTGATAAAGAGATGATGCTATCAAAATAGCTAATAAAGAGTGGTGTTGTGATAGGTACAAGAGTAATTTTGAGAACAATGACTATTAGGGAGTGATTCTTTGATATTTATATGTGATAGTGTGTGATAATAAATGATATTAGAAAATAAATAATGATCTAATGATAATGTCCTTTTATAGATGATCTAGGTACACTAGGGGAGAGGGACCCATAGTGGGGCGAAGACCAATAGTGGAGATAGAAGTAGTCCTCAGTGGGCCCCATAGTGGAGCACCTTAATATCCAATTGCAAAACATTTTTTATTCATAAAGTACACAATCTGACAAATCTTGCGATGCCACATCAGTGAAACATATTCACATGACTTAGTGCTCAACTATTGGGTCTAATGTGGTTTTTGAACATTTTTGGATACCTCAACAAAAAGCATGCTGATGTGACATCATATTTGATGATGTGACCCTAAAATTATTATTTTTAAGCAGGTGAGATGCCAAATAAACTGTTGTACAAAATTGGGTCTGATTTGAAATCATATGCTATGAAATTAAAAAACCCAAAAACAGGGTGCTCCACTATGGGCTTCTCAGCCCTATTCAAAAAAAATGGCACAAGAGTTAGCACATAATGATTAGTTGAAACTAAGTTAGCTTGGGGTTAGTTTGTGTTTGAATTTTGAAAAATGGGGGTCAAATTTGCATTGTGGAACTAAACTTGGTTGTTTTTGCACCTATGAATTGGAATATGAAATAAAAAACTAATAATCTCAAAATGAAAATGGTCTAAGTATGGCATGTTTTATTTTTTAGATTCAACTAGAAATTGGGGTTATTGGGAGCACTAAATAAGTAAAAAACATGCTCTAGGATTGTGCAATTAGGGCAACCACAAAAAGTGGTGTAAAACAAAAGGTAATATTCACCCTTACAACTATGAGATTAGGGGACAATTACTTTGTCTCATTATATATTTGTATAGCTCTCTCTGGTATATCATGGTTTATGAGGACCAAATATGCTGACTCTTTTTTTTTGTAGATGATTGATCTTTGCCAATGTTTGATTGAAGGCTTTATTTACAAAACACTCTACGCTTAGAAACTTTCTTATACCATTCACTTTGTTTCTTCTTTAGATTGAGTAGGAAGCAACTTCATGACAAGTTTATAAATATGACAACATTGTGAGACATCAAAAGAAATGAATTGTCTTCATGTATTACACGTCTCTCATTTCTATTATCTTTCAAAATTTACTAAAATTATGCTTTCTCTATTTTCTTAAAGTATTTTTTTTATATTAAATTAAGAATAAATAGTTGCAAAATCAAATTAAAAAAAAAAACCTACATAAATACAACAATTTACATTAAATGATAAACAACAATCTAATATAACAACCCATAACAAAACAACTACAAACACTACAATTCATAAATAAACATAACTTATAACCAAAAACACATTCATATCAAATATAAAACTAAACTACAATATAAACTAATCCCAATAAAAAAAAACATGACAATCTTGCAACTCCATTCCAAACATTAATATCACTATCCTATCCTATGCAACAATTTTGCCTTATATTATATGTCACTTTTTTCCACATGTTAATTGTACTCTAAAACATCCTTCCTACAAGACATCCTACGACCCCACATGCAATGGCATGTACCTCATAATGTGATCCACAACTATAGTACTTGCCTTATACCCCTTAATCTCTTATCCATACTTTTCCATACTAAGGCACGCTCCTCATAATGTGGATTCCATTCATGCCAAGTGCACCCCATTATATACATATGGTCAACATCTAGGATAACTATTACACCTACTAAAAAGCACTAGTGGTCCATTTTATCTCATGTGACTCCCACAAGGCCCTCTTTCAAAATAGCATGCATCCAATAGCATTCTCATAGCATGGACCACCCAGAGGATAACTTGCATGCCACTCAGAAGCAATGCTCTTTTTTGGCCCATTAAGTCAGTGTTGAGGCTTCTAGGCTCATCAAATATGAACATTGATTTATGCTTGGAGATTCCATAGATAATTACCCATCAAAGAAAAACAACTTAATTCTTGGTGCACATTCTTTAATGGCTTCTATGGTGCACACTCTTTAATCTATATTCCTCCATTAAAATGGTCTCTCTAATGGCTTATATGGGCCACACTAAATAGAAAAACTTTTTCCTTAAGTCAAGATTAAAATATTAAGCTCACCAACTTAACCTATAAACACACTCTTTTTTGCTTACATGAAATATATGGCATGGTGAGTTGCCCTTGATATTCAACGAAGTAATTAATTGGTTTTAAGTTGATGGTATTTGAAAGAACCTCCCCCCTAAGTTCCACCCCTAGAATAGCCAAAATTTATTTATTGTTTCAATGATGTGAATTTTGACGTATGATATGGTTCAGTATAATGAGTGCAAGCAGGCATGCCTCAAAAGTGAAAAGAGCATCTACACTTTTCAAGATACTATAAATCTAGAATATTTAAGTTTATAGATTATTTGGGTTAAATAAAAGGTGGATTAGAGATAATATCAGATTTTATATATTAAATACTTGTATTGAATGTTTTGTGGGTTTCAAATATGTGGAAAATGTATTTTATTATATAAAATATGTGTATATAATTTTTCAAATACTTTTTAGTTGATTTATTTCAAAAAGAATATAGGTTATATATAATTATTTGAGATAATTGTTTATAAATAACATTAATGTTGAAATGTGTAAATATATAGATTTTTTAAATCCTTAATAGGAAGAGTATAAATTCAACTCATATAATTATTAGTAATTAGAGTGTGTTTGTGAGATTTAAAAATACATTTTAATATTTTAATTAAAAAATTATTCGATAAAGCTAAAATAAATATATTAAATTTTTCAATATAGTAAGCTCTAAGAACAAAAAAAATTGATACGAGTTTATAATTAAGTACTAGCAACAATTAGTTATCGTTTAAATTCTTTTATAGTAGGGGTATTAGTGTCAATATTTAATTCTAAACTAAAATATAAGTTAAAATGGAAACTCACATAGAGTGAATCAAAGCATTCGAGCTTGACTAATTAGACAATAAAAATATGTTCTTGATAGAAGAAGCTTGAAGAAACCTATGTTAAGTTGGGAGACTACCACCTTCACACATTTGAGTTGGAATTCAATCTAACAATGCAAAAAATTGTCTAAGTCCCAACCCCTTATGCATTTCACTTCATTATGCCCATCATCTATAACCAATATGAGAAATATTCAAATGGGTCTTCCCTTAGTCAAATTACCTAAATATTGTTTCTCATCATCCCCATAGTGCTATTAGTCATTGAAACTTGTAAAATTACAAAAAGATCAAGTCTGAGAAGGTTTTGGCCATTTTTCTTCGTTTCTATATGCTTGCAGAGTTTTAGTAGAGTACCAAACTTCATTCTATTGTTTGACCTCCTATCTTGATGACCAATCCTACATAGATATATTATGCTAAATACGGTTGGGTCCCTTTTTCTCTTCAATTTTCTTCATTCCATTAGTTTGCATTTTTTTTACAAATGTTTAAACTTAACTTCTTTGCTCAAACCTCCTAATCTCATGTCCTCTTTTGCATCCTTGCATTCTCTCATTCACTTGCTTTTAACCAAGTTTCATGTGCTTTGTGGAATTGTAGAGTTTTTCTAAACTTCTTCTCGTTCCCTTCTTCATCATGACCTTTAGTCCTTCTCCTCTTCTAATTCTTGCAACTTTGATCTATTCCCTATTTCCCTTTTATAGACTTGTGGAGGTCCTCCAAAATTCTTTTGATCCTTTTTAATCTCCAAATCTCTTGACCTCCTATCCTTATCAACACCCTTGCAATCTTCCATTTCTTCTATCTTTTGGACTTGTGGGTTTCTAATGGACTTCTTCTATTTTCCCTACACCTCTAAACATCCATACATTCAATTCCTTGATCATTTTTTGCATTCTATCTAGTTTCCTTTTTGTGGAATCATGTCGCACTTTTAGATATCTGAAATTCTTCAAATTTTATCTCCACTTCCTTTTGTTGGTTCTATATTGAATTCTTATAAATATTTCCAATGGCTTAACTTCTCATTTCCTCCTATCATGTGGATTTCCTTTGGACTTTGGGATGTTTGTACCTCTAGTTTTTTCTCACATCCTCAACTCACTCATTTTTATCCATTTGTGGAGCTTTGATGGACTTATACATTTCCATTTTAAGGACCTATCCTAATCTTTGGTCATGAAGGGAAACCTCACATCTTCAATCGTAACCTCCCATCTTAAGTCATTTTTTTGTATTTCCTTTAGATTGCCTCTATCACTTATCAAATCTTCCCAGAGTGCCACTAATGACCAAATTGACTCCTACAACTACTCCAAGAGGTTCATCCTAGCTAAAAACCATTGTGTATCCTAAGGGTGCAAATATAAATGTAATTTAATGGTGGACGATGAAGAAGTATAGTTCACAATGAATGTAGTTATTGAGTTCTAGTTGATGATATTCATGCAAGCCCCAAATTATCCATTCAATAAATTCCATGGGACTGCACTTATCTTGCATGCTATATTTATGACCTCTTATCCTCTATTGAATTCCTACAAGAAAATAGGCAACCAAGATTTTTTTGTATATATAGGTTTTTTCTCCAAAGAAAGGGTTGGTCATTTATAGACTTCAACAAAACTAAGTGCTAAGGAGATTTTAGGGTTTCAACTCCTACAATTCAATTTTCCCAACTAGATTTCTTTTTGTAAATCTCAAGGAGGTAAATTTGTATTATAAATGATGTTAGTTGATAAATTTCTCCATGGCCTAACTTTTATATCTTCAAGGGACCTTCTATACAATGTATTATTACATTATTCTAGCTTAGGGTTTTATCTCATCACATTTGTTGGTGTGATTATAATGAAGATTTGATGAATGTAGTGGAATTCTAATTTATTACAAGATAATTTGTAATAGTCTTTTCTTTATTGCATATATATTTTTATAGTCTATCTAGATGGATTACTAAGTATGTTTAGTTGTTTGATATTATATCTTTAGTGCATGTCTATACATAGCTCATATTCTATTAATATTTCAACATATTGTTTCTCTTGGTAAACTATAAATCTATAACCCAATGGATTAGGCATTAGCACTTAAGGAGTCATGTCATATCATGTCATTGTTTCCTACATGACTTGTGAAAATTGCTTATAACATAAATTTTTATTGGGATTGAGACACTATTGGGGAGGAGTCCAAGTAATTTGAATTAATTTCTAGTAGATATCTCCAACATAGATTATTAAGAACACACATGGAAGAATTTTAGAAGGGGCATCAAAAGATTTGAGACTATGAAGATGGAAAGTAAGCCAAAAGATGATTTCAAGTAAAAGGAGTGGGTTGGAATATGGGATCCACTACCTAATGGGTACCATACCATGTCCTTTCATAAAAGGGATTTAATAATCATTAAAAATTTACATTGGTATATCACTTTCTATCAAGGGGTCAAGGGGATAATAATTAAGATATAAGGTTTGATATTTGGGGTGTTCCATGTGGATGGTGAGGAGTAGACTAGATTGATATAATACATAAGCATTAACATTTTTCTCTTACAAAAATAGACATGAAGGAACAATTACCTAGCAAATGGTTTAATATTTTATTAATCTAAATAACCTTTAAGAATAATGTGAATTTTTAAAAATAGTTACTTATTTTGTTAATAAACCTAGTTTAGGCTTGAAAGGTACACAAAAAAATATCAACACCTAGATTCTAGTAACATGAAGCTCACTAGATCTATCTACAAAAAAGAACATGTTATCCTATGAGTTGGTTCGTACTTACATTACTAAAACTAATTGCACTCTATTTTTCTATTCTTCTAATTGTATTACATCATTGCCATTATTATGTTGCTTAATTGGTTCACCAACCAAAAACTTATTATGAGCTTATCACCACAACCCCATCATAAAAAAAAACCAAGCTACCTTCACTAGACATAAACTATCAAAGAAAATAGTCCAAGATATTAGAAGAGGGAATAATAAATTATACAAGTCATTCCCCATCATGTCAATATACACAACATATATAATTTAGAGGGCTTGTTCTTGCATTATAAATTCTCATTGCAACATGTGACCTCATTAATATTTACATCTTTAGGAAACTTCACATGTAAAAAATTGTCCAAAATATTTAAACATGAAATCTTAACTTGATTGTGCATGATGGTATAGAGGTGCTCCACCAAGAAATTGATATGCACCTTTTCTTACTATGTGATCCCCTCAGAATCTTCAAGTACCATTAATCCCACCACTATTGAAAGCATGGTGACAAATTGAGACTAATCCATGTCAACTACATTCTTCCTCCCAATCAACTACTCAGTATTTAACATCATTTTAATCATTGCTTCATGAATCACCACACAACCATTATTTTTTGTTTTCTTTTCCATCCCTAGAGTCACAAGATCCATATTCATAGCTTATATTTTTAGGAAGGAAGAAAATGTGCATAATACACTTCCAAAACTAATCTAGGTGAGAGGAGTTATATTTAAAAATCAAATTGATGATATAGTTACAAGGAAATAAACACAAATATAACATGCCATAACATGTTGATTTACATGGGGAAAACCATTTTGAGGGGAAAGCCTCAAACTCCAAAGTAATTCAATAATAAAAAAAATACAATACACTTGCAAAGTCTTAGCCTTTATAAGAGTGTCGCCAACAAGAGATCTAGAGCAATTTTAGCAACATGTTTATTCTTGCAAAACTCACTATGAAACATGTACCCAATAAATAGGAGAAGAAATACATGAAACCATGAACTATTAGTTAAGGAACCATGACCTGAAACCACCCAAAATGTGGCATCAAATTCCCTAGTCAAAATTTAACATCCAAATCTCAAGATGAGTCCATAGGATAAAAATAACATAACCCTTATACTATCATAAGCTCATTATAATCCACTCACTAACTTGGGTGCTCTGTTTTGGCTTGATTATCTCCATTTAAATATTTCTTATGACATGTCATAACAATCATCATAAGTTGATCAACAAGTGCAACTCCCTTTTAGAACTCTCTTATGAATTATAGATGCTCTTACATTTCTAATGTGGTGGTCTAACTTTTGATCTAACAAGTCGATTAAGCCCTTTATAAAAATGAAGGTCTTAGAGAACTCAATGCCATCATAACTAGCTTGCTTTAGTTAAGGACCCTTTTGACATGTTTTTGAGGCCAAAATAATCTTTATAGCCTAAAATTTATGCTTTTTGTGTTATATAGCCCATAAAATGGATTTTTATGTTATTAACATTAGGATTCAAGGTTAAGACACCTTTCCTAATAGTTTATCAACTCCTTGGATATGTAATCCATGAAATGCTTTGAGACCCTTGGTGCATTCAACCTACTAGCTCCAAGAATCTCTTTTGTCTCTAACTCAACTTCCAAACTCAATTTCTTCTTACCTTCCCCACACCCCTTCAAGTAGAATCTTACCCTGAGGCCATAATTTCACTAGTGCTTATTTGGGGAGGCCAACAATCTTGCTCAAAACTATGGCTGCAAAGTGAAGCTTATTGTTGCACTGTGAGTTTGCAATATAAATGACAAGAAGAGCATTAGGTTATTTGGCACATGTTACCCCATTGTCGTATCATGTTGTCCACTATAGTAATTCCGTTCACACACCATTCTTAATTTATTATTAATACTTACTTGGTGAAAGGAGTACAATTCAATATGGTGAAATCTTGGCATACCATATCATGAATGCTCAATAGAATGATACAACCATCACCTATCATATCACACATGCCCCTTATTGGGCCTTCAAAATAGGAAGATTATATATACATGGTAGAAAAGGGGACATAAAAATGTTAAATACAAAAAATAAAAATTTATAGAAATACAAAAAAGGCCCCACAACAACACAAAGAGGGTTACAGAGAAAGTTGCACAACAACACATCAACAAACTAGAGCAAGAGAGTCAACAAACTACAAAATAACTTTTTAGTTGTTGAAGGATTGAAACATTTTACATTGTTGCCTTTTGAATCTATGACAATGGTTGTACCAATAATCACCTCCTTCAATTTAGGGTCAAGATTTGAGAGACATTTGTATGACCAAATTCACTTCGGACATGATCCCAACCTCATTCTTTAAGATATTGATCTTGTATACTCAATAAAATTTGATACTTTAATCAACTCTTTGTAAACCATTCAACACCGTCATTATACCAAAAAAGTCACCTAACAATTGAGAAGTAGACATTCATTTGCTAAAATCAAACATGCACTCAAATGAACATGACCTAAGTGAATACTTCTCATCATTACTGGTGACTATGCATGTGCTAAGATGGCTTTTCTTTATACATGTAAAGAATAGTCTATATACATAGGTTGGGGCCCCAGGCTCCAACATAATGCGGCTGCATGATCCAATAAGACACATCAAGACAACTGTGATGAAATGTTTTGGAGCATACAGAAGGCCCAAGGGATAAAGCTCACAAGTACCTTAAATAGGGCCATAAAAGAGACAGTTACATAATAATATAAAAATGAAAGTCTATTATTTTCAGACATGTCAAGTCTTACAGCAGGTGTTAAGACCAAGGTGGGAATATAAAATTAGCCTTCCTGTCATTCCATATATTTGAATATTTGCTTCCCCATATTCAGATTTTTTTATATTTGCTATTAAGACTTTTTTAATATTATATTACAGCCCTTTAAGACTTAAGAGATTAGACATAACAGTTTACAGATGTAAAGTCTGAAACGTGCATGCACAGTCAAAACAGACTCCTGAAGAACAGTAAAACATGGTGAACAGTTATACATTGACAAGATGGAATTGCATTGTTAACCTTATCACAATGGGCTGATTGGGAAAGGATGCAAATTGTTCAATGGGCAAGGATCACATGATATGTTTGTCTCATATTTTATAAGTATATTAAAAAGAATCAGATATAGTTTGACTGACATCAGATTCTTAAGGAATTTAATAGAGTATTAGATGCTGTTTGATGTTACATTCTTAAAGGAAGTTTTATATAGAGAGAATTGGATTTTGTGTTGCCTATTCTTTGAAGTGATTGATGATAACTATTTTGTTTTGTTCCTTAATGCCAATTCAAAACTCATGACAGTGACTGATTTAGAGTGTTAATTCAAATAACTAATTACAATAGCTTTTATTGAGTAAAAGTTTCAATGTTATATTTCTTCTGTCGGCCATTTTATTCAGAGTTTACTTAATATTTCAAATGCATTAGTAATTGGGTTGGTTGAATCTTACATCCCTTATGCAAGGTAGCCCCCAAATTAGATAGTTGGCCAGTCCCAGTCATGACAACTTCAATCTTCTTGGCCAGTCAATTCTCAAAGCCATTTACAAATCTCTGGTACCCACTGCAGTTTGATTAGAGACTTGACATTAAGTGGCACTACTCACTGCCCAACTCTAAGTGGATTAAGTTTAATGTCCTGCTATGGAAGTCTAGGCTTGATTCCAAGCCCAACTCAAAACCTGCAAATTATTTCATTATAAACTATTTATAGACAACTGCCTTCAGTTTCTGCAAGATAAACCCAGACTCTATTTTTGCTCGAATAAAAGAGAATCATTTAAACATGTCTCTTTGGCTCTGTCTTGGTCTTCCATAGGGTTTTTGGATATAGGGGTTTGGGTGATTATTTATTTATTTATTTATTTTTATGGAGGATTTTATATTATTCATAAGCTCGTTTTGCTATTTGATATGGGAGCACAGACATGGCTACCCAGTCTTGTGGATGCATTGGGGGCATGGATGATCATACATCATAACTACATAAACTGTAGTCCGCCAGTCATGTCATGTCTTTGGAAAAAAAATATTTTATTCACAAAAAACTGCAGTTTATGCAGTTATGATGTATGACCATCCATGCCCCCGGTGCATCCATGGGGCTGGATAGCCGTGCACAAGTCTATGTTGATATTTCTTTGATTAAGAGTAAAGGATTGATGGGTATCCATTTTGCCAAAGTTGTTTGGGACACGATCTCGGCTTCATCCTTTATATCATATCTTCAGGGTTTGACTGTTAGTGGATGGCGTAATCAAGCAGTAGACCATGACCTCACCAATCGTGCAACAACTCTTTGATGGTGCAATTATTTTGAAGAGTTACTTTGTTTGCATTCTCTGCTTTTCATAATATTGCTACTAAAATCATAGATACACTGTTATCAAGAAATGAAAAACAAGATGTTAAACAAATTGAGATTAGATTATCTTATTCTTACCCTTTTTGTTTGGATACAGTAATTTTTTTATTAACTTAAAATAAAAATAGTATCATTTATAAATATTATATGAAATCAAATATAAATTGAAAACTAATCAATAAATGCTCCTTCATGATGAAACAATAAGAAAATCCAGAAAAAATGAATCAAATGAAATTACACGCAGAAAAAAAACAAGTTGTAGTCATCTTTCATACATCATTTTTTTATTTTTTTTAATAAATTTAATTGTAACTACTCCATCTTTACCATTTTAGTCATATTTATAATATCATCTATGTTTTTATTATTTACATTTAATCTTAATAAAAAATTAAAAAAAAAAAAAATAGTAACTTTTTTTTTCATTATCAAAATTATTCAAAGATATATATTATTAAAAATTATAATTTAATATATATATGTATTTTTTATTGTAAAAAAATCAATAATTTAAAATAAATATTATATTAATAATAAATGTTATATCCATATGGGTAGTATAGTTGACTTGAGTTTTGGGCTATGCTTCCCAAGGTCTTGAGTTCGACTCCAAGGTCCAGATTTGCTCGATGCACATTGGCTTGCAGATGGTTGTTTGCATTCTCAAGGGATTTGTCTCGCCCACGATCATTAAACTAACCCCAACCACCAAATTTGCATTCTCAAGGGATTTGTCTCACTCGCGATCATTAAACTAACCCCAACAACCAAATCTGCATTCTCAAGGGATTTGTCTCACCTGCGATAATTAAACTAACCCCAACCACCAAAAGATCTTGGTTGTGAAAAAAAAATTACAAATTCAGAGGATTCGTCTCGCCCCTGATCATTAAACTAACCCCAACCACCAAAAGATCTTGATTGTAAAAAAGAAAACAAAATCTAATAGAAAATAAAAAGGATAACAATTATCAAACTTACTCCACCCACCATAGAAATCTTGACCATTGAAAATTAATCCCTTGTACTTCCTTGTAGTGACACCTTCCCCATTAACCTATCTCAATCTAATAGCTTTTATAAAAAGCATTCCAGCTAAAACTGCTCAAAGACTCAGTTGACAGAATTTATGTACTTGTACACTCGTGATGAATGAGAGAGATTCCTTTTTGAATAAATATACACTTTACGAAGCTAAAAACAAAACACATTTTAAATTTGATGGGAACTATCCTACCTAGAGAGTACCAAAATAAAATAAATTTTAAATTTAATTCTAATCATTGATCTCAATTGGTTGCATTTCAGTATTTATTATAAACAATGAAGAATTTAATTTGTATTAATAATAAAGTACATAAGTGGCAAGTCCATTTCAATTTTGTCTTGGAATACATTACTATACTGCTCCTTATAGAGCTGTGGCTGTGTTCCCTATATTTAACATTGACGTAAGAAAAAATAAGTATGATGTGACTTAAATAAAAACATTCTACATTGAGCCCCACAAAAAGATCATCCACATATTATAAAAATCACAGTTTGAATTGAATTTGGGGCTTTTCAAACATATTAAAGGAGCTTTGGAATCCATGATGGGAACATGCATGTCCTTTGGTGGAAAAGGGAAGTCTAGAGACAAGGGGCTCGAGGAAGTAGAATGGGGAGTAAGAAGGAACCTGATAGAAAGTACTAAAAAGTACTTTATCAATGATGCATCTCTACATGAAATGACTATATATGCTTGTACAAAGCCCAAGCTTTGCCCCCTTTACTTCAATCACTTTGGCATAATTCCTTAATTTCTTCCATCTCTCCAAATAATGTGTAAATCAATGTATTTTTTTTAATAGATTAGTGCTATCATTTAGATTGAGGGGTTTGAAGAATTATCAAAGCATTTGTAATTATATTTTTTAAGTGTTTGAAATGGGCATATAGTGTTATTTTTATTGTTAAGGGATGAGGAAGTTTGAATAATAGCTGAATTGGTATGTATTAAAGTTTTTATTGTTAAGAGATATTTTAGCCCACAATAATATTTGGAGCTAAGAGATGACATTTATTCAAAAAGATGACATTGTTAAGAGGAGTTTGAAATGTCATCTTTTAGTGAAATGGGTATATATTGTTATTTTTATTGCTAAGAGATGAGGGAGTTTGAAGTGGGCTAAGAGTTTGAGATCGGTATATATTAGCGTTTTTATTGTTAAGAGATATAAGAGGTTTGTTAAGAGGGAATATATATGTGTGTTAGTTAGAAATGATTTATTGTATTGAGAAGAATTTTTTCTATGAGATAAAATAAATTTAGATTGAATAATATTATTAAGATTGCATTTTTAGACTTGAAAGCCAAAGAGAAAACCCTATCAACTAATTAGATTATAGTAACATGCATTTTGTTCAAACATATTTATTGTTAAGTGAAAACAATCTTGAACAAGTGAATTGAAATATTTCAAGAGAAAGTATAAATATAAGTGAAAACATAGTTTTATAAACCTTTATTTAATTCATGAGAATTAAATATAATCATTTGATTTCATCTAAATCAAAATCTTAATTTTTCCTACAACATTTGAAGGTCAAATACTTGGGTAAAATGTATTGATCCAAAAGCTCAATCCTTCTCAACAAAGGATACCACTCAAATTCTAGTCAACTAATGATGCATACTAATAAGCAACACTAATGCAAGCTACCAAAAAACAAAAAATATCATCACAAATTTTTTCCATCACTTATAAGTAGTTTAGTAATATGTAAAATGAAGTTTACTATAGCAAAAAGTAAGTAGCATGAACAAGTAGACATGACTACTAGACATGCTAGTCTAAATTTGTGGATGATCACATTTAATAAGTAGGAAAACAACTTATTATTTAATATATAAATCTAGAATCCAAACCCTTAAATTTGCTTATATATAACCTCTTTTGTCAGGATTATTCACCTTTCAGAATCCTATCTTATTAAGTTGATTTTATTGTTAATGGTTGTAACATTTTTTTTAATTGAAATAATGATGATTACAAATAAAAGAATGCAGTTACAAAATTTGATGCTATAGAACCTAGGAAAATTTTAAATAATAATAATATTATTTTATGTTAGCATCCTCTTGGAATGAGATGTTGATTTCATGAGAGGAAGCTATGACATTCTTGAGGCACCCTACATATTTGTTATGGTAAATTTTATTAACATTGTAAGAGATAGGAGTTACTTATGACATTTTACGACACCTCTAATATATTTATGACACACAAGGTGTGCTAAAGGAGTTAATTATTATTTTAAGGGCCTTCACATCTATGACGGTCATGAGAATTCTTACAATGACATTTCAAAAATATTTTTAGCTCACAATAATATTTTACAATTAAGGGAGCTCCTTAAATGTATATATTAGGGGTTTGTTAAAATGCTACTAGGATTCCACCATGGACAAGAGATGATATACTTTTGGTATTGCTTTTTCTTAATTACAATATGTAATTTATGGCTATGGATATATAGTTACATTTGTGAGATGTAACAAGTTTTCAAGTAGGAAGATATTGTATGTGAGTTATAGGCTAAAGGCTAGGCATTGGAGAGTCTTCACACTAGAATAGATACAAGTAATGACATAAAGTAAAAATTAAGTTAAAATACTAATTTGAGTGTCCCACTTAGGCCAAAAAATAGGAAACACGCTATTACCTATTAAAAAACCTATTAATCTTAAAAATATTTCCAATCATAAGAAGGAATGGGTAAATTATTAATTCTTGTTGAAGTGGAAGTTTTTTTCAGTTGATCTTGTCTTTTTAGGAAAAAAATGTCTTGCACTTGTGGGATGGAAAGTAAGATGTTTGAGGAATGTTTATCACTATACTTAGAAAAAATCCAAATCGCATGTGGTGTGAGTTTTGAGTGGTGATGTTAATTTGTCTATCAAGTGATAAATGATATTATTGTTGGGTATGTTCTTTGTGTTATTGATGCACGTGGAGCTCATTTCAATTTGAAGATAGTTTATTTTAGTTATTGTTGTGTTTCAAATTTAATCATTATTATGTTTTTCTTATTGTATTCATTGACTAGGTATATTTTTGTTAAGAGGACACCTTTCTTGGAATGTGTGGTTTGTTATTACAATGGGATCATATTGGTTAGTGAATTGGAAAGTAGATATTTGTTTGGAAATATGGTAAAGTTTTCAAGATTTGAAATGGAAGAGCTAATAGGGAAACAATATGTCCTTTGGAAGATGTACACATTTCTAATCTTGGAAATTGAACTTGTTAGAATCATGTCATGCTTCTATTTTTTTTATTTGGAAAAAACCTTCTTTTATCATACAACTTGGACTATTTGTTTTGATTGGAGGTAAAAAAAAAGTTTTGAAAGGGCTCGAAACCCTTTACAAAAAAAAATAGCTGATAAAAATAGAAAACAACATTACGTAGTAATCAAGGGTGATCCCATAATAGTGGTTACAATTTTTGGCCAAATTGGACACTGAAATTATTATTTTTAACTAAATCTTCACATTCTGGCACCTATAGTGGCTAAACTGTGAGGAATTTGAAGATGGTGCAAACTAGAGTCTCATCAAATTTTGTCTGTACATTCTAAAAATATTTTTTTTCAAAATTTTTGGAATCAAATTGCACTTCTTTTTCCATCTCCCATGAAAATAGATTTTTTTCAGAAAACAACATTTTTAAAAAGTGACACACACCGTATAACGATAACTTTTTTTCCATGAAGGATAAAATTCTAATTCTTTCAAATTTAGACTTGTAACTCATATCTAGTGCTTCCACTTGGTTAGATAGTTTTTATTGAATATTTTCTCCTTAATCAAGTTTCAAAGTCAAACGAATTACAATTCGACATAATGAACTGATAACGCGTAACTTTTTTTGTATATGTCAAAATTTAATTTAATTTTTTTGTTGGATCAAGGAGTTCAATATCTGGTGCACTCATATTTTTCAATTTTTGTTTTTGATAATCTTCTATTTTTCCACATGTGAAGAACAAAGAAATTCATTTTGATGAAAACCTATGTTTAATAAAACTTAAAAAACAAATACATAACAAAACCAAAACATATTAAAATTATATTCATTGGATAGCTTGTTCTGAGGAATACCATAATCATTTGAAATAAATTTTAAATGAATTCATTTGATCCCCAAAATCTAAATCAAAAGTGATTTATCAACATTTTGATAGGTGTAAAGAGACGCATTTATAGGTATGGTTTAAAACTAGCGAGGTTCTATCCAAGGGGTTTGATCTAAGGTGATTTGATCAAACCCTCTTCAATTGGAATCCTTTAAAATGGAACTTTTAAGGCTTAAATCATTATATTTTCTAAAAATATGTGATTTCAGCTAAAATTTGTTCCTCTCAGGAATTGTAAACCACTATTATGACAACACCCTCAACCCAACAACAACGAACCAACAACCAAAAAGTAGCCAAAAAGAAGGCAGCCAACCAACACCACTACATATTGTTTAGAATCTCAACAACCTCCATTTCACTAGTAGCCATCTTCTACACATTATCCACAATATCAGACACCTTTGTACTAGAGGCCCCACCCTAAGATTTCATTATGTTTCTAGTTCTGGCCCCCGGCCCACCAGTTTTTACCTCACCACTCAAAACACTACCTTTAACACCACCTTCTCACCAGCGCAATCCACATCCAACAACTTACCCACAACAACAGTATCATCAGTAGACACAATATCCTTTTTCTTTTTCATAGTAATCACAGGGGAGATCACCTTGGTAGAGTTAGAAATGCCCAAAACCTTAGGGACATCTCCACTCTTCATCACAACATTCCACATTTTATCAATTTTATCCTCAAGGGATAAGATTCTCCCTTCCAAGTTCTGTTTCAAATTGATGGTTTCCTTTGCCACAGTATTAGCCACAATATTAAGAGAGTCCATCAGATCATCAATTTGGCTTTGGATAGAAGGATCCTCAACCTTACTAGAAATACCTCTAATTCTAACATTAGTCTTGTTAATCTCATGGAAGAACCACTTAAAAAGTTTAAACAACACATTAGCACTATCACGAGCCGAGCCCAACACATCAGACAACTCCTCTCTGTCAAAGTTCTCAATCCCTTTCCCCACAACAACATCCTCATCAGAAGAACTAACATGAATCTTATCAGTAGAAATATCCTTACCTTTGCCAACAGAGACAAAAGTCTTCATCTTTCAAATGGAGTAGGCGATTTCCTCCGCAACAACCTTCCTTTTCATCATCCTATCCACATCCACTTTGCTAGTTCCCAAAGTATATCCTCCAACCACATCCCTTTCCTTCCCCTGCTTCTGCATCCCAATGTTAGCACCCGAAGAAGCCTCGCCAAAGATACCTCTAGCCAGGGAAAGAGGGAAACCCTTCTCCAAGAGTTGGCCAACAATTCTCAACACCCTTCTCTTTTGGCTTCCATCCTCAGTCTCTTGCAGTTGTCTAGTCGTTGGGGGAGGAGATGAAGCTTCCCCATAAAGTTCATTTTTTTCCTTAACCCCCTTAGAATGAACAATCACTGCCACCTCATCATTGCATGTCGTATAGCCCTCTTTGTCATCCGACTTCCTTTTCCCAGTCTTACCCAGAACAGGGGAATTGGGGCCCTCCTCAAAAGAGGCATACAAATACAAGACATAATCAACTTCATCATCCCTATCAAACTTAGACTTTTTGTTCAAAATAAGCCTCCTCTTCTTAGATTTTTTACTAACCCTTTCCTCTTCTAACACCGTCTCATAACCCCCCCGGGGTTTAGCAATATCTTCCTTCGAGGACACAAGAGGTTTTTGCACCTCATGAACTTTGACGTGTTCATAAATAAAGAGAATTAACCCCACATGCAGGAAATGGTTTCTAGGGTTTTTCATATGATCCTTAATCCTTAAGTCAAGCGACATCAACAAGTAGTATGGAAAGGAAATCCATTTCTTATGCTTGAAATGGTTAAGAGAAAGGAAATGGTAAGTGTTAATCGTCGTATACTTTCCTTCCAAGGTGACATACCTCATAATCTCTTCAACAACATCACACCACAATGCTTTTAAGGAGCTCCTCTGATAACCACCAGTCTTTGTCGTCTTCAAATCAGCAGCCTCATTACCTTTAAAGAAAATAAACATCACAACTTGCAATTTTTTTTGTCTTTGAACACCTTCATACCATGCATAGCCAAGCCAGTAATTTGAGCTATGAATTCTTCATCAACCACGACTTAAATTCCGCCCAAATTTAGGGTTCTCTCATTCCACCCTTGAGCAACCAAATCAGTGACCTGGGGGTTGTTACCATGCAGTTTCTCCATATACAGAGTTAATCCACCCTTCTCTAAAATATCCCACACCTCCTTCTTCTGCTTAGCAGAAACATAGGACTTAGGCTCGACATGGTTTCTATCCCCACCCATCACAAAAGACTTAACAAACAAAGGCCAAGCACAATGCATAAACCCCATGAGAATAAGACAAATACCACCCAGAGCAGAATTATAAAATAGAAGTCTCTGGAAACTAAGACAAATATCACCCAGAATCCGTGCGAAGCCAACAGAAGGACATATATGAAATGATGAACTTGAACTTTGGTCCATGTGAAAGCCATCCACCATACTTAAAACTTGAACATCCCCATTCATAATATTAGGCCACATGATTAAGGACATGCACAACTCAATGCAAAATAAGATCAAAAGCAACTTCAGATTAGCATTCATTGTTAATAATAGTCGTTGCCTCAAAAGGAGCAGGATCATTTAAATCCCACTCCTTTTTTTCTCTAACACCAAAGTTAGTGAAGAAATCAGCTAACATATTTCCCTCTCTCAATATGTGGGAGATATAAAAAGTATCAAAGGAATTGATAATTTCAATGGGATCCCTAATCAAGGCCTCAATAGTCCAAGACAGAGGTGAAGCATTCTTCAAATAATTATAATGTTCAGAGAGTCACCCTCCAACTAGACCTTCCTATACCCTTTGCTTTGAGCCATTTTGAGTCCATGATAGGCTGCAGCCGCCTCCGCATAGTGGTTTGTCTAGATTCCCAAAGGGAGAAACTTGGACTATTTGTTATAGCTGCTTGAGGACCCAATTTTGTAAGTTGTTAGATGTTAATAGAAGAATGCATGTTTGTAGAAGTTTTTTTTGCACATGATGTTGGATTCATCAAGAGACTCAAATGCTCACAAGATCCTTGCAAAACCAAATAAACCTTCTATAAATAGATTAAGTTAAAAAATGCTATAATATCAATACTCATACAAATACATGTAAAAAAAACAATATGCTCCTTGTATATATAGGGAAAGGAGGAAGAAATAAGGTAAGAATAGAATCTTGACTACCCCTCCAAAAATGGTGAAACATATGGGAACACTTGGGACAAGTGTGAGGACACATGTAGTGCACTCATGAGGTGAAACAAAAAAAATGAAAAGGTATCTAGGTGAGCTTAAGAACTAGTGTGAATAGGACAACTAGGTAGATGTGAACTAGTTGGGTAAAACTAATTTTTGCACTAATGAAAACCCTTAGGTGATACTTAGGGGGAAAGATAAAAATAAAAATCAGGTTCCAAAAACTAGGCCTAATGAGGTACCCATGTACAACAAAGTATTTTAGAAATGGAGTGTAATATCCCTCAAATAAAATGTTAATTCAAAAATGAAAATCTCCTTTTTAATCAAACTCAAATTAGAGCAATTTGGGTAATACTGAAATGAACACCAAATTACACCAAATTACACCAAATTGAAGTAAGATATGAAGAAACTAAAATGGAATGATATGTTTCAGATATTATCATGGAATTACAACAATTTCTTTGTCATATACATAAAAAACAACAACAAAAAGGTCCAAAAAAATACACCATCAAATCTCCAATCTAGAAGCTGAACTCACATTGAAACTAGAGTAAACTCCACACAAAATCACCCCAAACTTGATAAAAATTTCTAGATAGAAAATTACATGTATGAATACTGAAATGACAAGAAAATATGTTTCTTACAATAGCAATACAATCTAAAACTTAGAACTCTACACTACACACTCCAAACCACACCAAACTCCTACAATCAAATTGGAATAAAGAACACAAATGGAAAGTTTTTAGTAAAATGGAAATCTCTAAATGCAATTGCTTGGAACCACTATCTTTGAGCCTCAATTCCCCTAATTTATCAGCCCAATATATTCATTCTTCATCTGTTTACCAACCTCTAAAGAATTGTCACAACCTATGAGAGAAAATAATGCATAGAATGAAACCCAACATGGAAGACAAGCAATAATATATCAATCCACTATTAAAACCAATTTGGGCACCCAAATACCACACCCAAGGGAGGGAAACATAAATTTGAAAGGTTGTATTTCTCCCATTGACAAGAATAGGCCACCATAAAGATTGTAACTCCCGCTGCCAAGAGGAGAATCACCAATTTGACCATTAACATGCTCCCCTAGAAAACCACGCCCAACTTGATCCCAAAAATATAATTCATGAATTTGTCACCCAATAATAATTTAATTAATTCACTTTGAAACCCTAACTATCCCAATTCATATAAAGGTCCTGACTTGCTTAAGAAACCAAGTTTATCAAAAATAACGAATGCCATTTTTAGAAAAGGGGACATGACAAGTCCTCCCTCCCAAATATTTCTTGTCCTCAAGAAATGATGACTTGGATGTTTGATGTCTTCTATCCCTTCCCATGTTGCATCTTCAATGTGAAAATATTTCCACTTGTTTAAGTGCTCAGTGATACCTTTATTTATTAGCTTCCTCTCCCTCATTTCCTAAGGTCTTTCAGGTATCAAGTTTTGCTTTCCCTCGTCATCTAAGAGTGAAACTCAAGAGAAGTCATATTTTTCTATCCCACCATTTTTTGGAGGCACGAAACATGAAAGCAATTGTGTATTACAACTTGGTGGAAAATCTATCTCATAAACTACTTCTCCTTCCTTCTTGATGACTTTGTTAGGTCCACTGGTCTTTTTTTCTCCACTTTTCTTTAGGGAACTTTTATTATATGGTTACAAAATTAAAAAATAAGATGACCAATCTCAAAAAATCTCTTCATTCTCCTTTTTTCTACATGCAACTTTTATTGATTTTGAGCATGACCCAAGTTGTCTTTGTGTGATCTCAAAATCTTATGACTTTATTGGAAAAAGTCATTTGTCGCTAGGAATCTACTATCTAAAAATAATAAATCAACAAAAGAGAGATAATCATGACCATAGAGAGCCTGAAATGGAGAAATTCCATACCCCCTAAATGTAACCATTTCACCCAAGTACCATGCAAATGGTGTGCCACTTTGATCATGATTTTCAAACCATCATATTCAAGTTGCACTCTCCTCTCTTGGGACCCCAAATTATCAAAAACAACACTAAACTCCCTAAGAGGACTAAAATCAATACCATGAAATATATTATGCCAAGGAAACTCAGAGAGGCCAATATCAACAAACTCACTACCAATCATGATCTTGGGAAACATAAAAGAAACCTTGCTCAACCATAAAATATAAACTCTAACATCACCACCTCAAATATGAAGCACGTCAATTATTGTCACATCTTTGAAATCTGCCAACTAGGGAATACCTCTACTATTGCCATATGAAATCATGACATCGACACTTAACCTCCAAGTGTCAAATGTAAAGTTCCAAACACACCAATACACCCAAACCACTGTAAGCATTAAGATATCATCTGAAATAATGCATATCATCCCCCTATTGTAACTATAGTGACTATTGCTCACCAAAGTGGAAGCAATAAATGAATGAATTGTGTCCAGAAAAGCACTCACAATCAACTACCCCAAAATCCTACCAATGCTCAACAAAATAATGCTCATGAAAAGATACCTCCATAACCAAAAAAAGTTGTAAGGGCAAAGGTAACCAAATTAAAATCCTACTGAAATTATAGGGGAGATGAGTATGGAAGTAGCAACAAGATCATATCCTATGATTAGATCACCTTTACCATCCATTCTCAACCAAGAACTACTTAGGTGTTGGACTAAAGAAATCATCCAACTCATCTATGGATCAAGATCCAAAGTCATTTACAAGATGATAAAAAATTGGGCAGTTGTACTAACATTGGAAATTGACCCATTACTCAAATTTTGAGACATCTCATGGTTAGAAATTGCACCTATGTCCCAAATAATGTAATCAATTCCACTCACATCACTGAAATCAGTTAGGTCTCTATCACCCAACTCAAATAAAGGATTATCAATAGATTGTAGATTATCGTCAACTCCAAAATCAAATCTATCCTATTGCTGGTCCAAAATACTATGTGCTAGATCTCCTCCTGAATGTATTCTAGCTCCTCCATTAACTGTTCGACTTCCTTAGCCCTTTCTTTGCTCTCCTCCCTAAACTATTGAACCTCATAGAGCTGACTACTTTCTTTAAGAAGTGCCTTTTGGACACTTTCCAAGGTAAGCTTCATGGAGTTAAGCTCAATGATGAGCTTACTATGTAATGCCCCATCTTGTAACCTAAGGAATGTTGCAATTGTCTACGAAAGTGAAATGATTTTTTTTTTTAAAGTGTTAATATTAACTTTATTAGTTGCATACATTCTCTAAGTTACGCGACATCACACTACTTGAGATTCCATAGACGACTTTAGCATTTAGCATTGCATGTATTTAATTAACATAAACTTAAAAGTAAACATTGCATAACATTTGAATTCCATTCATGATAGTATAAAGTACAAATAAGATTCTTACATTGCATTTGAAATGACATTACAATACTCATTCTTCAGATGAGGTAGATCAAATAATAGTTTACAATTACATATTTCAAATGTTCACCTCATAACAATTGAGGGATGTTTCAAATACAAGTTTTCCAATGATGCAATAAAGGAAGTACATATATATATCCAAATACGAGCTCTCCATCCATGAAGCTCTTGTTGCCATGATCATAAACTGGGGACCCAATGAGTAAGGTGCACATTCCACCCAACCATGTGGTACCCATAGGTCCACCCCCTGTGCTAGGAGATAGTAATAAGGTTCCCTAGACATAATCTACTAACCCTAGACACAAGTACATACATAACTAATGGTTACATTGCTTCCAGATTTAGGATAATCAAATATACTAAGCTCATAAGGTAAACTGTTATTTTAGGTGGAGTGTCATCACAATGTTGCATAGGTTACCCTGGTGTTTCTTCCTAGGTTCCGGCCCCCAACTTGGGTTACCCTGGTAACCTCTCACGAAACCCGGCCCCACATGCAAACTACTGTGGAATTGAATATCTTTTAAAGTAACAAGATATCGATTTGCCATTCCAGGCCTTCTCAACTTAATCTCAAGACTGAACTAGCTCTTGAGTCTATAAGCGAGGCATATTAATCTAATTAAATATTTTAAGCTAACTAATGTTTTGTTTTAGTTTCCACTGACTTACTAACTCTTCACGAGTTACCCAGGCACCACTTTGTGTGCCGGCCCTCACACAGAGCTACTCCCCTAAAAATAACATAAGGAATCTAAGTTTCCCTGACTAAGGTAAACAAGGTGTACAAGAATACAACATATAATTCTACACTTTTCATAACGAACATCAAGTCTATGTTCTTAAAACTAGGTGTCTAAACACCATGCAAAAACATGTACACAACCTTAGTCAAGATAAGAATTCTATTTAAAACAATTACAATTCCCACATTATACAACTCATATGGAAACTTGTACATTTAATACATTCCCAATTTGCCCAATAAAAAGAACACAATTTCAAGCAAATCAAAACAATAGGAATCTACATTAGGATTTACTAAATCTAGTCATTCAATAAGAATTATCAAGAAATTATAACAACTTGATTGTAATTCTCTTCTCATATAATAAAGGAAATTACATCAATTTATTCTAATTTTTAACTTCCTCAATTTCACATAAAAATAAAAACTAAAATTTCTCTTTCATTTATAATGTTTAAAAACTAGTTAATCTCATACTTAACATGTATCTACATGCACCTTAAATATTATTTAATCATTTAAATTTAAAAACAAATACATGTATACAAATTTCTATGTAATATTAAAACATATATATATATATATATATTATTTAATAAAAGTTATAAATAATTAAATTCGACTGACATTTTAATTATAAATCTGTATGCATAAGAATCAAAATTCTCTTTTTACTGTTTGAAGATTACAAGCTTAGGGTTTCGTTAGCTGTTTTCATAGCCCCTGCCCTGCCGCGGCGTCACAGCCATGACCATCGTGGGTAGAGCTGCCTCAGTAGCCCTCCCCACAGGGCTCGGTCGTGGGAGGCTAAGCCGAGTGTTGCTCGTGAGGGTGGCGCTGGGCTCGGCCCTCACTGTCGTCCCCCTGCGGGGTCAGTCGTGGGTAGCCCTGCCCAATTCTGCGGCTCTCAATAAATTTGTTTTATATGGATTTTCTAAAGAAACAAATTTCATACAAAATAAAATGACGACATTTTTTTAAATTCTGTTTATTTTTAAATAAAATCCCCAAATCCGCCTGTACGGCGATTTCTCAATATTCTTACAAAGAATATAAGATTTTCACAATACAATTTATATATGAAAGTATATATATGTATAAAATATATATACAAATTCAACAGGGTTTTCTTATGGGAAAATTTGAGAAATTTCAACAAAGTTTTACATTGGAGTAGATTTTCAACAGGGTTTCAATGGGAGGTTGAAGGATTTAATAGTATGCACAAAAATTTTCCCCAACAAGAGGTTTCAATTTCATTTCCCAAATAAATGATTTCTCTTCACAAATTTTAATTCAAACTATTTCCTACAGGAAGCTTTTAACAAGGAAATAACAAATTTTCTACAGACTAATTTGCCAAGAAGAACAGAGATTAAATCACAAACAATTTCTTCAATAGGCATGATTTTTAAACAATTTTAACAAAACTTCTCAATACTAATTCTTATTCAGAGACAAACTTTTCAAAAGGATTAATTCAAATAAATAACAGTGAAAAACCTGTTTCCTGTAGCTTGAAATTTGTCTGTAGGGGAGAATCTTTACTGCTTGTTGTGTGCAATCCTCCAAAGCTTCTCCAGAACACAAAATCCAGAAAGATGCTAAAACCAACCCAAAGAGATCTTCAAGAAATATACAACAAATCCCAAAGCAAAATTCACAAATTTACTCAAACCAATATATTTTTAAACATATAACCCTATTCTTTCATTTCCCATGAAGAAGTAATCTTCTCTTTTCCCCAAATCCTAGATAACATCCGAGAAAATCCTCAACAAGAAGCAATTAATTCCACTGCCACACATGTCGAGAAGAAAATATCTTCTAACCACCTCCCGGATAAATCTTTTCTTTCTTCCTTATCAAAAATTCATGCATTTTAAAGAATTTAAAATTTTCAAATTTCAAAATACAAATTTCCCTTTTTCCTCATTTAATTTATTTATCTAACAATTAAAATACCATTACCCACATAACAATTAATTTTAAATTTAAATCTATTCACACAATTAAAGCAATTTTAATTCAATTAATTAATTTATTTAATTAAATGAATTTAATCTCAATGATTAAATTACTTAACCAAACAAACTAATTAATTAATTAAATAAAATGTAAAACTTATTTTTAACATTTAAAATTAATTTAAATAAACAGTAAATTAAAGAATAACAAACTATCATTAAATTGACAAAAATTTCCTTTCAAAACAATTGATCCAATTAGGCACTTACAAGACAACCAAAGACTCCAAACTAAAACTGACAATATACTGTGACTAGGTTTAAGACTAGACTAGGATAAACCATGTTACTACCTCCCAATCAACATTTCCATTGAGTCTTGACACGCTCAGACCTGAGTAACCAGGTGGAGTCAGTGTCATGTACCTGCAATCCTACAACCAAACAAATAACATACATATAGATATAATCCATTATACAAGCACACCGTGCAGAGAAAATCACATAAATCATAGGGCACTCGCAAGCAAGTGATGCAACTCCATTCTCCACACTAATACACGTCACATCAGATTGACAAATTAAATAACAATTAATCTACCATAAACATATATATAACAATAACATCTGAAGGAAACATCTACGCTAATACAATGCATGTCAGAAATTAATTATCACCATACAATGTTTATCATATCACAAAACAAATCCACTGTCACTCTAAAGTCAGCGATTAAAATATCCAAACCAAAGTACCAAAGTCTAACAGTGTTAAAACATGCAAACTGTAATCATAAGCAAAATGGAGGGGTACTACATCCTCCCCCCCTAGGATCAGGCTTGATCCTGAAAGCCTGCGAACAGATAGGGATAAATTTCCCTCATTCGTGTTGCATCCTCCCAAGTAGTAGAAGCCTCATTGCTAGGATCCCATTGGACCCTCTCCTGATCAACGTCTTGACCCCTGAGACCGAGCGTCTGACACTGTAGAATGGCCACGGGCTCCAAAGCTAGCTGCCCATCCTCTACCTGTAACGCATTCCAATCAAGTACATGAGAAATGTCAGGATGAGATGGTCTAAGTACTGATACATGGAAAACATCATGAATACGTGACAAACTGGGTGGTAAGGCGAGTCGATACACCACAGGACCAATCCTCTCTAGGATCTCAAATGGCCCAATGAAACGAGGCGCAAGCTTAGAGCCTTTTCCATAACGGATTGGACTCTTTCGTGGTCGAACTAGAAGAAACACTCTATCACCAACTGCAAACTGTCGGTCTATTCTATGAGCATTGGCATACTTCTTTTGCCTATCCTGTGCTGCTATCAAATGTTCTCTAATACGGTCAACCTATTGCTCCATGTCTCAAAGCATCTCAGGACCAAGTAACACTCTATCCTCAAGTTGATCCCAACTCAATGGAGTTCGACAAGGACGACCGTATAATGCCTGAAATGGTGGCATACCTATGGAACTCTGATATCCATTATTGTAAGAAAATTCTACTAAATACAAATAATCCTCCCAGCGTGATTGTTGATCCATTACATACATTCTAAGCATATCCTCAAGTATTTGATTAACTCTCTCTATTTTTCCATCAGTTTGAGGATGATACGCTGAACTAAAGTTCAACTGTGTACCTAGAGCATGTTGTAATGAAGTCCATAGAGCTGAAGTAAATACAGGATCTCTATCCGATATAATCCTATGAGGAATCACATGCAATCTAACTATATCCTGCATGAATATCCTAGCTACAGATGAAGCATTGTAAGATGATCGTACTAGCGAAAAATGAGCTACCTTAGTCAATCTATCAACAATTACCATAATGGCATCATGTCGACGTGACGACGTAGGTAACCCAACAATAAAGTCAACAGATATAATATCCCATTTCCATTCAGGAATGAGATGTGGCTGCAATAACCCAGCGGGATGTTGATGCTCAACTTTGACTCGCTGGCACTCAAGACATCTCGATACATAGTCAGCAATATCACATTTCATACTAGGCTAGAAATACAATTGCCGAAGATCTGCATGCATTTTCTTAACACCTGGATAAGCTGAGTATGGAGCTCGATGTGCTTTAGTCATAATTAATATACAAAGACCCTCAAAATGTGGTACATAGATACGACCTAAATGCCGTAATATACCATCTAGTTCAAGGATATACCCTGCAAATCGACCTTCTAAAGGTCTACCAGATTCAATCTCCGACTTTACTTCCTGATACAATCTATAAGTAGGAAGTGCTGCTAAAATTTGACCTCTCAAATCTACTTCAAGAGTAGTAGCAGACATCTCATGTCGACGACGACTAAGAGCATCAGCCACTACGTTCTCTTTTCCTTGAACATATTTCACTTCAAAATCGTATTCACAAAAGAACTCCATCCACCGTCTCTGTCTAGCATTCAATTTAGGTTGCATAAAAATGTATTGTAGACTACGGTGATTAGTGTGAAGTTCGAAATGGTGACCCAATAAGAAATTCCTCCATTGAACTAATGCATGCACAACTGCAGCAAGTTCTAAATCATGAGTGGGATAGTTTAATTCATGATCCTTGAGTTTGCGAGACTCATAAGCAATCACACGCCCATCTTGCATCAAAACTGCTCCCAAAACCCTCTAAGGATGCATCCGTGAAAACTACAAAATCCTTAGTAGGATCAGGAACAATCAATATAGGCACATTAGTCAACTTTTCTTTAAGTGTCTGAAAAGCCAGCTGACACTGCTTTGTCCAAACAAACTTCTTCCCTTTTCTCTAAAGAGAAGTAATAGGATGACCAATTCTAGAAAATCCCTGAACAAACCATCTATAGTAACCAACTAGACCCATAAAACTACAAAATTCACCTACATTAGTAGGCACGGGCCAATCAATAATAGCTTGAATCTTTGAAGGATCCACAACAATACCCTTTCTAGATATCACATGTCCAAGGTATTCTACCTCAGTTTGAAAGAAGTCACACTTCTTCAGGTTCACATACAATTGATTTTCCCTTAAACATTGCAATACCTGTCTCAAGTGCTCTTCATGCTCTTTCATGTTTCTCGAATAGATCAAAATATCATCGAGAAATACAAGGAAAAAGCAATCAAGGTATGTACGGAAAACACCATTCATTAAACTCATAAATATTGATGGTGTGCTCGTTAACCCAAACGGTACTACTGTGAATTCGTAGTGCCCATAACGAGTTCAGAATGCAGTTTTATGAATGTCTGCTTCTACAATTCGCAATTGATGATATCCAGATTTCAAATTGATTTTAGAGAACACATTAGCTCCCTTGATCTGATCGAAAAGATCATCAATTCTAGGCAAAGGATAATGATTCTTAATCATAACCTTGTTCAATTGACGATAGTCAATGCACAATCCAAGTGACCCATCCTTCTTCTTTACGAAGATGACAGGTGCTCCCCAAGGGGAAACACTTGGATGAATATAACCCTTTTCTAATAGTTCCTCTTACTGGATACGAAGTTCCTCTAACTCCTAAGTAGTCATTCTATATGGAGCTTGAGAAATAGGCTCAGCTCCAGGAACTAGGTCAACTCTGAAATAAATATCTCTTTTTGGTGGCATTCCAGGTATATCATCAGGAAACACGTCAGTGAATTCCCTAAGGATAGGATGATCATCAAGAGATATCTCTCAACTCTCACCTTCTTCCAAATCAGTAACTGTTGTTGCAAACAGTTGACAACCCTGACGAAGACATCTCTTTAATTGCATAGCAGATATCATCTGCAAAGAGATAGGTCTTTGTATACCTATAATTTCCACTTTCACACCTAAATCATTAATGCAACTAACTGTCTTAAGTCGACAATCAATCACAACATGATGAGATGCTAACCAATCCATACCTAAAACTATGTCATACGATCCTAAAGGTGTAACATGTAGATCCACTAAGGTAGTTAACGTACCAATTTTAAGTTCACAATTATGTACAAGGTTCTCTACTGCTACCTTCACCCTAGAGGAAAATTCTACCTGCCACTTACCACCTTGCTTTACTGCCACAAGACCACATCACTCAATAATGGTAGGCGAAATAAAGGAGTCGGTAGCTCCGAAATCAAAAAGAATGGAAACACTAACACCATGTAACTTACCCGAAGTCTCGACCACTATGTTTTGGTGATCGGCTTGGTGGTCATTGACCGCAACATAAACTGTATGTGATCGTCCTGCATCACCCATTGTAGGCTCTGAAACTGTAGGTCGAGGCCCAAAACCTGAAGAACCTCTCATCAGACACTGCCTAGCAATGTGTCCCTGCTGACCACACGAGTAACAACCAGTGCCTCTATCGAATCCTCTGCCACCTGAAGATGCATTGGATTGCTAGAAACTACCTCTACTGACAGTAGATTGAGCACTCTAAGTAGGCTGATCCTGTCTATTGCGCTTGTTGCACCACCAGTTGTGATTCTTTCCTGACTGCGGGCTATTACCTTGCTATGGTTGTGGATTATTATTCATTTGAGGTGTATGCTGCTGCTGCTACTGCTGTTGCCCACCCTTAGAGGGTGTCTGTTGGTTCCTAGAGGAACCCCCTATCTACACCTGTCCACCCTGTGGACTAAAACTTGCTGCAGGAGCGTTGCCTATCTATACTCTTGTGTGACCACCCAACACCATAACAAGATTCTCTTCCACTATACGAGCCTTCTCCACATCAACTTCCATAGTCTTTGGCTCAAAGACTCTGACTCCACCACTAGTGTGGGCGTTTAAGCCCCTGATGAAGTGTTGAACCAACATAGACTCATCATCACCAACACCTGCATACTGCTTGAGTTCATAAAATCTACGTTCATATTGCTCAATAGCTAGAGCCAACTGACATAAATCATGAAACTCATCAGCCTGTTGTTGCCTCCAGTGTTTCGATAGGAACTGTGCTCTAAACCTCTCCAGGAACATCTCCCAAGACACTGACCCAATATCTAAGTGGAGCTTCTGCTCCTCCAAGCACCACCAAGTAGAGGCGAATCCTCTCAGATGCATGATAGCGAATCTCACTCGGGTATTGCTACCATATGGGTGCATAGCGAAAAATCTACCCAAGTCCAATAGCCAGGTCTCTGCCTCTAATCCACCTCTTGTACCATCAAAAGTAGGAGGGCATGCCCTCAAAAAATCCCGCATGTGTCCTGCAATAATAGCATCCTGATGCACTGTATCATCTACTCTCCTTGGAGATCTATCATGCTTTCTAACTACCTCCTGATCCACTTACTGTCTAGGTCCAAGTCGAGCTAGGACCTCCTCTAATAAAGGGCGTAACTATGAACCCTCTACTCCTGATTGTTCAGGAATCTCTCCCTCATTCCTCTGATCCAACTGCTCTACCTGATCACTCTGATGAGGGCTCAGAGGGGGAATAACCTGAGGGATTGGCCCTCGGCCTCCACCTCGACCTCTACCATGACCTCTACCATGTCGCCTAGGCATGGTCCTACACATAAAAAATAACGAGTCTCAGATACTAATCAACCAAGGCTAATAGATAACGATACTACATACTAGGTCAACCTAATGGGCTCGCAATTACCCAGAGCGTCTAGTGTTAGAACCTTGGCTCTGATACCAATCTGTAATGCCCCGTCTTGTAACCTAAGGAATGTTACAATTGTCTATGAAAGTGAAATGATTTTTTTTTTTAAAGTGTTAATATTAACTTTATTAGTTGCATACATTCTCTAAGTTACGGGACGATCACACTACTTGAGATTCCATAGACGACTTTAGTATTTAGCATTGCATGTATTTAATTAACATAAACTTAAAAGTAAACATTGCATAACATTTGAATTCCATTCATGATAGTATAAAGTACAAATAAGATTCTTACATTGCATTTGAAATGACATTACAATACTCATTCTTCAGATGAGGTAGATCAAATAATAGTTTACAATTACATATTTCAAATGTTCACCTCATAACAATTGAGGGATGTTTCAAATACAAGTTTTCCAATGATGCAATAAAGGAAGTACATATATATATATATATATCCAAATACGAGCTCTCCATCCATGAAGCTCTCATTGCCATGATCATAAACTGGGGACCCAATGGAGTAAGGTGCACATTCCACCCAACCATGTGGTACCTGTAGGTCCACCCCCCGTGCTAGGAGATATTAATAAGGTTCCCTAGACATAATCTACTAACCCTAGACACAAGTACATACAGAACTGATGGTTACATTGCTTCCAGATTTAGGATAATCAAATATACTAAGCTCACAAGGTAAACTATTATTTTAGGTGGAGTGTCATCACAATGTTGCATAGGTTACCCTGGTGTTTCTTCCTAGGTTCCGGCCCCCAACTTGGGTTACCTTGGTAACCTCTCATGAAACCCAGCCCCACATGCAAACTATTGTGGAATTGAATATCTTTTAAAGTAACAAGATATCGATTTGCCATTCCAGGCCTTCTCAACTTAATCTCAAGACTGAACTAGCTCTTGAGTCTATAAGCGAGGCATATTAATCTAATTAAATATTTTAAGCTAGCTAATGTTTTGTTTTAGTTTCCACTGACTTACTAACTCTTCATGAGTTACCCAGGCACCACTTTGTGTGCCGGCCCTCACACAGAGCCACTCCCCTAAAAATAACATAAGGAATCTAAGTTTCCCTGACTAAGGTAAACAAGGTGTACAAGAATACAACATATAATTCTACACTTTTCATAACGAACATCAAGTCTATGTTCTTAAAACTAGGTGTCTAAACACCATGCAAAAACATGTACACAACCTTAGTCAAGACAAGAATTCTATTTAAAACAATTACAATTCCCACATTATACAACTCATATGGAAACTTGTACATTTAATACATTCCTAATTTTCCCAATAAAAAGAACACAATTTTAAGCAAATCAAAACAATAGGAATCTACATTAGGATTTACTAAATCCAGTCATTCAATAAGAATTATCAAGAAATTATAACAACTTGATTGTAATTCTCTTCTCATATAATAAAGGAAATTACATCAATTTATTCTAATTTTTAACTTCCTCAATTTCACATAAAAATAAAAACTAAAATTTCTCTTTCATTTATAATGTTTAAGAACTAGTTAATCTCATACTTAACATGTATCTACATGCACCTTAAATATTATTTAATCATTTAATTTTTTTAAAAAATACATGTATACAAATTTCTATGTAATATTAAAACACATATATATATTTTATTTAATAAAAGTTATAAATAATAAAATTCGACTGACATTTTAATTATAAATCTGTATGCATAGGAATCAAAATTCTCTTTTTACTGTTAAAATATTACAAGCTTAGGGTTTCGTTGGTTGTTTTCACAGCCCCTACCCTGCCGCGGTGTCATAGCTATGACTGTCGTGGGTAGAGCTGCCTCCGCAGCCCTCCCCACAGGGCTCAGCCGTGGGTGGCTGAGCCGAGCGCTGCCCGTGAGGGCAGCGCTGGGCTTGGCCCTCACTGTCGTCCCCCTATGGGGTCAGCTGTGGGTAGCCCCACCCAATTCTGCGACTCTCAATAAATTTTTTTTATATGGATTTTCTAAAGAAACAAATTTCATACAAAATAAAATGACGGCGTTTTTTTAAATTCTGTTTATTTTTAAATAAAATCCCCAAATCCACCTGTACGACGATTTCTCAATATTCTTACAAAGAATATAAGATTTTCACAATACAATTTATATATGAAAGTATATATATGTATAAAATATATATACAAATTCAACAGGGTTTTCTTATGGGAAAATTTGAGAAATTTCAACAAAGTTTTACATTGGAGTAGATTTTCAACAGGGTTTCAATGGGAGGTTGAAGGATTTAACAGTACGCACAAAAATTTTCCCCAACAAGAGGTTTCAGTTTCATTTCCCAAATAAATGATTTCTCTTCACAAATTTTAATTCAAACTATTTCCTACAGGAAGCTTTTAACAAGGAAATAACAAATTTTCTACAGACTAATTTGCCGAGAAGAACATAGATTAAATCACAAACAATTTCTTCGATAGGCACGATTTTTAAACAATTTTAACAAAACTTCTCAATACTAATTCTTATTCAGAGACAAACTTTTCAAAAGGATTAATTCAAATAAATAACAGTGAAAAACCTGTTTCCTGTAGCTTGAAATTTGTCTGTAGGGGAGAATCTTTACTGCTTGTTGCGTGCAATCCTCCAAAGCTTCTCCAGAACACAAAATCCAGAAAGATGCTAAAACCAACCCAAAGAGATCTTCAAGAAATATACAACAAATCCCAAAGCAAAATTCACAAATTTACTCAAACCAATATATTTTTAAACAGAACCCTATTCTTTCATTTCCCGTGAAGAAGTAATCTTCTCTTTTCCCCAAATCCTAGATAACATCCGAGAAAATCCTCAACAAGAAGCAATTAATTCCACTGCCACACATGTCGAGAAGAAAATATCTTCTAACCACCTCCTGGATAAATCTTTTCTTTCTTCCTTATCAAAAATTCATGCATTTTAAAGAATTTAAAATCTTCAAATTTCAAAATACAAATTTCCCTTTTTCCTCATTTAATTTATTTATCTAACAATTAAAATACCATTACCCACATAACAATTAATTTTAAATTTAAATCTATTCACACAATTAAAGCAATTTTAATTCAATTAATTAATTTATTTAATTAAATGAATTTAATCTCAATGATTAAATTACTTAACCAAACAAACTAATTAATTAATTAAATAAAATGTAAAACTTATTTTTAACATTTAAAATTAATTTAAATAAACAGTAAATTAAAGAATAACAAACTATCATTAAATTGACAAAATTTTCCTTTCAAAACAATTGATCCAATCAGGCACTTACAAGACAACCAAAGACTCCAAACTAAAACTGACAATATACTGTGACTAGATTTAAGACTAGACTAGGATAAACCATGTTACTACCTCCCAATCAATATTTCCGTTGACTCTTGACACGCTCAGACCTGAGTAACCAGGTGGAGTCGGTGTCATGTACCTGCAATCCTCCAACCAAACAAATAACATACATATATATAATCCATTATACAAGCACACGGTGCAGAGAAAATCATGGAAATCATAGGGCACTCGCAAGCGAGTGATGCAACTCCGTTCTCCACACCAATACACGTCACATCAGACTGACAAATTAAATAACAGTTAATCTACCATAAACATATATATATATCAAGAACATCTGAAGGAAACATCTACGCTAATACAAAGCATGTCAAAAATTAATTATCACCATACAATGTTTATCATATCACAAAATGAATCCAGTGTCGCTCTAAAGTCATCGATCAAAATATCCAAACCAAAGTACCAAAGTCTAACGGTGTGAAAACATGCAAACAGTAATCATAAGCAAAATGGAGGGGTACTACATACTAACCTCTCCCCTTAATTTCTTAGTCATAGACAAAGTCTCATCTACAAACTTGGTAGCTATATCTCTATCATGCATCATGTGCAAGTAGGTTGTTTTAATTTCTTCCATAGTGTTCTTCATTGTTAGAAAATCAACAAGGGAAATATTAAGCTTATTTTTACCTCTTGGTGTATTTTGAATTATGATTTTCACATTCCTATGTGTATTATTGAATCTAGGCAAAGCTTGCACTTCATTTTCAGCAGACACCAAGAATTGATTCTTCCAAATTCCCTCATGAATTTCAAAATTTTGCAAGGTTAATGTACTATTGTTATAATGCATGCAAACATAATAACTTTCTTCATACTTGTCATCAATGTCTCCATGGCTATCCCAAATCTCATAAACTTCTCCTTTACCATCTTGATGAAAATTTTTAGTATTGGGTTGAGGATCCAAATCAACAAGGCTACTATGTCTTTGCTCAAAATAAAAGCTACTATGTCTTTGCTCAAAATCATAACCAAGAAATAATAAATCAGATTTATGTTCAATATCATTGTATCATACCTTTCAGTATTAGCTTCATCAATGCCATCCTCCATGCATGACTCATGGGATGAATCTAAAACATTGTAATTAAAGGGGAATTCATACCAATATAGATTCTCATCATGCTTAAATGTTGATACACCTAGATCCCATATGAAAGAGGGTTGATTGATTTGTTCAAGATATAAGTGTTCACTATGTTCCTCATGGGTGGTTTCTTTTTTAAAAGAGTCACTCTCCATCTTTCTAGGACTAAAATGTTCATAAACATCCCTCTTCATAGGCTTAATTTGGAATTCAAACCCATAGCCCCCTGAGATATCATTAATGAAATGAGATGAGTGATCATCAAAAGATAATTTAGAGTTATCATCATTTTTTCTTCCTCCCTATCCATCATCTAAAGGTACATTAGAGAAATCATCATGAGTATCTTCTCCCCTAGAGACATCAAGGTAGATATTAGACTTAAAATCATCATCAAATAAATGCAAACTAGGATGCAAGGCTACCATTTTGTCCTATCCTTCATGCACATCCTTATCCACTGTAATTGTATGCATGACCAAAGAGTCATCTTGAGGCTTCGTCACACATTCATCATGTTTAAAATAATTAATTATATATCAAACTCCTCTGCTATGAACTTTTTTTAACTACTTGCTCCTCTTCAGCTTTGAGTTCAAATTTATCTATCAACCTTTGAATAAAGTCATCAAAAGAGTGTACTTGACTATGGCCTTGAGTGGTCATAAATTGGTACCACCAATCATGAGCAACTCCTTCAATATGCAAGATTGCATATTTCAAATTTCAACTTGCTCCTTCATGGGACTGAGTGTGAAATAGGTCTACAGTTCCTATAACCATGCTCTAGCTGAAATCTTGTTTGATCCATCAAAAGTTGGAGCTGAAAGTTTACTTATTTTATTCTTGAGTTTCTTTCTACTAGGATCTAGGTGATTCCTGTAACCCCTTACAACCAACATGCTTTGCATTTGAGTGACATAATCATTGCAAGGGATTGAATTCTTCAATCCTTCATCTTGATTATCATAGGATACTCTAATAGCCACCAAATCTTTTGCCATTTCTTCCATGGGATTGGAAGGGGAGTTAGATGTATCAGAATCACCTTCAGGTAGGAAAATTGACTTGGAGGTTTTATATTTTCTTTGTTGAACCTCTGAAGTACTTCCTCTCTCCTTAGGTGACACTGGGTTTTGGAGCTTCTTTTCCAGCAATCTCATCACCTCTCTTGTCTCTACAAGACTATAATATATTTGTTTCTAACTTATTTATAGATTTTGAATGAATTTCCTATACATTTCATCAACATCATCCATCTCTTACTCCTCTGATTTTCAACTATAACTTTCCTTCAAGAGGGTTATAAGTAAGCTCTTTATTTTCCTCCCACTATAAATACCTCTTTTCCTTTTTGTTTAGATGCATAAATACTATTAAACCCTCAAGCTGGAAAGATCATGACTCTGATACCACTATAATATCCCTCAAATAAAATGTTAATTTAAATCTAAAATTCTCCTTTTTAATCAAACTCAAATTAGAGCAAATTGAGTATATATATACAAACACACATTTACATGAACATATATGTACAAATATATCTATATATACTTATGTGAACATATATGTACATATGTCAATGCATACCTTTGCATGCACATGCAAATATGTGTCCATATAAGTATATATACATATATGCATATATGTTTTTCCTTTGCACACACACACACATACATGTATATTTATATATATAAACAAGAATATTCATTAAACCCCAAATTTCCATAACCAAGCTTAATGGAAAGAATACGAATCAATAGACTCAAGTTAGACTTACCTTCAAACACGCTATTGGTACCCATAAAAACTCTTAGGTTTATGAAGTCAAACACTTGACCAATGCTAAGCTTAGATGCCATTGCCAAAGAATTTGTAACTTTACCCTTCTCCTAGGTGATACTCCCCCTTTCTCTCTCTTTGGAGGGAATTCAAATCATTCTTTTATTTTCACTTAAGAAACAAATGAGTAGTTAGCCGAAAACCATTGCATCATGATCATATCATTGTATTTTCATCAACAATTTATTTAAAAGTAGAATCATCACATTGTATTTCATCATAATCATGTCATCAAATATCCATCAATAATCTATTTAAATGCAGTAATATAGCATTGCACAATTTCATCATAATATTCAACTTTCAAGATTTCATAGTCTCTTTTTAATCATAATAATTACCATAAAGTGAAAAGTAATTTTAGAAAGCTAGGGTGGGGTGTAACAAAATTCTTAATTTTGGATCCTGGTACCAAGTATATCTTGTTCTTGTAATAGATTAATCCATCAACAATGGTGTACTTGTCATCTTCCACTTTCCCATCCAAGATGTTAGAGGGAAATGAATCCTTAGAATATTATGAAATTATGGATACCTTCCAATCAATAGTGATAGTAGAAATATAACACAAAGAGGGATTCCTAGAAAGAGCATCAACAACTACATTTTCTTCCCTTTAATATACTCAATCTCAAAATCATAAGCTTGCAATTTACTCACCCATTTTCGTTGGTAGAAATTCAAATCCTTTTGATTCAAAAATAATTTCAGACTATTATGATCAGTCTTAACCATAAACTTCCCACAAAGAAGATATTGCCTAAACTTGTCTAGTGCATGCATAATTTCCAATATTTCTTTGTCATAAATAGAGTACCCTCTTTCCAATTGGTTCAATTTCCTACTATCAAAAGTTATTGGATGCTCCTTTTGAGTTAGGATAGCCCCAAAACCTTCCCTAGATGCATTACATTCAACAACATATGGAAGTGAAAAATCAGGAATTGCAATCACCGGGCATCAACTTATTACCTTTTTGAGCTTTTCAAATGTACCTTGAGCTTCTATGGTCCAAAGAAAAGCTCATTTCTTAGTCAAATCAATCAAGGGGGCAGCAAGCTGAGAGAAACCTTTGAAAAATATTCTATAGTAACTGTATAACCCAAACAACCCTCTCAACTGAGTAAGATTGGTGGGTAGAGGCTAATCTATGATGGCTTGAATCTTTTGTGGGTCAAACTACACTCCCTATGAGCTTATGATATGTCCCAAATAAAAAATTTCAATCATCCCAAATTCACATTTAGATAATTTAGCATAAAAGGATTGCTACTCTAATATACCCAAAATTGTATCCAAATGTTCCAATGCTCCTTCCAAGGTTTACTATAAATTAAGATATCATCGAAGAACACTAAAATAAGTTTTCTGAGATGCCTACTAAAAAATTTATTCATGCAAGATTGAAAAGATGCTAGTGCATTTGTGAGACCAAATGGCATAAAACAAAATTCAAACTGGCCATAGTGATGTCAGAAAGAAGTATTCTCAACATCCTCTTTCCTTATGTGGCTATGGTGGTAACCAGACCTTAGATCAAATTTTGAAAAATAAATTGCCCCATGCAACTCATCAATAAGTTCATCTATTCTTCAGATGGGATATCTATTCTTAATGGTTTTATTATTTAGATCTCTACAATCTATACATGTTCTCATTGTGTCATCCTTCTTTTTCACCAAAACTATAGAAGAGGCAAATGGACTAAAGCTAGGCCTTATGAACCCCAAATCAAGAGGCTCTTGAATGGTTTTATCTATCTCCTCCTTATAACTCCTTGGGTGAAAATAGGGAGTATTAATTACAGGATTGGTACCTTTTTCTAACTCAATAACATGTCCAAACCCTCTATCTAGTGGTAACCCTAGAGGAAAATCATTGAAAATAAGACTGTGCTTATCAATAATTGATTGAATTTCAAAATGATTTTTATCTTGGTTCTTGGAAGAGCTTGTAGTGTGGATCAAGATTTATTCTTCCCATGATACTTGTCCCCTTTTGAAAGTTCTCTCCATCCTCTTAGCTGAAACCACTCTAGGAGCTCCATTCAATAGACCTCTTAAAAAAAATTATTTCTTGTTGGATTGAAACTTGAACTCCATACTTTTTTGGTTTGTGTACCATCCTCCACTAGAATACAACCATTGAACACCCAAAACAATATCACTTTCTCCTATTCCAACCAAATAAAAATCATCACATACCTCATAATCACCCAAAATCATTTTGATTTGTCGAACTACATGAGTGTAGGGTATAATAAAACCATCAACAATAGTGAAATTGAATCCTTCAAAGCCTTATGTCTTCAATCCTCTATTGGATACATAACCCTCATCTATAATGTTGTGTGTTGCACCACTATCTATGAGGATGGTTATCCTTTGTCTTGCTATAACTCCATGAACTATGAAGGGATGATATCTAGGTGCTCCAAATAGGGCTGCTATGGTAACTCCCTTACTAGTTTCTATTTATTTCTCTAAATATTCCTCAAGTCCTCATTATCATCTATATCTGAATTTGAAACCACAATAGTAAAATTCACCTGTCCTTTCCCCAAACATCTACTCCCTGGTTCCCATGGTTCTCTACAAGAAAAATAGATCTTTTTTCCTTTGAAGTTTAGATTTTGTCACCTCATCCCCTTTCTTACTAGCCGAGTTTGGCACTTTATTTGGTGGAGGAATTAAAGGAGTCTTTTTTTGAAAATTCTCTTTATGTTTCCAAGGTTTTGGTGGTTTGGATTGATGAAAACTTACTTTCTTGGGCATAGAGACTTCAAGCTCCAAACTCCTCTTGGTTGCTTCCTGCAAGGTGGTAGGTGAGAATGACTTAACTAGACCTTTAACAAGTTCTTGAAGGCCCTCTAGAAAGAGGTATATGATCCTTTTTTTAGAAATGCTTGGCACCATAACAAAAATATTTTGAAAATTTTCAACATACTCATTAATGGAATGTGTTTTCCTTAAGCTAGAAAACTCTTTTAAATACTCCTCTTCATCCTTGAGCTCAAATCTATCTATTAACCTTTGAATGAAATCATCAAAAGAATTAAATTGATTGTGGCCTTGAGTGGTAATACCATGATATGAATAGTCATAAGTAGCTCCTTTAAGGTGAAAAGTTGCATACTATATGACATCTCACTCTTTCATTGGACTGAGAGTGAAGTAGGTCTGCAACTTTTGTAACCAATCTCTAGTTGAGATTTTATTAGTTCCATCAAAGGTAGGAGTTGAAATTTTATTAATTTTTCTCTTGAGTTCCCCTCATGTGGAATCTTGGTGATGTTTGTAACCCCTTACTGTCATCATGCTTTGCATCTGAGAGATATAATCATTATAAGGGATTGTATTTTTAAATCTTTCATCTTGAATTTTATAGGAAACTCTAATGGCTTCTAGTTCTCTTGTGAATTCTTCCATGAGATTGAAAGGGGGATTAGATATTGTAGGATCACCTTCAGGTAAGAAAATTATTTTGGTGTGTTGGAACTCTGAACTGCTCCCTTTTTCCTTTGGAGATACTAGATTTTGGAGGCTTTTTGCTAACAATCTCATCACCTCCCTTGTCTCTGCAAGACTATTAGTAGTTTTTTTTAAACCTCTTTCTAGATCCTTTAGGAATTTATTATGCATTTCCTCTGCATTATCCATATCTTTATTCTTTGGTTTTTCAACTTTATTTTTTTGAATGGGGGTTATTGGCAAGCTCTTTGTTTTTCTCCTACTGCAAATACCTCTTTTCTATGTCACTTAGTTGTGTAAATATTAACAAACCTTAGTATGGAAAGATCGCAACTTTGATTCCATTGTAATATCCCTTAATCAAATTTATCAAATGTAAACTGAAATATTTCTCAATAGAACAAATCAGGTCTGAGAGAAAAAATGTTAAATCACTCCAAATTGATATTGAATCAATAGAAACTAATATTGAATGTTTTAATATAGATTTGAACATGGAATTGCATCAATTTTTTGTTGATAATAATATCCAACAACAATACATATTTTTTGCACAAAACCTAAAAAGAAACTACAAACTGGAAGCTACTTCTAAAACCCAAATCACAACATACAACTCCAAAATGAAAGTTGTTGTTCTAGAAAACAAAGTACATAAGAATAATGTTCTAGATGCACATATATTTGCTTCTAATAATAGCAAAACCAAAGTGATATAATAATTGCAATAAAAAAATTAAACTACACTACTCCTGGCAACTATTTGACAAAATGCACACCCAAAACTTGAACATTCATCATTTTTTTTCGATAAAGGCTAATACCCTGTATATATTATTAACTTATAAATATTAGTTACAATATAGCTTTTCTCTTCAAAATTGATCATTCATCATTGTTGCAACTTCTGGATGAAATTTCTCCAAAGACCCTTAGAAACAATATCTTTGAGCCTTTATCTCCTTGGTTGATTAGACTTGGATATCTCTTCCCTCTTTGGTTTATTAGCCTTTGCACGATTCACAACCTGTGAAAGGAAAACATAAGGATAGAATAAATGAATTCTTGAGAGGAAAAAACATTAATATAAAAATTATTTACAAAAAACATGGCTCCCAAAATCCCACGCCCAAGAGAGGAATCTTGCATGCCAAGGTTGTAACTCTTGAATCAATGAATTAAATCATTGTTAAACACTCCACCCCAAATTGCCAAAAAAGAACTATTAGTTGCACCACTAAAACCAAATCACAATTAATTACTTTTTCAAAAAAAGCCACACCCACCTTGAACCCCAATATTAAATTTTGAATATTTTCTAATTTTCCACCAAGAATAATTTAATTAATTCATTTTGGAAAATCAACTTTCTTGGTTCATCCACAGGACCCAACTTGCTATTTTAGGAAATCGGACTTTGCTATAAATAAAAAGTGCTAAATTTAGAAAGGGGACATGACATATTTGTAGCTTCTAAAAATTTGAAGCCCAACACTATCTTGATAAAGAATATAGTCCATTTGTTGTGTAACCTAAAAATCTATTTAATTCTTTGGCTACTTATTGCTCCTAGGAAGGCTATTTATCGTCAAGGACTAGTTAGCCAAATTGGAATATCAAATTTCACTATAATTTTTGAATAAGAGCTTTAATCAAGATAATGATGAACTTTATTAGTAATGGCAACTAAATTTATAGAAAATTTTGGACCTTGCTTCTGCATGCCACTATGGTGATGCACAAGCCAATAGTTAAAACATTTAATAGAAAATATATTGCATAATCTGATCAAGGATCTTCATCTTGTTATCTTACCTTGATTTACATGTTTTAAATTTAAGTTTGTTAGAATAATAATTAAATTTAATTGAAAGGTGAGTCAAATTTCCAATTGTTGTATTCACACTTTGTCAGCACATGGGAGAGCCATTACAAATGTTTAGATTGAAATTTGGTTTCAGGAAGAGTACTTCAAAGCATTGAAAAGATAGAGAATTAAATGGCTTGTTGTACCTTAATCATTATCAATATCCACTAATAAGTCACTATAAATTTCACTCACTTCTGATTAGAACTTATAAATATGTTGACATTTGTCTTCATTTCAGGGACTTTATGTAGGAATTTGTGTGTGGAAAATTCATCCCAAAATAGAATGATATATAAAATTTGATATTTACACCACCCATGCTATCATTTTTATTGGTATACTAGTTTAATTTGCCACAAAAGTATTTCATTGGTTTGAACACAAGTTTAATTCATCAACATAAATTTTTCATTGGTTTGAATACAAGTTTAATTTGCGAATGAAAATATTTAATTGGTTTGAGTAAAGGTTTAATTTGCCAACAAAAATATTTCATTGGTTTGAAAATTGGTTAAATTCACTAACAAAATATTTCATTGGTTTGAAAACAGGTTTAATTCACCAATACAAATATTTTATTGGTTTGAAAACAGGTTTGATTCACCAATGAAATTTTTTTATTAGTTTGAAAACATGTTTTAATCACCAATGAAAATATTTTATTGGTTTTAATAAAATTATAATTCATCAAGATTTTAGAAACTAAAAATTTCTAGTAATGATAAAAGGTTCGCCTATTGAATTTATATTTTTTTCTTGAAAAAAGAAAAAAAATCGTCAATACTTTTATTTTTTTGAACAATACAAGATTCAATAGATTTTACACCTTTTCTAAGTGGGGGGGAGGGTTCTTAAAGTTATCCATGATCATTAAGAGTTTTGAATTTAGTTTCTTAATTTTGTAGTTCATTTTTCTATAACAAATCATTTTATTTAAGCCCACATCTCTTTCTATCGTTAATAATGTTGAATTCAATTTCTTAGTTTTGCAGTTTAGTTTTTGTAGAATTTTTTTTTCCATAAACATGTCTCTTTGTCTTTCTTCTCGCATAGTGTAAGTAGGAAGGATATATTTATCTAGATAAGACTCAGTTTAATATCTTCTTGTCCTAATAGTAGATTGCATCTTTAAATAGAATAATCATTTTAATCGAGTCTTGTCTAGATAGATAGTGTGGGATTAGTTGTGAAATCTCAAGGCATATAAGTAAACAAAACAATTTTTTATGCTCTAGATATTGTTGTAATTCTTTCTATTTGTATTGATTTAAAAGTAAGATAATAGGTAGAAGTCTTAATTGGCACCCCATACTAGGTTATATAGGTGAAAACTAAAGTGTTAAGTGTATATGCATGTGTTTTACATAAATTTTAAGTTATGTTGTATGGTTCAACTCTGAAAGATTAAAATAAGTTTTAAATAAAGAATTTCATGTTTTGATAATGTGTAATCCACAAAATATAGTTTTGTAGATGATAACATATCACACACATCAACTACTCTTACAATTAGATTTGGCCCTAGCAATACACAAATAATAAGGATTTGACTCTTTTATATAAAAAAAATTGATATAGGATAAAGAGTAAAGGACATAGTATTTCATGCTAAATTTTTAGATTCAAAATTTTTCTATAAAAATAGGAAAACAACTTGTAAGAAGGAAAGTTGAGAAAGAGGAACTTAAGTCCTTGGAACTGAAACATATAATTTGTCTATAAAGTATCAATTAATCTTTTGATTGGATGTAAATTTTGATTTTGGATAATATAAAATGTTTTAGTAATTTTTTTTGATGTGATGTATATTACACATTTGAATAAATATGTGATTGATGTGATGTATAGTATGGAAATGGATGAAATATTATATATTTCACTATTTGAGAAAGGAACATGTTTCTTTTATTTAAATAAAAAGTTAATTACAAACTTAACGAATTAGATGTTACACCTTCAAATCCTTCTTACATAAATATCTTAAATACATCTATCTAAACAACATTGAAAAACACACTCTCAATACACCTATAATTCTTATAAAATAAATTCAATATAAATATTAAAAACTAATATTTCTTAATACTTTTAAAAATATATTTTAAATATATAATTGTGAGTAGAAATTAATATAACTAAGAGAAACACATAATTACTTAACTTGTGGATGAGAGCTAGTATGAAATTGATTAATAATCTAGAATATACATATGGAGGAGACATTCCCTGTGAAGACCTACTATACATGTACATGCTTTCATGTAACAAAATAAGAAAAATAAATCATTACAAAGTATTTATAACAATAAAAATCAATATAACAATCTCAAAAGTAGAGTTTTCTCCTAGAAAGGTGAGATTCATTCAACTATCAAAACAAAGCATTTGTATATCAATGTACAAAAATGGCTATGTGTCTTTTGGACATCTAAAAATACAAATTCTTTAAGAAGAAAGAGACAATAGTGGACTAGCTTAATTTAGTAAAGGAGTGTATTCATTTCCTACATTAAAAAATCATGCCCAATTCTTTTTCATGTCAGAGACCAATGAGTGTTAAAAGCTCATATGTCCCCTTTTCCAGTTAAAATCATTGTGTCTTCCACTTGAACAAAGAATAGTGCCAAAATTAGTGAATCATACTCTCCTTTTTTAGGTTTAATATAGTTTTTTTATAAATATTTTATGAAACATGTTCTAATGGTGGTAAAGGAAATAATTAGTTAAATATGTCATTGTAATAGATTTTTCTTAGTCATGTTGGTCTAATGATAAATTTGACGCATGCATTTCTATTTCTAATTTAATTGTTTAGTAATATTGTATGCAATTTTATATTTTAATAACACAAATTTCAAATGCTTGTCTTTCAAGGTTGGACTTTGCTTTGGATTGTGAATTTTTTAATATTTCATTATTATTATAACCAAAAGTTCACATGTTTCTAGACACAAATAACTCCATCATGATCAGGCTGATTTACACCCCTCATTTCTTCTTTGAATTTGACAGAACTTTTGGTTTAGACTTTGTCGGTTAAATGAAATTTTTTATAATTGTTATTATTTATGTGGGGTTATTTACAGTGCACAATTTAAATGATTTATTATAGAAGAGATGATTTAAATGATTTAGCTTTAACAAAGTTGTATTGAATAGTTAAATTTGATTGGTTTAGTTTAATTGGTGAGAATAATGATATGTTTTTTATTTGACTATCTATTAAAATTTTAGTATCTCGATTAGACCAAATTAGAATCTTAAGTAATTTAGTTGAAAGATTACTTCTAGTTTAAATGTATACTCTCTCACATTATTATAGCTTGTTATATAAAAAGAAAGATGTTTATATTCATATTATCTAATTATTTTCATTATTTTCTTTTTTTTTTAAAAATACACATACTGATATGACAATTTAATAATATTTGTTGAGTTTGGTCTCCCATTAAATATTTTAATGGTAATTTTTATTTCTTTCAAGTTTTTGATATTTAATGCTTGTAAAGAAAAACGTAATTCCTTATTGTAATTTTGGTTAATCTAATAAAATGTATATAAGAAAGCACAAATTACCTTAGCTAAATACATGATAGTTAGATTTTCAAAACTTGTGATAATTGAATATGGAGATGTAAGTAGAAATATATATATATAAATTGCCAAAATAAAATGTTATAATATAATAATGGTTTTGAATCTAATAGCCTCGATATCTCAAGTAGTGGATATCAAGCTACTAAATCACTTTGGAGTTGGAATATTATGTTGTGACTTTGCAAGGACAAACCCATGGCTGTGAAATTGTTTTTCATCTTGAAATTGTCTTGTATAGTCTACAAACTTATGTCCTTCAGTTCACTTGATCACTCTTGATTTTTTCTATATGTTTCTCAAATGTCTAGGGACTTGGCTATATTTAAAATTATCTTATTGAATTTTCATTACATGATAAGAAACTTTCACCTAGATCATTCCTTGAAAATCGAGCAATGATATAATATAGTTCAATCTTTAGCCATACAAATGTTTCTAAAATGATTATGCAAAAAATATGGTACTTTGAGAATATCAATTGTAGTGTGAATATGAATTAATTCTTTCATTCTTTGATAATTTCTTTTGATAAAAAATGAATGCATTAAACATCTTTAAATGTAAGGATATATCAATATATTATGTAAAGTTGCATTTTGTCAATCATAAGCAGGGTAATAGTGGGAAGTTAATTATATTTGAAGTTTATAATTGAAAATT
>VDFB02105785.1:520903361-520933724 GCA_007258455.2 Sequoia sempervirens
AAGAATCCCCAAATTTCAAAACTGCTTTTATGCTTTTTCTGGTCAAACTGCTATTTTTAGTAGGTATGAATTTGAAGGTGTGAGGAGGAAAAAAGTTATGGGAAGGTTAAGGAAAAAAAATTGACACTTTGGTGAAAGAATTAGGCCAAGATTGTTCCTGATTTGAAATATATTCAAGTTTCAGTTTCCCAAAATTGCCCTAAAAACTCCTCTAAGCCAGGTTTGAGGCACTAAATGGTCCTGTATGGGCCTAGAAATTGCCAGAACTAGGGGTACAGGTTCTTAGCATTGACTACACTTTGAGAAATTTCCAATAGTTCAAACAACGTGTCAAATATGGAGTCCTAGATCAAAAGTTATGGCTTCCGAAAGTTGGTCAATTTTGGAAAATTGCTAATTTTCGAAGTGGGACTCAATTTCTGAATTTCAAATTTCAAATTTCAATGCCCAACCACCCACATTCAAAATTCAAATTTTATTTTTTTCTCCAAGCCAAAAAAAAGGCTCTTAGGACTGATTTTGGAAATTCCGGGGGAGATTTTTGGAGAAGGAAATTGTATTGGGAAAAGGGGATTTTCTTAGAAACAGTAAAAGTTGCATGTATTGTAGCCTATGAGAATTTGATCCTCTAGAATGTAATTTCTCTGTAATGAGAACATATTGCCAATAAATAAATAATAATTATGTTATTTCCTCTATTGTTTGCATTTTTGAGTCCCGATTTTGGCTCTCATCAATTCATCTTCAAAAATTAATCATAGATTACTTGTTATTCAATAGCTTTCCTTCTTGTCAGTACACCTTTATTCTTATCTCTAATGATCTAATTTTTGGGGTGATTTTTCTACAAGTACTTAGGATTATTTTTCTGGAGCTTCTTCCTCTTCAATCCACACTTCTATTTCTTCATATTTTTCTTCTTCTCTGCAACAAGACACATGTGATTCATATCCATCTATCATCATTGAATTCTTCTATAAATCTCCATCAAACTTTAAACTTGCACTCTCAATAATATTTCTCAATATCTTGTTGTAGCATCAATAATATTTGCTTCTAGTAGAGTATCCAAGGAATATACCTTCCTCAGACCTTGCATCAAACTTTCCTAAGTTATCTTCATCTCTTTTGATATAAAATTTGCTTCCAAACACTCTAAGGTATTGTACAGTAGGAATCCTTCTATACCATATCAAAATTTATGTGGAACATCCTCTTGTGCCATAGCTAGATGTAGCACCCCTCCATTTTGCTTATGTTTTCTGACAGTATGTTTCACTTTGATAGACCCTGATACCTTGTTTTGATGTATTTGATCACTGACTATAGAGCGATGGTGGATTTATTTTATGATGTTATGATACACTGTTTGGTGGTGATTATTTCTGACATGCTTTATGTTAGCTTTGATGTTTACTGGAGATGATATTGCTATATATGCTCATGGTAGTTTAAATTGATATTTATTTTGTTAGTTTGATGTGATATTGTATTGGTGAAGAGTACGGAGTTGCATCACTTGCTTTTGAGTGCCCTATGATTTTAGCGATCTTCTCTTCACGGTGTGTTTGAATCATGGATTATATACATGCTATGTTAATTAATTTTTTCATCTAAGGGATTTACATGTAGTGCATCATCGTGTATCTTAGGGAATGTATGCATTAATGAATTTTATGTTTACACTTTAAAAAAAAAAATATTACACTATTGTAGTCATTGCAACATTCTTTAGGTTACGAGATGGGGCATTACACTAGCTTTCATTAATATGAGTCATAAATTAATGACCATCAACACCCTTAAGCTAATAAATATTTACATATGTCCTTCTTCTAGCAACAATCGTAGTTCTAGATCATTTTTTGATCTCACATCCATTGTCCTAAAACATAAGATTGTATCCTTTGCTACACATTTGTCCAACACTCAAGAGGTTATGCTTTAAACCCTTAACATAGTAAACATCATCAATATTATGCTTACCATCAAAATTGATATAACCTTTTCCACATATCTTATTAGATGTATCATCACCAAATCTAACACATCCTCCATATTTTTCATGTTTAACAAAATTACTCTTATCATTGGTCATATGATTAGAGCATCCACTATCAATGATCCAATAGTTCTTCTCTTGTCTAGCATGAAAAGTAGATACCAAAGTACCTTTGGCCTTATCCTTTGTCTCTAGAGGGCTATCCTTCACCCATCTCTTAGAGTTAGTAGAAATAGATTCATATTTTAAAGCCATGAACAAGCATTCATCATCATCATCTCCATAATCAGATTCATTATCATAAATACTTGCATCTTCTCTAACATAATAAATTTTCTTAATCATCTTACCTTTCTTCTCCTTATTTTTTTTATTCAAAATTTTGTTTGGACATCTTGAAGCATAATGACCTATCTTTCAACAACTAAAACATTTGAAAGGAAAATTACCATTGCAGTTACTAGTACCCTTCTTCATTCTCCTTACATACTTTTCTTCTATATCATCAAGATCCTCCTAATCTAATTCCTTGAACTCCTCTAATTTCCTAGCCTTAAAAGTAGTCTTAGTTTTTGCACCACTATTTATTCCAAATTCTCTCATCTCAAAAGTAGTTAAAGAGCTATACAACTGATCTATGGTATATTGATTCAAATTTGCAAATTCTTTAATAGAAGACACTTTATGACTATAAGATTTAGGAAAAGTTCTAAGAATTTTCTTTACCACTTATGGTTCTTTGAGTTTTCCACCAAGACCTCTAATGGAGCTGGGAACTTCATCTACCCTTTACATATATCTTGTAACATTTTCTTCTTCAAAAATACTCAGGTTCTCAAACGTGATCTTTAGATTCTACATCTTAGCTTCTTTGAGCTTATTATATCCTTCGTAAATGCTTTCTAACTTATCCCAAATTGCTTTAGCATTTTTAATACTCATCACTTTCACTAATTCAGAATTAGTAAGACTATTTAAGAGAGCATACCTTGCTTTACCATTGGTTTCACAAACCTTGATCTCATCAGTAGTACTTGTTCCATTTGAAGGTTCAGTGTATCCATCCTTAACAGAATTCCAAACATCATATCCAAGGTAAACCAAAAAACATTCCATCTTTTTTTTTCTAGAATGCATAATCTATTCCATCAAATATAGGGATCTATTTCTTGTGTGCCATCCCAAATCTACCTCAAGTGGCTAAGCTTTCTTCCAAGGAAATTGCTCTTATACCAATTTATTGAATGCACAAGACAATTGAGAGATGAGTGAATTAGTTGTACCTTAAACCTTTAAAATACTCATACACATTCAAATTCACATTAACTTAATTATCCCTTAATCTATTATGATGATTTAGCATGAAAGGAAAATAAAAAAAATTGAAACAAATCAACACCATGCACAAGAGAACAACATATTTACATGGAAAACCCAAGATGGGAAAAACCACGATGAGGGTTATCTCACAATATAAAGTAATATCAACACCAAATACAGTAGGCTCACTATTGGAGGGCTCACTTCCCAAAGAAGAAAGGCTCATTACCAAAGGCTTACTGCTAGAATAGAAAGAAGACAGAGAAAAATATTACATATATAAATCCATCTCAATGCAACAAACAAATCCACCACAACATTACCAACACCTTTACAACATAACTAAATAATTTTAGACACCTTCTGCTCACTACATCTAGTAATCTAACACATGAAATATCACACTACACATTTCAAATTTGCACTCTAACACTTTGCAATTCACATCATTCACAATTATCTTGTCTTTCTTATCATCCCTGAACAAATCAACTCTTATTTAAACTATCTTCAACCTTGAAACCATTCTCCAAGGTCATTTATGCACCTCGATCATGAAAATTCAAATTAGGTCGACACCAAAACACTTCTATGGTAGATAGAAGTGAAATTAAACCACACCAATCCTTATCTAGGACCCAAATCCATAATACCACACTACAAAATACTTATATAAATAATAAATATCCACCACAATTAGTGTAAACACCAAGGTCAATCATTACCCATGTAAACAACATTAAAATTTTAAGTACATGCTTCATTTTATCCAACAACACCTCGCAGAAAAAAAAATGTCACTTGAACATAACCTGGAATATTCCATAAACACCCTAAAATCCAATAAAATCCTTCCCAAAAACTTTCACCTAAGAAATGTACACACCTAGTATACTCAAAACAACTCTACCATACACTACAACTTTAGAAACTAACTTTTGAAGCACTCAACCTCAAACAACCTTGATTGAAGAAAGATACCAAAACTATCAACACTCTTTCAAATCCACAAGACTTGAAACCAGTTTGTAGAGAAACATGTAGAAAAAACATTTCTCCTAGACACCTCTGCAATACACTATTCACATACTGGTGAACACAACTTCTTCTGCACAATGATCCAACATACCAAATTCTGAATACACATTTGAACAACTCTGATCAACATATCCAAAATGCATAGGTAGATCTTCAACCTAGAAGAAATGTGAAGCAACAACAAAGCACTATTATATAACCCAAAACAACATTACAACACATTGTTTCATCTTTTTATCAACTTTTTTCAAAAGCAATTGAAAACCAAGCATCAAAGAGACATCCTCATCATCTTTAACAGTTCCTTAACCATAGACAAAATCTTAGCAAAGCAACACTATAGGTTGACACCAGTAGTTTACTAATGACAACATAATGCAACTAATCAAATGATAAATAATACCAACATACTCTTGCATCAATCTCTCTCAATAATGATATTCTTCCTTCTCATACAATTGATACCAATGACAACACAAGCTTGTTGGCATCAATGAAAAAAGCAATCTACTCATACTTGCAACAATCATAAAGGTAAATCCTTCAAGAAGACTTATTATATTAAAGAAGATAATGGTAATGAGGAATCATACTGTCGAGACAATAAAAGTGATGAACGCTTGTTTATGGATTTGAATGTTGGAACTAATTCTACTACTCTGAGAGATATGTGAAGGAAGTTTCTATGGAAATAGGTTATAGTATTAAAGGTAGTATGTTGACTACCTTTCATGTAAAAGAGGAGGGAAACTACTAGATAATTGGTAATCGATGTTCAAATAATATGACAAGCGAGAAGAGTAAGTTTGTTAATCTTAAGAAATGTGATGGTGGTTGTGTTAAGTTTAGTGATGACACATCTGTAAATATCTATGGAAAAGGTTCAATTAGTTTTGATAGAAATCATAAGATAGATGATTTTCTTTATGTCAAGGGTCTCTAGCATAATCTTCTCAGTGTAGGAAAAATGTGTAGAAAAGGATACAATCTTGTGTTTCAAGATGATGGTTGTGAAATCAGAAAAGGAAGCTCCAAAATCTTGGTTGTAGTAGGAATAAACATAGAAGGGAATTTTTATTAGCTCAAAAGTATTGGTGGAAAGTGCTTCATTACTCAAATCAATTAAAATTAGTTGTGGCATAGAAGAATGGGTCATATCAATTTTGGTATCCTAGTAACAATCAACTCTACTCATGTTGTGAGAGAATTTCCAAGAATTAAAAATCATATTAATGTAGTTTGCAAGGAGTTTCAATTCAAAAAAATAAGGAATGAGTTCAAAACTAGGGAACATTCTACTATAGGACCTTTAGAGTTGGTGCATATAGACTTATACAGACCTACTAGAACAAGAAGCCCTCAAGGTGATAGGTATTTTATGTTGTTAATAGATGATTAATCTAGAATGACTTGGGTAACCTTTCTCAAAGAAAAATCATAAGCTCTAGATAAGTTTAAAGAATTTAAATCTATGACCTTGAGAATGAAAATGATTTGAAAATCAAGTTCTTAAGGCTTGACAAAGTGGTGAGTTCACCTCAAATGAGTTCAACATTTTTTTTGAAGATCATGGGATAAAAAGACACTTATCAGCTCTTAGGACTCTACAATAGAATGGGGTTGTGGAGAGGAAAAACAAGATAGTTCAAGAGGCATCAAGAACCATATTGAGGGAAGAAAACTTCAAAGAGAAAGGCATACAGGTGCTACAAAAATAGACTAAATAAGATAATTGAAAGGGAAAGTTTCAAAGTGGGTAAAGAATCACATTAGAGCTCAGTGCTGATAGAAGGATATGAATCTGATGAACCCCTTTGTAGAGAAGAAGAAGAAGAAGAAGAGAAACTCACAGAAAGAGGAAGAATCTCTGGAAAAGAACCCTAAGTCTCCTAAGTATGTGCAAAAAAAAATTGGAGACAAGAGAAAAGGTGTGCTAACAAGAAGAAAAGTTGCTATGAAAGAGGAATAAGTAACCTTTTGTTTAGTCTTTAAAAGAGAACCTAAAATAGTTACTAAAGCATGTATGAATGGAAATTGGATCAATTATATAGAAGAATAACTAAGGTAGATTGAGAAGAATTAGACATGGGAATGAGTCCCAAGAGAAACAAACAAGAATGTGATAGGAACTAAATGGGTCTTTAGGAACAAGTTGAATGGGGATGGAGAAGTTATTAGAAAAAAGGCTAGGCTTGTGCTTAAAGACTACTCACAAGTGGAATAAATAGATTTTGAAGAGACCTTTGATCCAATAGCAAGAATGGAGGCTATTAGGATGTTTTTGGCTTTTACAACACACAAAGACTTCAAGGTATATCAGATGGATGTAAAGTCTGCATTTTTGAATGGTGAGTTAGAAGAAGTGTATATTGAACAACCAAAATGTTTTCAGTTATCAGAAGATCTTGATATGGTTTGTAGGTTAAATAAGGCATTATATGGGCTCAAATAGGCTCCTAGAGCCTAGTATGCAATATTGGATGGATACTTACTATAGTAGGGATTCAAAAAGGGTACAAAAAATAAAAACCTTTACTTCAAAGTTGAGAAATATCAAATCCTAATTGTGGTTGTGTATGTTGATGATATAATTTTTGGAGGAAATGAGCTCATGTGTAAGAAGTTTGTAGGGGAGATGAAAAATGAGTTTGAAATGTTAATGCTTGGGGAGATGAATTTATTCCTTGGGCTACAAATTAGTTAATAAAAAAAAAAGGAATATTCATTTCACAATCAAAATATGTAATGAAAATGTTAAACAAGTTTGGAATGGAGGATTCTAAACCAATATGTACTCCCATGGTTACTAGTTGTAAATTAAGAAAAAAATATGAATCTCCAATGACAGATTAGACTAAGTATAGATCTATGATTTGTGGATTACTATATCTAACTACATATAGTCCTGATATTATGCATGTAGTATGTCTTGTCACAAGATTTTAAGATCCTAGAGATTCACATGTGGTAGTAGTTAAAAGAATATTCAGATACTTGAAGGGCACTCTAGACTATGGTCTATGGTATTCTAAGGATACTAACTTCTCTTTGAATGCTTATATAGATGTAGATTGGGTAGGTTGTGTGGATGAAATAAGAAGTACAAGTGGAGGTACTTTCTTCCTTAGAAACAGGATAGTTTCTTGGATAGGTAAGAAGCGGGATTCAATGTCTTTATCTACTATAGAGACATAATACATTATTGCAATATCTTGATGTATCTAGGTGCTATGGATGAAGCAGACATTGAAGGATATCAAAATGTCATATGATGAACCTATTCCTATGTTGTGTGATAATACAAGTACTATCAACATTTCAAAAAATCCTATAATGCATTCATGAAAAAAGCATTTCTCTATCTGGTATCACTTTCTAAGAGAAAAATTTGCTAAGAAGGAAGTGAATTTGAAGTATGTGCCAACAAAGGATCATATAGCAAAAATATTCACAAAGGATCTTCCAAAAGATACATTTGAGTATCTTAGACATAAGCTAGGGCTTATTCTCCCTCCTTTGAACTAGATGCATAAGATTGTGCATCTATCCAAGTTAGCAATTCAAGATATATTCTTTATCCTAGACTGATGAAGGCTACCTCTCAAGAGGAGTATGTAGTGGTATTTTTTGGCTGGTACAATCAGGGGGAGCACATCTTGTGCCTAAATTGAAGTTTACAAGTGTTCCCTTTGCAATTGATGTCAAAGGGGAGAGAGAGAAGCTTTAAAAATATAGGGAAAGAAATGCTCTTGTAAGGGGGGAGTTGCTTGAGTATTGGATATCAGAGTTTCTTTTGTTGTTGATGATTTTTTAGTAGATGTTGTCATAAATGACAAAGGGGGAGTTTTTTGCACTATGTTTTCATTAGTGTTTTCATTGATTTCAACCTTTGGTATGGATATGTTGAGAAGGTGTGTGTGATGTTGAGAAGGTGTTGCAAAGGTAGTAGGATTACTTGGTTTCCAAGTGCTTTTGAGAAAATTTGCTTACAAGGTGATTGGGAAGTGTTTTATATTTTGCTCCACATTTATTTAATCTTGAATATGTGCTTATGCAGTTTTAAAGTGATGATCATAGGTCTTTGAAGGTGTTATATATATAGTTTCAAGTTCTAGATTGTGTGGTAGTAGAAGATATGATTGACAGTGTGTTGGACTATCTCTGGCTTATGAAGAAGGATATCTAAGAGAAATGGAATTGATCTGCATTTCTTCATGTTAAAGTTTCTTGTCTTGTAGATTTTGGAATGTGTTAATATTTCCTATAGCTAATTTCCCTTGGTTTTTTTATTGTTCAACTATTTCACAAACTTGGTTCATAAGTTGTATCTTAGTGGCAGTTTGACTGGTTGCATAGGCTGATAGTATTCTTAGTGTCATGTGTTTGTGCCAATTTTTTAAATATTTTTTTGATGTTGTGCAATGTTGCTTCATGGTCTATAGGGTGTTTTCCACCTTGGTGAAGTGTGAATTTGATTGTTTGATAGTGTTAATATCAGGTTGGCCAACTTGGTGTGTTAACGCTGATTTTGGATGATCCTCGTGGTTTGTGGAAGCTTAGTGTAGCATGTCAGTGTAGATTTGGGTCCTAATTAACCCTTGATTTTGTCTTCTCTCACTTCTTTCCATCACATAGGTGTTTGGTGCCAACCTATTTGGTGGTTGCACGTTTGAGGTGCATATGTTTTATTGAAGCTAACCTAGGAAAGGTTATTTGAGGTTGCATAAGAGATATATGCAAGGTAGATATTTTGGAGATGTGTGTGGCATGGAATGATGTATGTGTGATTATGTGTTGAGATTTGAGTGCAAGAAAGAATTCCTAAGACTACAGGAAGCATTGAGCAGGAGATTCATGTAGTTTTGTGTGCCAAAAGTCATTCGAGGTAGTGAGTTGAAGGTTGCAGATGGTAAAGAGAAATTATGGTGGTTTCTCTAGTAGCTCTGAGTTAGTGAACCTCCTTGTAACTCTTTCTTGTAATCTGAAAGAAGTGATCTTCCTAGGTAGTGAGCCTTTCTTTTTGGATAGTGACTCATCTGGGAAGTGAGCCTTTTGTAATTGATTTGTGTTTTCATACAATGAGTAATACCTCACTGTGGTTTTTCTCTTATAGGGTTTCCATGTAAAAAATATAGTGTTCTATTGTGAATTTTTTAGATGTGTTTTTTTTTTTCTACATTCTTAATAGGTTTTGAAGGTTTTAAAGCACAACTGATTTACCGCCTAGTGGAACCTTCAAAATTTCATGTTTCGCTGATCTAATGTGTTTACTTCGGTGGTTTCTTGGTTTTGAAATGCTACAAGGGTTTAGGGTTTTATGCTATAGGGTTGGTTTTACCTAGCATATTTCCTTTCCTTCTTAATCCTTGATCTTTTGGTCTAATTTCCCTTTGACTTGTTGTGGTCAATTTCTAGTCATTTAAAAACAACTTAAGTCTTTGGTACCCATGTTTGACCAGTCCCTTACGTCTAGGGTTACCGTCTCATGCCCTTTTTGAAATATCTTCCCCATGGTTTTATTCTCCTATGGTTGAGTTCCATTTTATTCATCCATTGTCCTAAGTGTTTATCGTGGGTTGGATCTTATGTCTATCTACCTCATGATCCTAAGTGGTCCCCCTTTTAAAACAACTTATGAGTGCATGTAAATTGTTCCTGTTTAATTCATGGAATATCACTCGATGTATCACCTATCACGCATTGCTTCATGAGTGCTAGCCTTGTATTAGTGATGAGTGATGGAGATTTTTATTTTTATCATGGCTTTTCTTTGCAACCCGGGTAGGTAAAGGACCTCAAGTTTCATATTAGTGATGCATAATGTGAAGTCATTTGTTTTATATCACTAGTAGGTCTTGTATAGCTAGTTGCTATAATGCTCTAAGTTCCAAATTGGAAATGAGCAATAACACTTTAGCCCTTTGTATTGTTGGCTCATCACCCATCGTGCATTGTCTCTCGCTGTCCATTTTCCTATTGGCGATGAGCGATGAAAGTTGTAGCTCTATTATTTCAAAGTGTTGTATCGATAATCTATTTGCTACTGGGAGTGAAGCCCACCATAACCATTGATCTTGTAGCTAAGACACAAATGGCTAAATCTTGAACTAGTGGTACTTTTCTTCCATCACTAGTGTGACTCAATTATTGAAAAGTAAATGAGTGATGAGCAATGGATGGTGCTATTACATGTTCACATCGTTGGGGTCCAAAGCATCACTAAAAGTCCTTTTTGAAGAGATTTCCTATTAGTGATGAGTGATGGAGGAAGCATAAAGACAAGGGAGGATGACAATATAATGGCCAAAATTTCATTGCATATATTGTTCATATCACTAATGGCATACACGAAGGAAAATGAATATTGGTGATGAGCAATGGAGAGTTAAGCCCTATGAACATCACTTCATCTCAAGAAATTGCTATTACATTTTGACGCATGGAGAACACATTGGTGATGAGTGATTGGGGAATTAGGGATATTCAATGGAATATTCCTCCCATTATTGGTTTCTATTGCATCATGGATCCATTCAGGGAGGAAAAGGATGAAGTAGCAATAGAACAATGGAGCCACATCAAGGTGATAGTGGAATTTTGGTGAGATTGTCTCAAGAGTCTTGTTATGCCTTGCATAACCACCCCATTTTAAATTTGATTAAAATGGGACCCTCTTTTGCTTTCGCTCTTTGTGTTTTTCCCCCTTCGATTTTGAGGTTTTTCTTTGCCTTGACATGTGCTTAATATGTTTATCTTGCTTTCCCAAGTGTTTTCCCAAAGTTGCATATTGAAAATATTATGTTTTGGGTGAAGTTCAAGTTTTTACCCTAGTTCGGGATTTTTTGGTTTGTCTGAATTTTCCCGGATCTCTTTCAAACTCTGGTTTCAATGCTGTTGTTCAAGTTTTTGAGCCAATTCAGGATTTTTTGGTCCGTCCAGATTTTCCCGGATTGCGCTCGAAGTTCGGCTCGACCTGTTTTACACTGCAGTTCAGAGATTTATGGCCTTCGCGGAATTCTGCTTGGGTCGGATTTTTTTGGATTCTATTTCGCTGTCGAGTTCCTAAATTTATCCATTCTATCTTATCTACACCATTAGTGCACCTGGGTGAGATTTCTGAGGTTGAATTTAAAGGGATTTGGGATCGCTTGCTCTCATCTTTGTTGTGTTTTTGTTCTTACATCTGAGGTTCCATGAGTTGAAGCTTGAATTTCTTGATTTGCTTATTGATGCATGGATTTCTAGTGTTTCAAAGTTGATTTGGTCGCTAGGGCATCCAGGTTAGTAGCTCATTATGTTTGTGGTTGAATTTGATCTATTCATGGTATGTGGTTTTGGTCCTAGCTCTCAAGTTGCTATTGATTTTTGATGCTTTGTAATTTAAATTCGTCTGGGAGCTAGACTCTACGTGATTGATGATTGAATATGTTAAACTAGGGTTGCGTTTAGAGTTCAAGGATTCTCAATGCTTATCTGGTATTTCACCCTAGTTCATCTGGTCAAAACATTCAACTGTATTGCATGTCGATGAGACACTAAATCATGTCTCCCCGATGCCAAAGTGTCCGGTCATAGATCCTGTTGTCAAGACAAACGTTGTCGGCAGGGATCACTCTGAACTCACTCATCTCATCGATGACTTCCAAACATTCCTTCGACAGGAGTCATGGCGATACGTATCCAAAATAGCTCCATCGGCGAGACATCTACCGTTGCAGTAAGATATAGGTTTCATTTCGATAGGACCAAATGTCATGCCAATCTTCGGGTTTTTGCCTAACTTTGGGATTTTCCTGCCTGGTCAGATTTTCTCAGATTCCTTCAATTTCCCAGAAATGTGTTGGTGTTCAAAGTTTTGCGCTCTCCGCAGAATTCCAGTCCAACCGGATTTTTCTGGATATTCTGCCAAGCTTCGAGTGACTTGAAATTGTTGGCACGTGAGTGATTTAGGTGATGAATGCTTGATATTCCATGCTTATTTTGATAGATTTCACAATGTTATATGCATTCCTTCTTCACTCGAGCTATCTATTGGTGAACCTTATTCCTGCTTCAGGATTCTCCATTCTGGCTAGATTTTCCCGATTTCCTTTGGTTTTTTGAAGTGCGAAGTTCTAAGTCATCCACGGAATTCTGGTCCTGTCGGATTTTCTTGAATTTTCTGCTATGCTTTGTGGAATTTAAGAAATTGGATAAAATTGATGAATCTAATGATGAATGCTTAAACATATCTTGCTTTAGCTTGATGAATTTCACTGTTGTATGTTGCTTGTGTTCATTTTGATGATCTAGTGTTGATGCTTAATGGTTGAGTCTAGCAAGGCATCGGCTAGAAAGGCTAAGAGACACAGAGGGATCCTCCATCACTGAGGCAGAAAGAATGAAGTTGTACATAAAGAGTAGGATTCCTGAGGGTAGGATGACATCAGTCTGGTTTGAGGTTTCAGACCCGAATATGAACACCTTGCTGTGAAGGACTAAGGCTATCATGGGATCTAGTAACTGGGCACCAGCTGGATGACACATCGACCTGCAGTGTAGTCATTAATCAATATCAATCCAACAAGAGAGACTGGGATAATACGATGGGACAGATCTGAAGAATAATATTAATGCTATTGAATGGCGAACTAGGGTTTTTCCTATGCCACTTGTGAATAGCTTGTAGAGGAATTTCTTGATGACGAAGGTCAGAATGGGACAAGGTATGGGTGAAGTGGGGGATGTATTTAATGCAAAGTTGCATCGAAAGTTGCGCTCCCTCATCATTTCACTTTGCCTCTTCTTCACACGTTTTAGTTTGAGTTATGTGGCAAATCCTGGGCTGATCTGGTTGGTGCCCTTGCATTTAATGTATGTTTGACTTTGTTTCGAATTCTTCTAGGGCTGACTTGCTATGTGACCAACATATTGTAAACCCTAAACTGGGCCGACACATTTGACGCATTTTATAAATATGGTGTTTTGCCTCTTTTGTAATTATTTTTTTAAGAAAGTTAGAGGCAGGTTAGAGAGTAAGTTTTAGAAGAGTTAGACGAGTTATAAGTGGAAGAAAAGTTAGCGAATTAGTTAGCAAGTTAGGGTTTTCTTAAGTAAGTTAGACATTTTTTTTGCAGTTCAGCAAGAGGAGTTGATGTATCTTCCTGATTTTCTTAGCATAGATGGAGATAATTTGAAGACATGGGTTTTCTGTACACTGGTGATCTTGCAAAATTTGTAAATGTTGCTTATCTTTTTAATTGACAGTAGGAGCAGCCAGGTTTAAACCTACTTTATATTATGCTTTAGAATGGTATTCATTTTGGGTTAATCATTTGATTTGAAAATCTTTCAAGGAATGGAATTTTATCTTATGTTTTGTTTGAATGATGATTTGCAATCTACTATTACAGTTTGCACTGTGAATGAATGAAACTTTGTATCAATTATAGGTTAATTTTATTCTACAGTTCTAGTTTAGGAATTCCTTGGAAGGTAACAAGTCTGATTAGTTGAATGAATCAACATTCTTTTAAGTTTGAAAACCTTGATCTATCTTTTTCAATTTCTTTAAAACTACCGGTTAAAGTAGGTTTAGATAGATGTTTGATCTTGCAACAATTCAAAAGCTCAAAACCAGCAGGCCCCTTCAATATTACAGCCATATTGACCACTTCGTGAAACAACAATGTTGTGAACCAACATCAAAGACCTTGGGAGGTGATCTATTTGATTATTAACTCTCTCTTTCAAGAGAGGTGAGATAATTTCACTTTTTATCTTACTTGCATGTTGTGGGTCAACTTGGCACCTCAACAGGAACTAGCGCTAGAAGGAGGGCCAGAAGAGAAAACTGGATAACATTGGGTCTTTCTCACCAGATAGGTCCCATAGAGTTCTTTGATCAATTGAAAACCCACCACCTTTGATAGAACTTGAGATCCCAATGAGACACAAGATCCACAGGGAAACCATTCTACCACCCTTGTTAGCTCCACTCACTCCACCAAACTTTTCACCAATACCCCAGTTGATACCTATGAATCCACCACCAAATCCACCTTAATTGCCATTATAGCTGGTTCATCCCATCCAACAGCTGGCTTAACCTCCACCACCGCCGCCAATGGCATTTTTTTGAATAATCCCTCTCCATTGGGGACTATTCTTGGAGGCTTTCATGATATGCCTAAGAATCCTAAGAAATTTTGTCCCAAATACATTCATGGTGAATCAAGGAGTGTTGAGGAGCACATACAAGCTTTTAAGGATGCTTGTACCAGAGCCCAAATAGCTCACCATGATGTGGTTTGTAGGTTGTTCCCTTATTCCTTAGGGGATATGACATACAACTAGTACCTAAATCTTCCACAAGGTTCTATTCTGAGCTGGATAGATCTGGAGAATGCTTTCATTAATCAGTTCAAATTTTATGTGGTTCTAGCCATTTTGTTCCATCAATTTGCTACCATTAGGAAGGAGCCATGTAAATCATTTCCCTTGTTTAATACAAGGTTTCAACGAATGTATAGGAGATTGCAAGGCCCCTATCTAGTTGTTGAGAATAGTACCATTCAGGCATATTTTAGAGTTATAGACCCTTTGCTTGGCTTGTACCTACAAAGGAATTATCAGCTGACAGATATTGATTCTCTATCTAAAGTTTATCATCTAGCCATCAAGCTGCAACATCAAACTAGCTCTGAACAAGGGAACTTGGGAGGAGGTTTTCCTTCTATGGGGTATCAGATGCCTAATCCAACCCCTTTATTCAATACTATCCCAGGGATGTCTCCTTCCCATTATGGGCCTATGTCTGAGTTGCAGACTCAATCTCCTATTCCATTCTTTGCCAATGGAGCTCCTGACTTCTCTCAACAATCACAGGCTCATCACAGTCCACATGGTCATCATAATCAAGCTGGAATACCAAATCCTGTCAGTCAGCCACCTGTTGTTAAGAATGTTGAGAGTGAAAGGATAGCTAAACTCACAAACGAGGTAGAGACCCTAAAGAAAACTCTGTCTCAAGTCACAAATGACATGGCTCAGCTTAAACTGAACCCCTCTCAGAACCAAGGTAATTATGATAATCAAGGTAATTACCCTAATCATAATAATAATAATTAGGGTAATTATCATAACAACAACAATCACAGCCAGAGGAATTATCAAGGCCAAAACTTCCCTAACCAAGGATATTAAAATCATAATAGAGGATATAACCAAAGGCCTAATAACAAAAAAAAATGGACCATAGGGCCAAATAATGGTGGGGTTTCTCACAATTATCAAGCTAATGAGGACAAGCCACATACTACAAATGTGACTGACCTCAATTTTATGACTAACTAGTGCAGACTGCATGATACTGCAACTCATTCCAAGGTGAATTGTCTTGAAATGGAGAAGGTTGTGAAGATGGCACAGGCAGATGCCCAAATTTTCCAAGGGAATTCAAATAAAGGAGGTGGCTCAGTGGATACAACAATGGCTTATGACCTCTTTGAAGAAGAACCTTCATTCCCAATGCAGAATGAGAATGAACTAAAGGAAGATGTGTATGATTCCCAAGCCTTTCAGAAAAAGGGAGGACACTTCCTAAGAAACCATAATAAGGGTTTGTTCACTACATCAACACCACCTAACCACATGGTGCCTCAGAATCAGAGTGCTGATAACAACCCTCCTCAAGCGAAGGGTCTTCCTGACTTCCCTAGCAAAGGTAATTCATCTGGTGTTTTCAAATATAATGCAAGTTATAACATAGAATTTGATATTGTTTCTAAGATACAGAAATAGAAAACCTCTTTATCATACATTGACATCCTAAAATGGTGCCCTTCCCAACAAGATATAGTGCTGAAAGCTTTGGAAGAAGTTGATAAATCAAAAGGGAAAAACAAGGTGGCACCTGCTGCAGACATGAATGCAGCTTTGTTCAGAAACAAGGTAGGGACCCCACCATTTATTTTAAGTTTGAGAATCTGTGGGAAGAATCTGCATAATTTTCTACTAGATTCAAGGGCTTCTGGCAATGTTATGCCATTTTCTGTATGCAAGAAATTGAGATTGAATCCTATCCAAAAAAACAAGAAGGTCATCCAACTTGATAAAACAAAGGTTAATGTAGTTGGAGAATTGAAAAACATACATGTACAAGTAGGGTATGACCCTAGGATTCAAACCAATATGGATATTCAGGTAGCAGACATTCCTGAGACTTACGGTATGCTTTTGAGTAGAGATCTAATGAAGAGTATAGGGGGATATATCTCCCTCAATTTTTCACATATGTGGCTACCATGGAGGGGAATTCCTACGCAAATTAGGATTGAGAGTGAACCTCGCCTCAAACATATCATCACTGAGTATGACTATCCCAATGAGGTAGCTTATTTTGAAACCAAAATAGGGGTTTATAAAAGAGAGGAAATTCTAACTCTTTCATTTCTTGATTCTAATGATTTTTCAATGCAAGAATTCCCTGATCCCATGATTAGTGTAAACCAGCAGGTATTGATCATGAAGCTGCAACCAGATCAACTAGTCTTAGGGGAAGATATCAATTTCTGGAGTCTTCTACTCCTAAATTGGTGTAGGGTACACTACCAAAATCATTCAGAATTGACCTGCCAACCTTGCATCAATGTTCTAAATCATGTTTTCCAAACTGAAGAAACTAGCCCAAGTCACCTTGAGACCGTTTCAGATCACTCCTCATTTGAAACCAAAAATGAAATAATGTTAACCAGGGATAATATACCTTCAGAGGAAGTCCCTCCTCAAACTGAACTTACCCGGTCATAATACCGGACCAACATAGTTGTGTTGAACAACCCCAGGGTTTGTTTGATACCCCTGAACTCACAAGTATACCAAAACCCAAGGGGTTAATCAAAGATACATATAACTTTTAGAAAGATATCCTAGGATTACATGATATATCTAAGTAGGAATTGGATATTGCACCTGATGAACCTATTGAACACCCATTCTCAATATTTGATGAAAAAGATCAAGTGGCCCTACCTATGGTTCATCTTATCCAAACACCCACAACAAGGTCAAAGAGATCAACCCCAGCTCATAATCAGCTATGGACCCTCACGTTTGATGGATCTAAATCTAAAACAGGGTGTGGTGCTAGAATTGAGTTAACCAACCCAAAAGGGAAAACATTTTTTGCTTCTTACATGTTACAGTTTGGATACACTAACAATATAGCAGAATATGAAGCATCAGCTCAGGGACTGATGTTTGCACATCAGAAGAAAGTTACTGCCTTGATGGTTAAAGGAGATTCAGAAGTGATTATCAAGCAAGTACGCAACCAGTACACATGTCACAATAAAAGGTTGGCAGCTTATAGAAATCGGCTGTGGAACATAATTGAAGACTTTGATGCTTTTGGGATTAATTTAATCCCTAGAGAGGAGAATCAAATAGTTGATTCATTAGCTATTGCCCCAAGCACCCTGGAGCCCATGCAAGGCTCCAAGCTCAAGGGATTCTTAGTAGAATTGATATCCACCCTGGTTGTCCCTGATAATGTCAAGAACTTTCAAGTCTTCGATGATGATCGACATATCCTTGCTTTTCTAGCAAGCTCAGATGTTTTCGAAGGACATATCATTGATGAGTCTGCCAGGGATCAAGGAGACTTGAACCCCAAAGACTGTGATACAAAAGGTGTCCTCAATTTGAAAAGAAATAACATTCACAAGGGAATGGTGGCCTTAAATAATTTTTTATTTAGATCTAAGGGCTTGGAAAAAGGTATCAACCGAAGATAAGGGAGGTGAATATGAAATTGTTAACTTAGCTGAATTTGGCCCTGAAAGGAATCTTTACATAGGGAAAGCCTACCCTAAAGCAATTAGAGAAGATATATTGAGGGCATTGAAGAAATATATTGCTGCAATATCTTGGGGGTATGAAGATCTAAAAACATTTGATACTTTTGTGATAACTCATACTATTCCTTTGAAGCCTGAAGCTAGACCATTTCGGTAGAAACGTCTTGTTAATGCCCTGATTGAACCACTAATCCTTAAGGAAGTTCAAAAATTGCTTTCTGCAAGAATAATCTTCCCTGTACAACATTCAACATGGGTGGCTAACTTGGTTCCAATTCATAAAAAGAATGGGGAGATCAGGCTATGTGTAGATTTTAGGAATTTGAATAGAGCTTCAGAAAAAGACAATTACCTACTCCCTTGTCTAGATGAAGTCTTGCAAACTTTCAATGGGTCTCAAATGATGTCGTTCCTGAATGGTTATTCTGGGTACAATCAAGTGATCGTTAATTATGAAGATAGAATGAAGACAACCTTCACTACTAAGTGGGGAACATTTCCTTACAAGAGGATTGCATTTGGTTTGATAAACTTTGGAGCAACCTTTCAGTGTGCAATGGACGTAGCGTTCAAAGATTTGATTGGTAAGTACATCATCATTTATATGGATGACCTGATAGTATTCTTTACAGATAAACTAAACCATGCTATAGACTTGGCTAAAGTTCTTGAAAGATGTATCCAATATGGTGTTTCTTTGAATCCTAAAAAGTGTGTGTTCGGGGTTTCTGAAGGGAAAATTTTGGGACACATAATCTTAGAAAGAGGGATATTGATAGATCCAGACTGAGTTGAGTCTATTCTAAAGTTAACCATGCTAGGAAGTAAGAAGGAGATGAGATCTTTCTTCAGAAAGATCAAATTTGTGAGGAATTTTATCATAGGTTTTGTAGAAATTGTTAAACATTTGAACGAAATGATGAAGAAAGATGCTAGAATAGAATAGAGTAATGAGGAAAAGGCCACTTTTTCTTAGGTTAATAAATCCATTTCAGAGGTGCCAGTCCTCACTAGTCCTGACTACTTGAAGCCATTTTATATTTATTCTTTTGCTTCTGAACACTCATGTGTAGCTGTCCTGACACAACGAAGAGAGGAGGGGGATAAAAGGCCAATTGCCTTCATGAGCTCTTCGTTTAAGTACGTTGAAGTCAAGTACCCACCTCTTGAGAAACAATATTTTTCATTGGTTAGAGCTGTCAAGAAGTTCAGGCATTATATCCTTCGAATTCAAATCATTGTTGTGGTTCCTGATGCTACTGTGAAGCCTCTACTTATGTAGAGCAAGTTGGGAGAATGAAGGGGGAAATGGATGGCTATTTTGTAGGAGTTTGATCTGGAGATTCAACCTATGAAAATTTTCCAAGGTCAAGGCCTATCTAAAGCAATGGCAGATGCTAGTAAGAACATTACTTGTCAGTAGTACACAACACAGTCCTTTTCTAATGACTCTTGGTATGTCGATATTATTCATTTCATGCTCAATAATCGGTGCCTAGAGGGAATGAATACAACTCAGAGGAGAGAACTGAGAATGAAAAACTCCCATTATATGCTTAAAGGAGGATTGTTAGACAAAATTAATTTTGAGGGGGTTTATCTATGATGCCTTGATCGACGAGAAGCTAAGCACATAATTGCTGAATTTCATGGGAAACATGGCACGGGTCACAGTTCTGCAGATTCTTTAGCACATCAGATCCTCAGATCTGGTTATTATTGTCCATGTGTGTTTAAGGATGCCCACCAACATGTAAGGGCATGTCATATATGTCAAACTTTTGCATCAAGAGAGCGTTATCCATCCATGCCATTGCAGCTTGTCTATGAGGTAAGGCCATTTTCCCAATGGGCACTTGATTTTATTGGGGTAATTAACCCAAATTCTTCTACAGGACATAAATTCATTTTGATTTCCATGCATTACTGCACGAGATGGATAGAAGCTATACCTTGCAAGAATATCCCAACAACCAAGGTAATCAAGTTCCTCACTAAATGCATCACAACCAAGTTTGGAGTACCCTTTGTGCTGGTATGTGACAATGGCCCTTCCTTTTCTTCTACCAAGTTCATTTCATGGGCTTATGATCATATGATTGTTTTAAAGTATTCTTCAAACTATTATCCACAAGGAAATGGAGTTGTAGAATCAACTAATAAGAATCTCCTAGGAGTAATAAAAAAATTGTTAGAGAACAATCCTAGAGACTGGCATACCTAGTTAAGATTTGTGTTATGGGCAGATAGGACTAGGATCAAGGCTGCATTGAAGAATTCACTGTTTAAGCTAGTGTATGGCCAAGAGCCTATGTTCCTTATTCATTTGCAAATACCTATCCTGAAATTTATGTAGGAATTTTACTCTAGTGATGATAGGATTGAAGTAAGGTTATCTGGCTTGCTGAAATTAGAAGAGCAGAGAGATGCTTCTTTGCAACAATTCTTTAGGCACCAAGCTATTGTCAAACATTGGTTTGAAAAAATAGCCAAAGTCAAGGCTTTCAGGATATTAGACCTTTTCTTACTATGGGATAAAGCCAATGAAAATAAGGGTGACCACCAAAAGTTTGATAAGCTCTGGTTGGGTCCCTATCAAATTGTTGAAATCCTAGGAGAAAATGCTTTCTAGTTGAGTAGTTTAATAGGAGAACCTATTCCATTGCCTATCAATGGACAGTTTCTCAAACATTATTTTGGGTCATAAAAGGTTTGGTATTTTGTTGGGTTTTATATATGTAAATAGTTTGTTTTTCCGTTGGTTTTTTCTTTTCCTTGTTTTTTTGTGTGGGGACCTTCATTTTATTCAATTGAGTAAGGGGGTTGTTATCTGAAGTATACTTTGGTTACTAGGAGAGAAGTTGGTTTAGATATTTTCAGGTTTTTTGATTGGATTATTTTGTTTTAAATTCATTGTTTTATGTCCATTGTCAATGCGAGTTGTGGAAATTCATTGAGAACAAGGTGTAAAGTAAGAAATATTCACTAACTACGATTGAATCTATCACAAATCATCATAAACATCTCCTTTTGTAATGGTATATTTATCTTAGGACGATGGTGTTGCAAGATTTGAGTGAAAAATATGATTCCCTGGATGCTATTATGAGGCCCATGGTAGTTTTTAACCCAGTATAGATGTTGGAGATCTGACATATTGAGAAGGAATTGAATGAAGGAAAAAGAGAACTATCTAAGAAAAGAAAACTCAATACTGAATGGGTGATTCCAGTATCTCTATCGAGGCTATGGACGTCTGACTGGAAGTAGAGAAATGTTGTGAGAAAACTAGAGGTATCTCTGTCAGAGCTATGGACGCTTGACTGGCAGGGGAACAATGCCTAGGATATCATTACACAATAGTTAAAATGAATCAACTCATGTAGTTCAAATCTTGCCAATAATTGTTCAAAAGATGAGGAAAAATTTGTAAAAGGGTGATGCACCATCAAGCACACACATAGATTCAGAGGTAGCCAGTGTTGAATTACATTTGAGATTCTAGCTCAACCTTGTTTACTAAGACTAACCTAACTAGAATTGTGATGTCCATAAACTAGGAGTTCTGGGTAACTGAATCCTTTAGTTTTCTGAAAATGGTTAAATCATTTTCCCAACCAAGTCGCCAATTGTTATGCCTTGCATAACCATCCCATTTTAAATTTGATTAAAATGGGACCCTCTTTTTCTTTCACTCTTTGTGTTTCGCCCCCTCAATTTTGAGGTTTTGCTTTGCCTTGGCATGTGCTTAATATGTTTATCTTTCTTGCCCAAGTGTTTTCCCCAAGTTGCATATTGAAAATATTATGTTTTGGGTGAAGTTTGGGTTTTTACCCTAGTTCAGGATTTTCTGGTTCGTTCGAATTTTCCCAGATCTCTTTCAAACTCCGATTTCAATGCTATTGTTTAGGTTTTTGAGCCAGTTCGGGATTTTCTGGTTCGTCTGGATTTTCCCGGATTGCACTTGAAGTCTAGCTTGACCTATTTTACACTATAGTTCAGAAATTTTTGGCCTTCATGGAATTCTGCTTGGATCATATTTTTTTGAATTTTGTTTCACCATCAGGTTCCTAAATTTCTCCATTCTATCTTGTCCACACCATTAGTGTACCTAGGTAAGATTTTTGAGGTCGAATTTAAAGGTATTTGGGATCGCTTGCTCTCATCTTTGTTGTGCATTTTTTCTTACATCTGAGGTTACATGAGTTGAAGCTTGAATTTCTTGATTTGGTTGCTAGGGAATCCAGGTTAGTAGCTCATTATGTTTGCGGTTGAATTTGATCTATTCGTGGTATGTGGTTTCAGTCCTAGCTCTCAAGTTGCTATTGATTTTTGATGCTCTATGATTTAAATTCATCTGGGAGCTAGACTCTGTGTGATTGACGATTGATAAGTTAAACTAGGTTTGTGTTTAGGGTTCGAGGATTCTCAATGCTTATCTGGTATTTCACCCTAGTTCATCCGGTCAAAATGCTCAGTTGTATCACATGTCGGTGAGACACTATATCGTGTCTCCCTGATGCCAAAGTGTCTGGTCATAGATCCTATTGTCAAGACAAAAGTTGTGGGTAGGGATCACTCTGAACTCAGTCATCTCACCGATGACTTCCAAACATTCCATCAATTGAAGTCACGACGATACGCATCTAGAACAGCTCCATCGGCGAGACATCTACCATCGCCGTGAGATATAGGTTTCATTCTGATAGGACCAAAGGTCACGCCGATCTCCGGGTTTTTGCCTAACTTTGGGATTTTCCTTCCTGGTTAGATTTTCCCATATTCCTTCAATTTCCCAGAAATGTGCTGGTGTTCGGAGTTTTGCGCTCTCCACGGAATTCTGGTCCGGTCGGATTTTTCTGGATTTTCTGCCAAGCTTCAAGTGACTTGAAATTGTTGACACATGAGTGATTTAGGTGATGAATGCTTGATATTCCATGCTTATTTTGATGGATTTCACAATGCTATATGCATTCCTTCTTCACTCGAGTGATCTATTGGTGAACCTTATGCCTACTTCGAGATTCTCTGTTCTGGCCCGATTTTCCCGGTTTCCTTCGGTTATCCAAAGTGTGAAGTTTTGAGTCATCCACGAAATTCTGGTCTAGCTGGATTTTCCCAAATTTTTTGCTATGCTTTGTGGAATTTAAGAAATTGGATAAAATTGACAAATCTAATGATGAATTCTTAAACATATCTTGCTTGAGCTTGATGAATTTCACTATTGTATGCTGCTTGTGTTCATTTTGATGATCCAATGTTGATGCTTAATGGCTAATTTAATGGTTTTATATTGATTTTAAGCTAACACTTCGATGAAAATGTTGTCAACATTTGGATTCTCACATTGGTATTTGATGGATGCAGGCTGAGTCTAGCAAGGCAACGACTGGAAAGGCTAAGAGACACATAGGGATCCTCCATCATTGAGACAGAAAGAATGAAGCTGTACGTAAAGAGTAGGATTCCTTAGGGTAGGATGACATTAGTTTGGTTCACAGTTTCAGACCTAAATATGAACACCCTGCTACGAAGGACTAAGGATATCATGGGATCCAGTAACTAGGCACCAGCTAGATGACGTAGCGACATGCAGTGCAGTCATTAATGAATATCAATCCAACAAGAGAGACTGGGACAATACGATGGGACAAATCTGAAGAATAATATTAATGCTATTGAATGGCGAACTAGGGTTTTGCCTATGCCACTTGTAAATAGCTTGTAGAGGATGTTCTTGATGACGAAGGCTAGAATGGGACAGGGTATGGGCGAAGTGGGGGACGTAGTTAATGCAAAGCTGCATCGAAAGTCGTGCTCCCTCATCATTTCGCTTTGCCTCTTCTTCACGCGTTTTGGTTCGAGTTATGTAGCAGATCCTGGGCTAATCTATTTGGTGCCCTTGCATTTAATGTACATTTGAATTTGTTTCAAATTCTTCTAGGGCCGACTTGCTCTGTATTGTAAACCTTAAACTGGACCGACGCATTTGACACGTTTTATAAATATGGCTTTTCGCCTCTTTTGTAATTTTTTTTTTAAGAAAGAGGTAGGTTAAAGAGTAAGTTTTAGAAGAGTTAAATAAGTTAGAAGTGGAAGAAAAGTTAGCGAATTAGTTAGCAAGTTAGGGTTTTCTTAAGTAAGTTAGATGTTTTTTTTGCAATTCAACAAGAAGAGGAGTTGATGTATCTTCCTAATTTTCTTAGCATAGATGGAGATAATTTGAAGACATGGGTTTTATGTACATAGTGATATTTCCAGATTTGTAAATGTTACTTATCTATTTCATTGACAGTAGGAGCGATGAGGTTTAAACCTACTTTATATTATGCTTTAGAATGGTATTCATTTTGGGTTAATCATTTGATTTGAAAAGCTTTCAAGGAATGAAATTTTATCTTATATTTTGTTTGAATGATGATTTGCAATCTATTGTTACAGTTTGCACTATGAATGAATGAAACTTTGTATCAATTATAGGTTAATTTTATTCTACAGTTCTAGTTTACAAATTCCTTGGAAGGTAACAAGTCTGATTAGTTGAATGAATCAACATTATTTTCAGTTTGAAAACCTTGATCTATCTTTTTCTATTTCTTTAAAACCACCGGTTAAATTAGGTTTAGATAGATGTTTGATCTTGCAACAATCCAAAAGCTCAAAACCAGTAGGCCCCTTGAATATTACAACCATATTGACCACTTCATGAAGTAACAATTTTGTGAACCAACATCAAAGACCTTGGGAGGTGATCAGTTTGATTATTGATTGTCTCTTTCAGGAGAGGTGAGATAATTTCACTTTTATCTTACCTACATGTTGTGGGTCAACTTGGCACTTCAACAATTCTCTTCAACATATTGATATGGTGATGTTTGCTGCAATGATAAAGGGATTCCCTTTGGAGGGCGGGAATTATATTTTTTAGCAAGGATGCAAATATAACTACTTTTGGGACATTTGAAATGAAATTAAAATTATCGTCAAATGAAAATGGGACAAGATGCACATTCTAGCCTGAGGCATGTTTGCTCCTCTGTCTCTATAAGAAGGAATTCATAGCTAAATGTACATGGTTTTTATTTTTGAGAAAGGCCTTAGCTTTAGGTTTTCACCATGAAAGAGGTTATGTACTATAATTGATGAATGCTAAGGGTAAAGGTCCATATGCTATAAATCCATATATTGTAATGCTCCTATAACTTGAATACACAAATATCAATGTGTACTGTTATGTGATTGTCTCTATGTCTAGGATGTAACACCTTTTAAATTGAAATAACAAGGTTATTAAGGTTCTTCAAACACATTTTTTGTTTGAGTTGTTTGTTTTTTTTTCTTTCCATTCAATGAATGGTGTAAATGCTTGCAAGTAGGTAATGAGGATATTATATTTTCAAGTGGATTGCTAAGTAGCATTTCATGACAGGCCTAAGTAGACCTTTCTGCCATAATGTGATGGAAGCTTGAAGGTCATCAAGATTATGTTATAGTATTATGATATGAAGTGTATGATATGTGACTCTATAACCCAAGGAAGACAATGGTCTTGTACAGTTTTCTTTCCTCATCTTTAGAAATAATCTTCAAATTTAAAGTTATTTTCCCTACTTTGTTTTATGTTTATTTTTTCTCTCAACTTCATTCCTATAAAGGAATGAGAACAAGGGGTGTACCATTATTTATGGTGCCCATACACACTCTTGTTATATTGTATGAAGTTTATCTACTTTGCATTGTGTTGCACCATAAGTTGAATGCCTACATCCAGTGTCACATAGGATAACCCTCAAAGGTTTTGCATAGCCTGAAGTGTAGGGGAGAAAGATGCAAAATCTATCTCCTATTCATTATCCACTAATCTTGAAGTTCTTAAGCATAAGGATTGGCTATCTTTTAGAGTATTTTCAAGGTTCTACTAGAAAAAAAACCAATAGATTGATGACTCTACTAGGGACATTAGAGGAGTATCCATTTGGAAAGAGTCAAAAAATATGATGAATCTGAACATTTGGCTCAGATATTGAAGTTTTTAGACCTAGAAGAGGTTTTCTTGTAGTAAATTTTAAAGAATTTATGTGTGACTCTACTATTTGAGGAGACCCAAAATTAATTTCATCTTTTAAAGAGCCTCATAGTGTTTGAAGTTTAGTCCTATATAAAGATGGGTGGTGACTCTATCAAAAGAACCTAATGAAGATGTGAAGAAAGTTTTAGATCTATAAATATTTCCAGTAAGGAAGGAAAATTTATAGTAGCAGCAACATGTTGACAGTGTTTTCTGCACAACAACAACTCAGACAAAATATAATATCCTATCTCTCTTGAAAGGTAAATCTCTATCAACAAGCCTCAAGAGATAACCCCAAGGTTTCTAATGTCAGGTCTTCAAAATGCATGAATAGCTCAGATAATATGTCAGAACTCTCAAACTTATTAGATATTGCAATATAATGATACTTAAAATTATAAATCTAATCTAGATTTTAAAAGAAATAACAAAAGATAAGGGTTCAAAGAGATTCTAAGATTAAAAAAAGATTCCTAAGACCAACAATGTAAATGAAAAAACACCCAAAGTGGACCAATCCTTCAAAACCAATTCTTGTTTAACCTAGATCTAATTTGCAATCTCACATAAATAGTGCAATCTTCTAAGGAATTGAAGATTTTCAGACCATAAAGCATCTACCGAATTCAACCCTATTTTACAATTGAAATGAATAAATACCCACAGTTAAACTCAACACACAAATTTAAGGCCTAGGCTAACTTTACATAGCAACTTACAATCACCAAGCTACTAAAAGTATGGACCAAGGATTGCTCAAACACTTCAAATATCAAATCATAAACACCATTGCATCACATATAACTCTAAATCTAACATATATGTAATGATCTCAAAGTAATCTCAAAGAGATGGAATAACAAGAACCGTGAAAGATGAAACAACACAAGAAAGAGCACCTTACTTATATTGAAACACCCAATGTTGCAACAATTCCAGTATTCTATGTAACAACACTTTCTCTCAGAAAATACTAACTCCTAACTCTAGCTCTTGCAACTATCACTTAGCTTTCTCTAATTTCTAACCCTTACAAATGAGGCAAAATGCCCAATTTATAGAAATCACTCATTAGGTTAGCTTAGAAGACTTTTTTAATAAAATAACAATTTTTTTATTTAATATTTGATACTTCTTCCAAGTTGGCCTGGATTCTCCAATAGCATTTTTGTGTGGCACAAAATTCAAGGTCGCCCATCTTGACTAGCTAGGGTCACATGTCTAGCACAAAAAACTAGGAAACTGGCTACTGATTATTCTCCTTCTCTCCCTCTTGATTGGATCTCAATTTAACAAATAATTCTTTTGACTTCTACAATATTTCTCTTATATCTTCTGGATTTGGAACTAGAATAAACTTCACCCTAGTTTTTGGATTTTTCAATTCCTCCAAATATTGTGGCATAACTTTATTCCACTCCATTTGCAGCTCATGATATTTATCCAATTTTGAAATGTAAATAGTTGCATCTTCTAGATTCTCCCTAAAAATTGGAGCACCATCATATGGAGCATAAACTTCATGTCACCATGCCTGCAATCTACCAACATTCATATTCTTTTGTCCAAATTTCTTTCTTCCAGTGACTATCTCTAGGAAAGTGATACAATTGTTATACATTTCCTTCATTTTTCCTTGAAGCTTCATTATTTTCTTCAATTCCTTAGTGAGAAGCTCCTTCCTATAATTCCATACTTCTACCCATTCTTTTATCTTGCCAATTTTATCTTGGGAGAAGATGTCCAACTTGTCCATGTCTTCCTTTGGTACTTGTAGAATCTTCTTCAATTCATTAATAGTGGACTTATCAATTTTATTGCAATCTGCAACAAACTGAGAGGTGTGCTCAAGAAAATTAGAGGCATTGGTATATATCTTCATAATTTTCTCAGTTTCCTCATCTCCTCAGCTGCTCACATCCATAAGCCAACTATTTGTACATTGCACAAAAGACTTTAATATTTCAATCTCATTGACTGCCTCCTTAGGCAAAAATACTTTAGGCACAACTCCTTCATTACCCATAGTTTGCAGGGGCTTCATTAAATGTTGCACATACTTATACACATCATTCATTTTCTTTTTCAATCTTTCATTTTCCTTTGTTTCTTTATCTAATCTTCTCAAAATGGCCTAAGAGGACTCCTGAAATTCTTCTTTTTCATAGTCCTTAGTTGTAGGCCCCAGATTAATTGTTTGTACCTTGTAGTCAGAAGACCTGACCTCATCCTTGAACTTGTCTGATGGAGGGACAACAACATGAATGACCCTGTTATTAAATTCATCTCTTGCAATCTTGGAAACTATTTTAGCTCTTTTTCTCTATTTCGGTTGCCCAAATTGTTCAAGTAACTTATCCCAACTTGGGGTCTCTTCTTGCACAATAATTGGATTTTTACTAAGCCTCCTTTCCAGCCATTCTGGAGTGGTAGATGTTTCGATTGTTACCTCCCTATCAGGACTATCAACCACATTTACTTCAGCATCCTTCTCAACTTTTGGTTGATTCTTTTGTCCTTCCTTTTCTTGATTAGAACTATCAACAACATCCTCTTCATTATCAGCTTCTTCCTTAGGATTATTATGTGGCTCATCCACTATTACCTTCTCAGGAGACTTTTTCATTTTACCTTGGACAACCTATGATTCTATATTCTTTCTTTTAGCTCCTGAAGTTGATTGCTTCATTTCTTGCACAAATCTTCTCCATTCTCCACTATCAAGAGTAGAAATGTTGCCATCTTTCCCATTTAACTACTCAGGATTGTTAGATATATTTCCTTCTTATAAAAGCATGTCCTCATCACTTTGTATGTTTTGATGTAAGGAAGGTGGAGAAGAAATGGGAAAATTATTTCCTACAACTTATCTCTTCTTCACATCATCCATAGGTGCCTCTTCATCTTTCAATTCTTCTTCTGTTATCTTCACTTCTTCTATCCGAGCATCTTTCTTCTTGGGAGAATTTCTCCTCACATAGACTTGGGGATTTTCCCCTGAACTTTATAATTCAACCACCTTTGCAGAAAATTAAGCATCTGTAGTAGCTTCATCCTTCCTAGCTTTTGCATCCTTCTGTCTCTGTAATTATTCTTCTTTTCCTCACTAGTTGTGAGGTCTCTCCTTCAATATGGGTGCTAGCCTAAGGAACCCTTTGGGTTTGTAGTTGGATCCTAGATCTTCTCTTGATGGATATTGTTTCTTGAAGGGCCTCCTCATCATGAGGTGCAGTGACCTCATCTCCCTTATTGGTCTTAGTTGTTTCCTCATCATGAGACTCAAGGTCTCCCATTAGATCATAGGTGAATTTAACACCTTCAGCTTCTCACTCTAGTACTTGATGTTTGACCCACAGCCTGGAATATTTCTTAATTGGCTCAATGATTTGATTTAAATTAGTTATCTCCTCTTCAGACCAATTTATTGGAGGCAATGGCTTTTTTCTATAATGTTCATAGTCATGGTGTTGAAGAAGATCTACTTCATCATCTTCCACCTAATCTAGTACCTCCACAATTCTATATAGTTTGATTAATCTCAAAGGCAATCTGGAGAACCTTCTTCTGATGGCCTCCCATCTATCTTAATAGTTGGCCCAATAGTCCTCAATGTGGTTTTTGTGTCTAAAATTCCTATTGGCTTGCTTCATAGCCTTTCCATAGGGATCAAAATTTTCTCTATTAGTGTGAGAGTATAACTCAAATTGAGTCATCTCCTTCTCAGAATGTTGAGCACTCTAAATAGAAGGGAAAGCGTCCAATGCTCCTACTCTTAATGGGAATTCTAATCCCAACCCTTTCTTCTTTATGTTGCCTCTCTGTAAGATTTCCTAAAATCCAACCATCTTCTTTGTCAGTTCCAATAGAATGAGCTTGTTAGTGGGATACCAAGGTAGTCTGAGAGGGACAACTGGTGATCCTTGCACTCGAATGTATGTAAACCTTTGGAATTGAATGAACCATTGGCCATAGTTCTTTATCAAATCCATTGCATCAATAGAGATCCTCATGTGGAGGGCATCTTGCAACAATCTGGGAATGTACATGAAGAAAGCATCATTAGCCTTCCTGTAATTAGATGTTTTATACTGCAA
>VDFB02105785.1:520933824-520945194 GCA_007258455.2 Sequoia sempervirens
AGTCTAATTACAGATGCATGAAAGAGATAACATAAACATAGTATTTGACACACACATATGGACACCAGATATACGTGGGAAAACCCTTATGCGAGAAAAACCCACCACACCAAGAGAAGTCACTTTGTATTACAGTAACAAATAATTACATACATAGTTCTAACTTATCTTTCAGATGCCAGATTACAACAATTTTCACAATGATCAATCTTGTATAGGAACCTTCAAGTTACAATCTTTATAGAATAGAAAACACTCTGATACAATTCAAACTATTCACACAACTGTTCTTCGAACCAACCAAACCCACGAGCATCTGCAACTTCAAACTATATTCATGTCGTTCCCTATCTATCAAACTTCCACACAAAACTACCTCAACAAACTGTCTTCCAATAGTTCCCATTCGGCTTCTCTAATTGGTCTACAAGACACCACATAGGATGGTCTTCACTAGGTCAAAAAACTTTAGTCTATGTTGGCATGTCGGTGAGACACTAAGCGTAATGCTCCCTGATGCCACACACAATAGCATCTGATATCGAGTTTCCTCGTGGCAATAAGTTTCCACCGAGCTTACAACCGTTGCATCGACTTCAACATTTCTATCAGCAAGACTTACCGCTCGCTAAGAGGTTACACCAAGACTTCTTAAGTTACACCGAAGCATCCAACAGTCAGCAAGACATACTGCCATCGCCAAGACATCACAACGAATACTTCATGTTAATCCTAGTGCATCCACCAGTCGACGAGACTCATTGCTTTCGCCAGGACTTCATACTGAGGTCCATAAGTCACATAACATGAGTATTCACATCGGAAAGACAATCGTCTTTCACCAAGACATCCTATCGAGTTCTTTATGTTACTCTAAAGCCTCAAGTCATACTGAACAGTCAGCAAGACTTCTTTCCATCGTTAAGACCTCACAGTGAGATCTTTCATGCTACCTCGAGTGAACACCGTCGGTGAGACATTCCTTATCGATATAAGTCATACCGAACTCCAATACTTTCCCCGAAGACTTCAAACAAAAACACTATCGGCAAGACATCCATATCGGCAAGACTTCTTATCGATCCATCTCAGGTTATACCGATGTATACTATCGATGAGACAAAGCAAACATCACCGAGAGTTTACAACAAGACCTCTGAGTTACCCCGAAGACACCAAGTGAATGCTATTGGTGAGACATTCATATCAGTAAGACCTCATATTGAAACCTTAAACCTTTCAGCCAAGTCTCTCCGATATACGATTGAATAGCCTGTTGGCCAGAGATCTCCATGGGCGGTGAGAGGTCACACTGAATGCACCTTGTCACAGCGATAGGCTCCTTCAGCGAGACAAAAGCAAGGTCACAACGACTTGTACAAATCACAATGTGTCAAAGTTGCCAGTCGGCCAGACATTAACAATATCACACTGATTTGGCTCCAATAGAGGTTATAGTCTGTGATGATTTAGGCACATGTTCTTTGCACTAAGCCAAGTCTGAAAACATTGCCATTATATATTTGAAAACCACAATCACCACTAGCATGTTTAACCATATCACTATGCTTTCTGATGTCACCATTGACATTGTCAATTTGACAATCAAAATAAAAAACTGATTGAAATCCATTATCATTGTGCCATTTTACCAGATCCAACTCATTTTTATGTTCCACTAAATGCTCATCCATCTGAATTGAGAAATTAGAGCACTCATAGTCTATTTGATAGTCAACATCATAAATGTTAACGTCATATTCAGCTTGCATATCAAACTTAAAATTTTCATAAACACTTTTTTGTGCAATATGAAAACAACCCTCAAGTGCATCAAAAAGAAAAATCCCATATTCAGGAACCTCTTTGAATTGGACACCATGACACAAGCACACATCTAGGCATTTTGATTTAGCTACATCAAAACACTCCTTGGTGTCATTGAAATGAAGATCATATGCATCATCAACATCCCAAAACTAGGTAAATGTACTTATCTCAGGTTTAGTAACATAGTCTAATTCATTCTTCAAATCATAATTCAACTCAATGTGAAATTCTTCAAAGGAAGGCTCAAATAATTCAGAACTAATAGGGTCAACAGAAAGACACTCATGTGCATTGGTAACTTCATGTGCATCATCAATTGATAGGTATGCTGACCCAAATGTGGAGATTCATTGTAATATGAATGTTTTTCATTAGCAATTAAGTAATAATATTAATTCTCTTTCACATGAATGCATTCCTCATTGAATGAAAATGGATCCACTTCTACAAAGAAGCAAGCATATTCCATATCATTATTGATTTCATAAGCTTGTAGCTTCACAAATAGATCTGAATTGATACATTTATGAATGTTATGCACATCAACATTATCTTCATGCATCACAACCATTTCCATTTCTGCTTCACATAAGGAGTCACCAGTAGTAGAGACATAATCATGTTCCTTAGCGTCATACTCAACCTCACCAACATATTCACCATATTTGGCACTATGCTTAAGATCTTGATATTGAACACACACATTTTTATCTTCAAAGTCATCATCATTCATAGAGTTAGTATGATCTATTGATGGAAAATTTGAATTACATTCTAGGTATTCATCAAATGATATTTTTTCATTCACTTGTGAGCAAGTGACTTCATGAACATTCATATGATCACATCCTTCATGTGAAGAAAATACCTCTTAATCATCCTCATAAGAGCATTCATAATCCTTAGAAAACTAATTAGGTTCATTGTCATTATTATCCTCATCATAACAAAATTCATCACTACATAAACCTTGCTTAGAATCTTAAGAAGGAGTGCCTAAAATTTCATTTTCAAAATCATGACCACTGATTGGAAATGAGACCCCTTTAACAATTGCACATGTATATTTATCTTCATCATTGATATATATATCTCCATATATATTGCTTGTGGGTTGGTTACAATAATTATCCTCATTCAGATAAGATGGATTTTCATTTTTTGATATACCTTTTTCAGTTATGTACATTGTGTTCTATTTTTTCTCAATTGGACAATTGCTATCTATATTTTGAGACACCATATTTGGTGCATAATCACATCAGGATCCTTCAACAATATTTATCCATTCAAGTACTTGATCAAAACTATGAGGTTTCAATTCTTTTGGCAAGGTACTCAGCCCTAACTCATAGATTTCACAAAAAAAATCAATGCACATTGAATCCTTAGGTCTGAATTTTTTTAGGGACCTCTAACAAGGCATCCAAAAACCTTCCAAGCAAATCAAATGGTGATTCTCCCTTATGTCATTTCATGTCAGACAATTCTTGAACAAAAGACATCTTATCAACATTGCTCAAAATTTGTTGATGTTCAACTTGGAGTTCACTATGATTTGCATTATGTAATGATGGATTGATTGTAACAGTAGAAGCATTATCATCTTGACAATAGTTTCTATAGTCTGATCCATGAATTCCATTTGTGTGGTGTGTGCTAGGATAATCAACACATTTAGCTCATTTCTTCATCAAATGCACCAAGGTAAACAAATAATCACAATGCATCATTTGGTCTTATACTTTTAGGAATGTCACCTAATGTTTTTGAAAATCTGAGATTAAAAGTAGGAACCAACTCATCTTCTTTTTGGATGCTCATAAATTTTTGTCTCACTAAACTTGGATCAATTCTTTCACCAAAATTGTTCTATGAATGTTGCCATGAACTCATTCCATGAAGAGATAGAACACACTAGCAAATATGAAAACCAATCTCTAGAATCTTCCTTCAGAGATTGAACAAAGAACTTCATGACAACATTTTCATGGCTTATCTCATAATCTCCCATCAAATCATAAAACTCCTGCAAAAGCTAAGATATTAATTATGAGCTTTTCCCTTTGAACTTTAGCAAGTGCTCCCTAACTTCATTAGGAACAGTGTTTGGGAAACCTTAAATACCATTAAAATTTAATGGTTTATACCTTCCCACAAAGAAAGGCCTTCTTTGATGACATAGCTGGAACTGTGGTTGTTGTTGCATCATAGGATTTAAAAATGTAGAAAGAAAGTCATACCAACAATCCTTATACAAATATTTATGTGATTCATTCCTTTCCTACTTAAAACCATTAACTCTCAACTTTCTTAACTCCCTTTCTATTGGTGCTAACACTCACTAAATAAGGGAACACATTTTTTTCTAAGACTTTCTAACATGGTTTTCATACACAAGCTTATGCTTCTTGAAAACCAAAATATGAAAAATACCTAGATATGTTGTGTTGTGTAGTTTTTGCACACACGCCCCTCTGAAAGCAAGGACCCTCTTTCCTTGTTTTGCTTTCACATTTTCTTTTTGTAGGGTCTTGACTTCATTCCCTTAAGGGATAAGTCCCTTGGTCTAAGTCTTAATTCACCCATGTGCCCAATGATAAACTTGCATTTGAGATGCCCTCTTGCAACTTAAGGTCATGATTCAACCCTTAGGAATTCACTCTGGGTCAAAGTTATGAAAATTTAACAAAACTAGCAAAGTCTTGAGGATTTTTGGAAAATACTAGCAAGCTCAAATTATCCAAACCTTAGTTCGGCCGGATAATCCGAGGTACCTCGAATTATCGAAAATCTGTCCTGGGGTCGCATCTCTGAAATTTCAAATGTCTTGTCATGCATTAATGAGGGGTTATTTATTGCTCTGAATTGGTATTATATTCGATTTGGCCCTCCTTTTTGCTCATTTGCATTAGATTGAAGTAGAGGATAGCCAGGTATTCTTCATAGTGTGTCAAATTTTGGCTCTATTGGGACATTTCTTGCTTGGATTGAGATTACCGTTGGATTTCATCACTCCATTGATTTTTCTAGTTTCTTCTCCAGGGTTTCACATTTAAAGGTATGGTTTTCGATTTCATTCATTTACTTTGGTTTTGTTATGAGTTTAATCCTTTTATCCTCGAGTAATGAATGAAGTTAGTAAACATTTCAATCACAAAGGGTCTACTTCTAGCATTGTTATCTCTTGTTTGGCACGTCTTAGGGTTTCATTATTGTGCAATTCCCTTGTTGTGCACATCAAATCTAGTGAACAAAGGGTTTTGATTGAGTAGTTTCATTTGGAATCATGAGTATTAAATTTGTAAATAGGTGAGTCTCATTCAACTTCCCCATATGATTTGAACCCTAGCTCGAAAATACCATCCCTATGAGTCTAAAATTAAATGCTTAGATTTGAATGGTTTGCAACATTAAGCATGATCATTCAAATGATGATATAAACAAACTGATTGAGTGATCTTTCAACATTGATTGATGATTTCAATTGATTTGATGCCAACATTTTTCAACACTTAGCATTTTTTATCTAGCTAGCCAGATCTTGAAGAATCTGAGCTAGCTCAGATTAACCGAGCCTTAATCCACTTAGATAATCTGAGGTGGCCCGGATTAGCTGAAGACCTCTTACCTTCACTCATTTATACTTAGCAATCTTTGGTCTTCCTTTGATAATTCTTAGGTATCTTGGATTTTCCGAAAAGGTTTTCATCTAGATAATTCAAGATGTGCCAAATTTTCTAATCTTCTTTAGATTGCACACTTAATGTTCACATTTGGATTTCATGTTGATTTTAAGGCTTGAGAAAAAAATTTCATTGATGATTTAATGTTTTATATCTCATTTGTTTCAATTCACAAGTTAGATGCAATCTATTTGCTACCAGGTGGGTAAGTTTGGTGAATTTAAGCTCACCCAGATTATCCAAACCCTAATCCAATAAAAAAATTTAGGTAGGCTCATATTTTCCAAGTTTTCTCTTTTGATCACAAATTCAATATAAAAGAGGTTAATATTTGATCTTGTTCATTGCTTATGATGATTTTATGTGCTTCAATGATAAAAATGGTCATGTTAAGAGTGACTACTCAGTCAAGTTTCATGAAGTTTTCTTTGAATTTATTGCATGGATTATTATAATGTGTTATGTTGGTGCTTTCCTTCTGGTAATTGTAGTCTTGTGCTAACAGATGCAGGTACAAGAAAGTCCAAATGAGACTGCCAAAACCAAGGCTACTCTAGCACAAGAGGAAGTTAGAAAGAGGCAAGAAAGGATGAAGTATGATTTCAAAGGAATTTGGCCTGAGGCAAAGATTTACTCTACATGGTCAAGGATTATAGACACCAACATGGGCCATATTGAATATGATGACTTCCATCAGAGGATGTTTGGAAAGGCACGAACTGAGCTGGCTCAAAAAATCACCCACATAAGACTAGCACAAGTAGCAGGATTTGCACCCACACAACTATGCCCAAAGATAGTTTTGGAGTGTGCAAAGCACTATGATTCTAGGAGAAGGATCATCATTGGGCCTCAGGGGAGAGTGGTGGAAAATTTGACAGAGGAATCAATTGCAGAGGTCTTCAACATTGCCTCCCATCACAAGTTGATTAAAGAGATGAACATTGGGGAGTTTACTAAATTCTATGAGGAATATCCTAATAGAGCCCTAGAGATAATGAACAATGCTTGGATACTACAGCCAAAGCCCCAGTATTCAAAATTTCCCAAGCAACTGCACATAAGTGATTTCTAGCTGGAGTACTATGATATCATAACCCTCCTGGGAAGAGTTATGGGAGTGGAGGAGGGGCATATATTCCAACCTTGGATGTTCCACACCATTACTCGGATTGTAGCCAACAAACATTATCATTGGGAAAGGATCATTAACAATAACATAGATACCCAATTAAGAAGTGTGCAAGAGACCAATAAGTTTACTATGACTTCATATTTAGTATATATGTTGGAACATAAGAACAAATACAAAGGTCTCAATTGTAAAGGAGTCTTGGGGAAAGATAGGATATGGGAGGTATATCCTCAATTGCAGTATAAAACATCTAATTACAGGAAGGCTAATGATGCTTTCTTCATGTACATTCCCAGATTGTTGCAAGATGCCCTCCACATGAGGATCTCTATTGATGCAATGGATTTGATAAAGAACTATGGCCAATGGTTCATTCAATTCCAAAGGTTTACATACATTCGAGTGCAAGGATCACCAGTTGTCCCTCTCAGACTACCTTGGTATCCCACTAACAAGCTCATTCTATTGGAACTGACAAAGAAGATGGTTGGATTTTAGGAAATCTTACAGAGAGGCAACATAAAGAAGAAAGGGTTGGGATTAGAATTCCCATTAAGAGTAGGAGCATTGGACGCTTTCCCTTCTATTTAGAGTGCTCAACATTCTGAGAAGGAGATGACTCAATTTGAGTTATACTCTCACACTAATAGAGAAAATTTTGATCCCTATGGAAAGGCTATGAAGCAAGCCAATAGGAATTTTAGACACAAAAACCACATTGAGGACTATTGGGCCAACTATTAAGATAGATGGGAGGCCATCAGAAGAAGGTTCTCCAGATTGCCTTTGAGATTAATCAAACTATATAGAATTGTGGAGGTACTAGATTAGGTGGAAGATGATGAAGTAGATCTTCTTCAACACCATGACTATGAACATTATAGAAAAAAGCCATTGCCTCCAATAAATTGGTCTGAAGAGGAGATAACTAATTTAAATCAAATCATTGAGCCAATTAAGAAATATTCCAGGCTGTGGGTCAAACATCAAGTACTAGAGTGAGAAGCTGAAGGTGTTAAATTCACCTATGATCTAATGGGAGACCTTGAGTCTCATGATGAGGAAACAACTAAGACCAATAAGGGAGATGAGGTCACTGCACCTCATGATGAGGAGGCCCTTCAAGAAACAATATCCATCAAGAGAAGATCTAGGATCCAACTACAAACCCAAAGGGTTCCTTAGGCTAGCACCCATATTGAAGGAGAGACCTCACAACTAGTGAGGAAAAGAAGAATAATTACAGAGACAGAAGGATGCAAAAGCTAGGAAGGATGAAGCTACTACAGATGCTTAATTTTCTGCAAAGGTGGTTGAATTATAAAGTTCAGGGGAAAATCCCCAAGTCTATGTGAGGAGAAATTCTCCCAAGAAGAAAGATGCTCGGATAGAAGAAGTGAAGATAACAGAAGAAGAATTGAAAGATGAAGAGGCACCTATGGATGATGTGAAGAAGAGATAAGTTGTAGGAAATAATTTTCCCATTTCTTCTCCACCTTCCTTACATCAAAACATACAAAGTGATGAGGACATGCTTTTATAAGAAGGAAATATATCTAACAATCCTGAGTAGTTAAATGGGAAAGATGGCAACATTTCTACTCTTGATAGTGGAGAATGGAGAAGATTTGTGCAAGAAATGAAGCAATCAACTTCAGGAGCTAAAAGAAAGAATATAGAATCATAGGTTGTCCAAGGTAAAATGAAAAAGTCTCCTGAGAAGGTAATAGTGGATGAGCCACATAATAATCCTAAGGAAGAAGCTGATAATGAAGAGGATGTTGTTGATAGTTCTAATCAAGAAAAGGAAGGACAAAAGAATCAACCAAAAGTTGAGAAGGATGTTGAAGTAAATGTGGTTGATAGTCCTGATAGGGAGGTAACAATCGAAACATCTACCACTCCAGAATGGCTGGAAAGGAGGCTTAGTAAAAATCCAATTATTGTGCAAGAAGAGACCCCAAGTTGGGATAAGTTACTTGAACAATTTGGGCAACCGAAATAGAGAAAAAGAGCTAAAATAGTTTCCAAGATTGCAAGATATGAATTTAATAACAGGGTCATTCATGTTGTTGTCCCTCCATCAAACAAGTTCAAGGATGAGGTCAGGTCTTCTGACTACAAGGTACAAACAATTAATCTGGGGCCTACAACTAAGGACTATGAAAAAGAAGAATTTCAGGAGTCCTCTTAGGCCATTTTGAGAAGATTAGATAAAGAAACAAAGGAAAATGAAAGATTGAAAAAGAAAATGAATGATGTGTATAAGTATGTGCAACATTTAATGAAGCCCCTACAAACTATGGGTAATGAAGGAGTTGTGCCTAAAGTATTTTTGCCTAAGGAGGCAGTCAATGAGATTGAAATATTAAAGTCTTTTGTGCAATGTACAAATAGTTGGCTTATGGATGTGAGCAGCCGAGGAGATGAGGAAACTGAGAAAATTATGAAGATATATACCAATGCCTCTGATTTTCTTGAGCACACCTCTCAGTTTGTTGCAAATTGCAATAAAATTGATAAGTCCACTATTAATGAATTGAAGAAGATTCTACAAGTACCGAAGGAAGACATGGCCAAGTTGGACATCTTCTCCCAAGATAAAATTGGCAAGATAAAAGAATGGGTAGAAGTATGGAATTATAGGAAGGAGCTTCTCACTAAGGAATTGAAGAAAATAATGAAGCTTCAACGAAAAATGAAGGAAATGTATAACAATTGTATCACTTTCCTAGAGATAGTCACTGGAAGAAAGAAATTTGGACAAAAGAATATGAATGTTGGTAGATTGCAGGCATGGTGACATGAAGTTTATGCTCCATATGATGGTGCTCCAATTTCTAGGGAGAATCTAGAAGATGCAACTATTTACATTTCAAAATTGGATAAATATCATGAGCTACAAATGGAGTGGAATAAAGTTATGCCACAATATTTGGAGGAAATGAAAAATCCAAAAACTAGGGTGAAGTTTATTCTAGTTCCAAATCCAAAAGATATAAGAGAAATATTGTAGAAGTCAAAAGAATTATTTGTTAAATTGAGAGCCAATCAAGAGGGAGAGAAGGAGAATAATCAGTAGCCAGTTTCCTAGTTTTTTGTGCTAGACATGTGACCCCAGCCAGTCAAGATGGGCGACCTTGAATTTTGTGCCACACAAAAATTCTATTGGAGGATCTAGGATGACCTGGAAGAAGTCTCAAATATTAAATGCAATAATTGTTATTTTATTAAAAGAATCTTCTAGGCCGACTTGTTTTGGCCGACCTTTGATGTAACCCTAATTGGGCCGACCTAATGGGAGATTTCTATAAATTGGGAATTTTGCCTCATTTGTAAGGAGTTAAAGTAGAAAGCTAAGTGATAGTTGCAAGAGCTAGAGTTAGGAGGTAGTATTTTCTAAGAGAAAGTGCTGTAATATAGAATACTGGAAATTTTGCAACATTGGGTGTTTCAATATAAGACATTGTTCCTTGGTGCTCTTTCTTGTGTTGTTTTATCTTGCATGGTTCTTTTTATTCTCTCTTTGAGATTGCTTTGAGATCATTATATATATTTTAGATTTAGAGTTAGATGTGATGCAATGGTGTTTATGATTTGATATTTGAAGTTTTTGAGGTCCATACTTTTAGCAGCTTGCTAATTGTAAGTTGTTGTGTAAAGTTAGCCTAGGTTTTAAATTTGTGCGCTAAGTTCAATTGTGGGTATTTATTCATTTCAATTACAAAACAGGGTTGAATTGGGTGGATGCTTCATGATCTGAAAATCTTTAATTCCTTGGAAGATTGCACTATTTATGTGAGATTGCAGATTAGATCTGGGTTAAGCAGGAATTGGTTTTGAAGGATTGGTCCACTTTGGGTGTCTTGTCATTTACAATGTTGGTCTTAGGAATTGTTTAATATTAGAATCTCTCTAAACCCTTAGCTTTTGTTATTTCTTTTAAAATCTAGATTAGATTTATAATTTCAAGTATCAACAAATTGCAATATCTGATAATTTTAAAGTTCCAACATTTGTTTTGTAAGGTCCCTTTGTGATTACCAAAATTTTCACATTACCTTTGAGTTGTTTCACTACATTTTCAAGACCTGACATTAGAGACCTTGGGGTTATCTCTTGAGGCTTTCTAATATAGATTTACCTTTCAAGAGATAAGATATTTGTATCTTTTCCGAGTTGTGCATAAAACACCATAAACAGGGACCTTTTTATACATACACACATATAGATCTACTATTTCTTTGAACATCTTAGGCTAACATTTCTAATTCCAATGATAAATTCAGATATCATGAAACTGAAAACTTTGACATAAAATTTCATATATCCTCACTAATTCCTTTGCTATCACTTAAGTTGATTTAGCATTAAGCGTTCAACAATTTCATGGAAAATAAAAGATTTTCAAAAAAACTATTTCCATTCACTTATATTTTTTGGAACATTTTCAAAAATATTAAACATCTATTTAAAAAACAAATGTAAAAATATTGAAAAATAAAAGTTTCTCCTGGTTATTCTCCATGGACGCCCCAAAGAATTAATCAAAATAGAGAAAACTGCTTTTTATTTCACCATATTGCTTCACAAGTACGTACAAAATGGTGCAAGATTTTAAAGAGAGAAGGTTTCATTTATGGACATCGAGTAGGTTCTATATGCACCCTTAAATGACACAACATATAGTCTTGTTCAACTGTACTTACAAAACCAGCT
>VDFB02105785.1:520945294-520973802 GCA_007258455.2 Sequoia sempervirens
GTGAAGGTAAGAGGTCTTCAGCTAATCCGGGCCACCTCAGATTATCTAAGTGGATTAAGGCTCGGTTAATCTGAGCTAGCTCAGATTCTTCAAGATCTGGCTAGCTAGATAAAAAATGCTAAGTGTTGAAAAATGTTGGCATCAAATCAATTGAAATCATCAATCAATGTTGAAAGATCACTCAATCAGTTTGTTTATATCATCATTTGAATGATCATGCTTAATGTTGCAAACCATTCAAATCTAAGCATTTAATTTTAGACTCATAGGGATGGTATTTTCGAGCTAGGGTTCAAATCATATGGGGAAGTTGAATGAGACTCACCTATTTACAAATTTAATACTCATGATTCCAAATGAAACTACTCAATCAAAACCCTTTGTTCACTAGATTTGATGTGCACAACAAGGGAATTGCACAATAATGAAACCCTAAGACGTGCCAAACAAGAGATAACAATGCTAGAAGTAGACCCTTTGTGATTGAAATGTTTACTAACTTCATTCATTACTCGAGGATAAAAGGATTAAACTCATAACAAAACCAAAGTAAATGAATGAAATCGAAAACCATACCTTTAAATGTGAAACCCTGGAGAAGAAACTAGAAAAATCAATGGAGTGATGAAATCCAACGGTAATCTCAATCCAAGCAAGAAATGTCCCAATAGAGCCAAAATTTGACACACTATGAAGAATACCTGGCTATCCTCTACTTCAATCTAATGCAAATGAGCAAAAAGGAGGGCCAAATCGAATATAATACCAATTCAGAGCAATAAATAACCCCTCATTAATGCATGACAAGACATTTGAAATTTCAGAGATGCGACCCCAGGACAGATTTTCGATAATTCGAGGTACCTCGGATTATCCGGCCGAACTAAGGTTTGGATAATTTGAGCTTGCTAGTATTTTCCAAAAATCCTCAAGACTTTGCTAGTTTTGTTAAATTTTCATAACTTTGACCCAGAGTGAATTCCTAAGGGTTGAATCATGACCTTAAGTTGCAAGAGGGCATCTCAAATGCAAGTTTATCATTGGGCACATGGGTGAATTAAGACTTAGACCAAGGGACTTATCCCTTAAGGGAATGAAGTCAAGACCCTACAAAAAGAAAATGTGAAAGCAAAACAAGGAAAGAGGGTCCTTGCTTTCAGAGGGGCGTGTGTGCAAAAACTACACAACACAACATATCTAGGTATTTTTCATATTTTGGTTTTCAAGAAGCATAAGCTTGTGTATGAAAACCATGTTAGAAAGTCTTAGAAAAAAATGTGTTCCCTTATTTAGTGAGTGTTAGCACCAATAGAAAGGGAGTTAAGAAAGTTGAGAGTTAATGGTTTTAAGTAGGAAAGGAATGAATCACATAAATATTTGTATAAGGATTGTTGGTATGACTTTCTTTCTACATTTTTAAATCCTATGATGCAACAACAACCACAGTTCCAGCTATGTCATCAAAGAAGGCCTTTCTTTGTGGGAAGGTATAAACCATTAAATTTTAATGGTATTTAAGGTTTCCCAAACACTGTTCCTAATGAAGTTAGGGAGCACTTGCTAAAGTTCAAAGGGAAAAGCTCATAATTAATATCTTAGCTTTTGCAGGAGTTTTATGATTTGATGGGAGATTATGAGATAAGCCATGAAAATGTTGTCATGAAGTTCTTTGTTCAATCTCTGAAGGAAGATTCTAGAGATTGGTTTTCATATTTGCTAGTGTGTTCTATCTCTTCATGGAATGAGTTCATGGCAACATTCATAGAACAATTTTGGTGAAAGAATTGATCCAAGTTTAGTGAGACAAAAATTTATGAGCATCCAAAAAGAAGATGAGTTGGTTCCTACTTTTAATCTCAGATTTTCAAAAACATTAGGTGACATTCCTAAAAGTATAAGACCAAATGATGCATTGTGATTATTTGTTTACCTTGGTGCATTTGATGAAGAAATGAGCTAAATGTGTTGATTATCCTAGCACACACCACACAAATGGAATTCATGGATCAGACTATAGAAACTATTGTCAAGATGATAATGCTTCTACTGTTACAATCAATCCATCATTACATAATGCAAATCATAGTGAACTCCAAGTTGAACATCAACAAATTTTGAGCAATGTTGATAAGATGTCTTTTGTTCAAGAATTGTCTGACATGAAATGACATAAGGGAGAATCACCATTTGATTTGCTTGGAAGGTTTTTGGATGCCTTGTTAGAGGTCCCTAAAAAAATTCAGACCTAAGGATTCAATGTGCATCGATTTGTTTTGTGAAATCTATGAGTTAGGGCTTAGTACCTTGCCAAAAGAATTGAAAGCTCATAGTTTTGATCAAGTACTTGAATGGATAAAGATTGTTGAAGGATCCTGATGTGATTATACACAAAATATGGTGTCTAAAAATATAGATAGCAATTTTCCAATTGAGAAAAATTAGAACACAATGTACATAACTAAAAAAGGTATATCAGAAAAGGAAAATCCATCTTATCTGAATGAGGATAATGATTGCAACAACCCACAAGCAATATATATGGAGATCAATATATCAATGATGAAGATAAAGATACATGCACAAGTGTTAAAGGGATCTCATTGCAAATAAGTGGTCATGATTTTGAAAATGAAATTTTAGGCACTCCTTCTTAAGATTCTAAGCAAGGTTTATGTAGTGATGAATTTTGTTATGATGAGGATAATAATGACAATGAACCTAATTAGTTTTCTAAGGATTATGAATGCTCTTATGAGGATGATTAAGAGGTATTTTCTTCACATGAAGGATGTGATCATATGAATGTTCATGAAGTCACTTGCTCACAAGTGAATGAAAAAATATCATTTGATGAATACCTAGAATGTAATTCAAATTTTCCATCAATAGATCATACTAACTCTATGAATGATGATGACTTTGAAGATAAAAATGTGTGTGTTCAATATCAAGATCTTAAGCATAGTGCCAAATATGGTGAATATGTTGGTGAGGTTGAGTATGACGCTAAGGAACATGATTATGTCTCTACTACTGGTGACTCCTTATGTGAAGCAGAAATGGAAATGGTTGTGATGCATGAAGATAATGTTGATGTGCATAACATTCATAAATGTATCAATTCAGATCTATTTGTGAAGCTACAAGCTTATGAAATCAATAATGATATGGAATATGCTTGCTTCTTTGTAGAAGTGGATCCATTTTCATTCAATGAGGAATGCATTCATGTGAAAGAGAATTAATATTATTACTTAATTGCTAATGAAAAACATTCATATTACAATGAATCTCCACATTTGGGTCAGCATACCTATCAATTGATGATGCACATGAAGTTACCAATGCACATGAGTGTCTTTCTGTTGACCCTATTAGTTCTGAATTATTTGAGCCTTCCTTTGAAGAATTTCACATTGAGTTGAATTATGATTTGAAGAATGAATTAGACTATGTTACTAAACCTGAGATAAGTACATTTACCTAGTTTTGGGATGTTGATGATGCATATGATCTTCATTTCAATGACACCAAGGAGTGTTTTGATGTAGCTAAATCAAAATGCCTAGATGTGTGCTTGTGTCATGGTGTCCAATTCAAAGAGGTTCCTGAATATGGGATTTTTCTTTTTGATGCACCTGAGGGTTGTTTTCATATTGCACAAAAAAGTGTTTATGAAAATTTTAAGTTTGATATGCAAGCTGAATATGACGTTAACATTTATGATGTTGACTATCAAATAGACTATGAGTGCTCTAATTTCTCAATTCAGATGGATGAGCATTTAGTGGAACATAAAAATGAGTTGGATCTGGTAAAATGGCACAATGATAATGGATTTCAATCAGTTTTTTATTTTGATTGTCAAATTGACAATGTCAATGGTGACATCAGAAAGCATAGTGATATGGTTAAACATGCTAGTGGTGATTGTGGTTTTCAAATATATAATGGCAATGTTTTCAGACTTGGCTTAGTGCAAAGAACAAAAAATAACATGTTTGACAAAGGAAAACATTGGTTCTTCTTTTAAATTGGTGGCCTGGGGCCATCAAATGAAGTTTAAATATTGATTAAAGGAGAAGTTGCAAAGCCTCCCAATTGATTTGGCACTTGGTCTAGTCCCCAGAGATTTGGAATCTCGCCATGCCCACAAGGGGAATGCATCCCCAAACATGAGAAACTAGTGGAACCTTCAAAATTTAATCTTCCAATAATCTAATGTCTTTACTTTGGTGGTTTCTTGGTTTTGAAATTCTACAAGGGTTTAGGGTTTTATGCAATAGGGTTGGTTTTACTTAGCATATTTTCTTTCCTTCTTAATCTTTGATCTTTTGGTCTAATTTCCCTTTGACCTATTGTGGTCAATTTTTGGTCATCTAAAAACAACTTAAGTCTTTGGTACCCATGTTTGACTAGTACCTTATGTCTAGGGTTACCGTCTCACACCCATATTGAAATATCTTCCCTACGATTTTATTCTCCTATGGTTGAGTTCCATTTTATTCATCCATCGTCCCAAGAATTTATCATGGGTTGGATCTTATGCCTATCTGCCTCATGGTTCTAGTTGGCCCCCCTTTTAAAACAACTTATGAGCACGTGCAAATTTTTCCCATTTAAGTCGTTGGCTATCACTCGGTGTATCGCCTATTATGCATTGCTTCATGACTACTAGCCTTGTATTGGTGATGAGTGATGGATTCTTTCCTTTGTATTGTGACTTTGCTTTGCAGCATGGGTAGGTAAATAACCTCAAGTTTCATATTAGTGATGCACAATGTGAAATCATTTGTATTGTATTGCTGGCAGGTCTTGTATCACTAATTTCTATAATGCTCTAAGTTTTGAATCGACGATGAGTGATAAAACTATAGCCCTTTGTATCATTGGGCTCATTTCCTATCACACATTGTCTACTGCTATCCATTTTCCTATTGGCGATGAGCGATGAAAGTTGTAGCTCTAATATTTCAAAGCGTTGTATCACTAATCTATTTGTTGTTGGGAGTGAAGCTTTCCATAACCATTGATCCTACAGCTAGGAGACGTGGCCAAATCTTGAACTATCGGTACTTTTCTTCATTTTCTACTATGATTCAACTATTGGAAAGTGAATCAACAATGAGTGATGGACGGTGCTATTACATTTTCACATCAATAAGATCCAAAGCATCACTAGAAGTCCTTTATGAAGGGATTTCCTATTAGTGATGATCGATGGAGGAAGCATAAAGCCAAGGTAGGATAACCTTTTCTAACAGCCAAAATTTCATCACATATATTTTTCATATCCCTGGTGTCAGACATTAAGGAAAATGAATATCAATGATGAGTGATGGAGAGTTAATCATTATTTCCATCGCTTCATATCAAGGTATCGCGGTTACATTTTGAAGCATGGAGAAAACATTGGCAATGGGGGAATTAAAGATATTCGATAGAATATTCCTCTTGTCACTAGTTTCTTTTGCATATCGGATCTATTTAGGGAGGTAAAGGATGAATTAGTGATGGAACGATGGAGCCACATTGAGGTTGTTAGCTCTCAAAAATGTAGGCTAAATGCCTCAAGAGGCTGCCAATCTCCTAATACGCTTTAGGGTAATAGACAAGGTCAAGAGAACTCAACCTTCTACTCTTTAGGTGCTGCTAAACCTAGGCGGGTGTACCTTTTGAATTGAGCAGACTTATCTTATGATTATCCTTCTAAAATTCTTTGTCCACAATGGTAAATGGAAGTGAACAAATGAAACCAAACTTGATAGCAATAGAAAAATCAAATTTCTAAATCCTAAAATGCTCAATGAATAGATATAAAAAAACTGAATGAATTCAAATGATGAAATTGCAGAGACCAGTGCCTTGTTGGGTATGTAGAGTCAAATGAGATCAAGATGAGCAACACTTTCTAGAGAAATTTCAAATTATCTGGCATACATTCTGTTTACAACTTGTATAAACATGCGAAATTGTAACTACTAAGCTCTACTTTAATAATCCAAATGAAACTCTCTGGTTACTGTGATCAACTAAGAGGATTTAGTCTTTACTTGAAAGAACCAATTGATTAATCACATAGATACAACAAATGTGCATTGATAAAATGAACATAAACTTGTTATGTCAATTTAAACAACCAAAAAGAATCAAATTGGAGACAGCTTAGCAATACTTTTCAAAAAACTCAACATACAATTGATACCAAAAATAAACTGCCACACCAACTGAATTTCATTGGAATCCCCATTTGAAAACATGCACCATAGTCTCTAACATGAGAAAATTATTCTACTATATCCATGTCTACCTACTATTTCTAATCTAAAATCTGATGATCATCAAATACAATCGGGGTGCATATATATACACCAACAATCAGGAAACAAATCGCTTCCAAATCATGTCGGCCACCATAGAAATTGGGTAAAATCCATGTTGGCCACAGTGTTTGAATCTTTTACTAATCGCTAATGGAACAGTCGCTGAGATATCTAGAAAGTATGTTGAAGGCAACTATATCGTCAATCGCTCCATCCTGTGTTCCTTTGTTCATTGTGTTGTTCACCTTCGCTGTGACCATTTGTTCGCTATGCCAAAGGCAATTCAGTCATAATCCGCCCGTGTCCTTATTCACTTTCGCCGTAACCTGCCTAAGTCAGGGAGACCTTTCATAGAATACTTCAAGTCATACCAAAAGTCTTCAACCATCCCTGAGTCACTGTGTCAAATTTGTACTCTTGCCGATAAGCATATTTCGTTTGATCCACTTCACTGTGACATTCAAAGTTGGGGAGACGTTATAGAGATTACCGAGTTATAGCGAAAGTCCATAAAAAACATAACAGTTGCTGTGACATAAGCCCCATCTCACCGACAGGCCTATTTTCCCCAAGTATATCGCTATAACATCCAACCCTCGGCGAGACATCACGTAGAGTATATTGTTATGCCGAAAGCCCCGAGCACAAATGATCGCCGAGAGAATGCCAACCTTTTGCCGAAAGAAATCCATTCATTAAATATTGTTGGCAAGACCCGACCTTTTTGTTATGACCATACCCCAAAAATTATGACTTTGGCTGAAGTGAACACCTATGCAAAGTTGGTAAGACATACAAAGATTGCCATGACATCCCACCGAAAGCCTTGTCTCACACCGATAAGTCTATTCCCCACCGTCGGTCGGTGAGACAATAAGGTCTTGCCATGACATTACATCGATGTCGAGACCTATGCTGAAATGTGTATCATCCATCATACCAGTCGGAAAGACAAGGGAGCCTCACCAAGACCAAATGCCTATAACTCCAAGCTTTGCCGATGAATCCTCAAATGTGCAAGTCGGTGAGACCCGACCTATTCGGGGAGACCTCACCCCGGTGAAAATACTTATGCCAAAATACCTTTCCTCTGTCGCTAAAACAATATGAGAGTCATGCTGATAACTGCCAGTGAGTAAAATCCATTCACCATGACACAGGAAACATCTTGCCGATAGGCAACATAGACATTTACAAGCAAAAAAGCGGATCGGGGAGACCCAGAAATTGTCAAGCTAATACAGACTATGATGTGAAAAATGCAAGACCCGATAGAAATAATGCAAAATGTAAGAAAAATGTCATGATGGAAGGGAAGATGTGCTTACGATAAGGACTCATAAGGGACTTAGGGAGATGAAAATTTGTGAAATCAGGCATAAATTTGTAGTCCTAACAATGGCTCCGTCTGGGGATGAATGAGAGTAAGATCATTGCAAGGATCCATAATCTATGGGTGAGCAGACCAGATGCAAAATGAGCAAAATGGAAAAGGACAAGAAGCAAATGGAATGAATGGAAAGTGAATGCAATATGGAAGTGGATCAAAACCCTAAACTACTATGCATGGAAAATAATTTTAAAGAGGATAAGCAAAAGTTGTCCATGCACTGGCAACCCTAAATCCTCTGTGTTTCAATTTCACCTGTCTTGAGCTGTTACGATCTGAAACTCAAACCAAGCTTTCCCCTGTCAAACACCTAGTTTCATGTCGAGTTCATCAAATTATTCTTGAAGATACTCATGCAATCTTTCTTGTCACTATTATTGCAAGTTCTTAGAGTATCATCATGCTCGGTTTGGCCCAAAATCCCTACACCATCCTATAGTTCAAATTCTTCAACATCTTGGGACAAACCCTTGCTATTTTCAACATACAAAATGCATGCATATTCGATACCACTTCTTATATTATCTCTCTCACTGTTATGAATTATGAAACATTCTCCCAGCTGTATTGAAAATTTACCATCAAAGTGCTTCTTTTGAGAATCAAAAAATTCTGTCATATCAACACTATCTGAAATAAACAAATCTGAAACCTTTTGCACCTCTTTGATACCCCTATGACTCAAATCTTCAATATTAAGCATATATGAACCAATCAAATCCGGAACACTATCATCCTTGGTATGCAAACAAATGTCTTCTCCACATGAGTTAGAAATTTCAAAATCACATACCTCTTCTTAAACAGACACATGCATTTGGTCAACTCCAAAAGTTTCACCATCAACTGGACACAGAGCCTCAAGATCACCCTTATGTATATATCTCTAATAATCAAGAGTTAACAAATCTGAAACTTGCTCACTGCTAAGCAAACAAGTTTCCACATTTTCATTATTACAGTCATACTCATCACTTTTGTCATCGTCAAAAATAGGCCCAGGATCATCAGAGAATGAAAAAACATAAACATTACCAGCACAGTCTTTTGTTCCATAACTTGACACATCCCCTTGTTTATCTAAAAATACCTTTTGCTCAACATCAAGTGGATCTGAAAATACCTAAAATTCATTCCTGGGAAAACCTTTGCAAAACATCATCTGATCATGCAATGGGCTGAAAATTTTTGTAGACTATTCTCAAATTTACAAACCTCCTCTTCATCGAATGTGTCTTCGTAGCTTTCAACTGCAGTTGGAGGTACTATTTGTTCACTACCAAATGGACTCACATTGTCCATTACCTCTTCATCCTGATCTTCATAAGAGGTAGAAGAATCCCCTTGTTGCAGATCAAAATCCACAGGTGCATCTTCATAATTTGAATACTCACTAGATTCCTCACAACATGCACTGCCTTCCTTGTCGCAATCTGTTATGCAAGAGAGATATCTTGTACCTTCATCTTCATTATGCAAGCAATCACAAGAATCATCTTGACTTGCACATGTTTCATCTTCTACTGGATGCATTGTTTGATCAATTCCTCTATACTCATCAAAAATACAATCACTTGAATCAATGATAATGTTCTCATACCTTCTCTTCTCCATGGCATCAATGAACTTATTCACATGATCACAAGCCTAATGTATTGATGACTCAAACCAATATGTTGATTCATTTTTCCATGCTCTTACAAACTATTCAACAAACATGACCCTTGTAGGCCTACAATGAGAAGGTATCTGCAAATAGATATCTATCATTCTATTGTACAGAGAACCTAAATCTTCTCCTTCATACATCCATATGCCAAAAAATGCATCCAAAGGGGAAAATCTGCACTCTGATTTTGTGATGGAGTCCTGGCTTTGAGTATACTCATCTTCTTTTGCTTCAAGTTGTTGATCCTAGCATACATATTTCTGCAAATTCTGACTAAAATCTCCAAGTGGGCTAGAGTTGTGTTGTATTTGACATTGATCACATTGACATCGCACTTGGCATTGATCACATTGACATTCTTGATAACTTGCCAATCTTTGTCTAGAGGGACTGGATACACACTTACTTACTTTGATGGATGTGGAGGATAAGTGCTCTGCTATGCATGATATGTATTGCCTTCATTGTAGAAATTTCCATTTGTAATATCAGGCACTCGAGGGGCCCAACACCTTTTCACATTTGTGTATTCATCTTCATTGCAAAATTCTCCTAATTGTAATGGTTGTTGGTCCAATTGCATCCTTTTCCTTTTCCATTCTTCTATTTCCTTTCTCTGAGACTCATATAGTGCTTTAACCTCTTCATAAGTTAAAGATTCATAATCAACTTGAGGAGCATCACGATCAATAGGTCCGCCCTGATTACCCTCCATTTTCATATCATTGTGTGTCAACCTACTACTGCCAAGAGGAGCTCCAGTATGAACTCCCTTGTATTGAGATCCTCTTCCATGCATACTTGAACAAATGCAATGTTTCTTTCAGAGTCGCCACCTACTTTTCCAAAAGTAGGAAAATGATTCTTTTCTGATCTTCTTCCCAGCGGAATCACTCTTTCTGAATCTTCTCAAATTACAACTTTTCCTCCAATGACTCTATAATGTGGTCTTCAACCGAATTTTCTGATATAGTCCCCAACAGAGTCACCAATTTGTTAGCTCTCAAAAACGCAGGCTGAATGCCTCAAGAGGCTACCAATCTCTTGATATGCTTTAGGGTAACAGACAAGGTCAAGAGAACTCAACCTTCTACTCTTTAGGTGCTGCTAAACCCAGGCGGGTGTACCTTTTGAATTGAGAAGACTTATCCTATGATTATCCTTCTTAAATGCTTTGTCCACAATGGCAAATGGAAGTGAACAAATGAAACCAAACTTGATAGCAATAGTAAAATCAATTTTCTAAATCCTAAAATGCTCAATTAACAAATATAAAGAAACTGAATGAATTCAAATGATGAAATTGCAAAGACCAGTGCCTTGTTGGGTATGCGGAGTCAAATGAGATCAAGATGAGCAACACTTTCTAGAGAAATTTCAAATTATCTATCATACATTCTATTTACAACTTGTATAAACATACGAAATTGTAACTACTAAGCTCTACTTTAATAATCCAAATGAAACTCTCTAGTTACTATGATCAACTAAAAGGATTTAGTCTTTACTTGAAAGAACCAGTTGATTAATCACACAGATACAACAAATGTGGATTGATAAACTAAACATAAACTTGTTATGTCAATTGAAACAACCAGAAAGAATCAAATTGGAGACAGCTTAGCAATACTTTTCAATGAACTCAACATACAATTGATATCAAAAATAAACTGCCACACCAGCTGAATTTCATTGGAATCGCCATTTGAAAACATGCACCATAGTCTCTGACATGAGAAAATTATTCTACTGTATCCATGTCTACCTACTGTTTCTAATCTAAAATCTAATGATCATCAAATACAATTGGGGTGCATATATATACACCAGCAATCAGGAAACAAATCGCTTCCAAATCATGTCGGCCACCGTAGAAATTGAGCAAAATCCATGTCGGTCACAGTGTTTGAATCTTTTACTAATCACCAATGGAACAGTTGCTGAGATATCTACAAAGTATGCCGAAGACAACTATATCATTAATCGCTCCATCCCATGTTCCTCTATTCATTGTGTTGTTCACCTTTGCCATGACCATTTTTTCGCTATGCCGAAGGAAATTCAGTCGTAATCTAGCCGTGTCCTTATTCGCTTTTTCCATAACCTACCTAAGTCAGGGAGACCTCTCATAGAATACTTCGAGTCAAACCGAAAGTCTTCAACCATCCCTGAGTCACTGTGTCAAATTTGTACTCTTGCCGATAAGCATATTTTGTTTGATCCACTTCACTGTGACCTTCAAAGTCGGGGAGACGTTATAGAGATTACCGAGTTATAGCGAAAGTCCATACAAAACATAACAGTCGCTGTGACATAAGCCCCATCTCGCCGATAGGCCTATTTGCCCCAAGTATATTGCTATAACATCCAACCCTCGACGAGACGTCACATAGAGTATATTGTTATGCCGAAAGCCCCAAGCACACATGATCACCGAGAGAATTCCAACCTTTTGCCGAAAGAAATCCATTCATTAAATATTGTCATCAAGACCTGACCTTTTTTTTGTGACCATACCCCAAAAATTATGACTCTGGCTGAAGTGAACACCTGTGCAAAGTCGGTAAGACATACAGAGATCGCCATGACATCCCATTGAAAGCCCTGTCTCACATCGATAAGTCTATTCCCCACCACCGGTCGGTGAGACAATAAGGTCTCGCCGTGACATTACATCGACGCCCAGACCTATGCCAAAATGTGTATCATCCATCATACTGGTCAGCAAGACAAGGGACCCTCACCAAGAACAAATGTCGATAACTCCAAGCTTTGCTGATGAATCCTCAAATGTGCAAGTCAGTAAGACCTGACCTATTTGAGGAGACCTCACCCCGGTGAAAATACTTATGCCGAAATACCTTTCCTCTATCGCTAAAACAATATGAGAGTCATGTCGATAACTGCCAGTGAGTAAAATTCATTCGCCATGACATAGGAAACGTCTTGTCGATAGGTAACATAGACATTTACAAGAAGAAAAGTGGATCGGGGAGACCCAGAAATTATCACATCGATACAGACTATGATGTGAAAAATGCAAGACCCAATAGAAATAATGCAAAATGTAAGCAGAATGTCATGATGGAAGGGAAGATGTGCTTACAATAAGGACTCATAAGGGACTTAGGGAGATGAAAATTTGTGAAATCAGGAAAATTTTTATAGTCCTAACAGAGGTGACAATGAAATTTCAATGAGGCTGTACCAAGAGTCTCTTCGACATGCTGATATGGTGTTGTTTGTTACAATGATAAAGGGGTTCGCTCTAGAGGGCAATAATTATCTTTTTCTGCGAGGATGCAAATATATCTACTTTTGGGATGTTTGAAATGAAATCGAAATGAACATCAAATAAAAATGGGACAAGATGTACATTCTAGCTTGAGGCTTGTTTGCTCCTTCATCTCTATAAGAAGGAATTCATAGCCAAATGTGTGAGGTTCTAATTTTTGAGAAGGCTCTTGGCTTTAGTTTTTGGCCATGAAAGAGGCTATGTACTATAATTTTTGAATGCTAAGGGTAAAGGTCCATGCACTGTAAATCCATATATTGCAATGCTCCTATAACTTGAATGCACAAATATGAATGCATACTATTATGTGTGTTATGAAATAACTTGCACAATGGAAGAATATGATATGAAATATGCTGAAAATACTTGATAATAACTGAGAATAACAAGCCACTTCGAGGGGGCAAACCTCCAAATATCTCTAATGAGAACACACTTCACAACTTGATGATGAAATAGTATTCCTACAACCTCCTCTATATATATACCTATTTATGCCAAGGATATCACCTAGGCCTAATTTAGACACAATTCCATATAAGACTTAGGCTGACCTAAACAACTAAATAACAATATACTAATGATAATATGATTCTAATAGAGAGTTAAGATAGCCACGTTTCCACTATTCATAACCCGACATGTACACAATATTAAGGGCATAACATGCCCCTTCTTCCTTCAAAGAAGCATTGTCCTCAATGCTAATCAAGTTTGGAAAATTTCTTGAATGAACTCCCATCTTCCCATGTGGCATCTTCAACCGGTAAATTCTTCCATTGGATGAGATACTCAGTGATATTTCTATTCCTTAGCTTCTTTATGCATGTTTGAAAAATGCACTCTGGTTCCAAAATGATTCTCCCTTCTTCATCCAGCTCAGGAAGTGCTGTTTGAGTGGGAATATTATGCCCAATTACCTTCTTCAAACATGAAACATGAAAAACTGGATGTATCTTTGTTGTAGGTGGCAACTCAAGCTTGTAGGCAACACTACCATCTTTCCGTGATGATTTGGTATGGACCATAATACTTTGGTGACAACTTCTTATTATTCTTCTTTCTCTTTGCTACTTTAGTGAGAGATTTTCTTATAAGGCTGTAGTCGCGAAGAAGACCCAATCCCCAACTTCAAAACTTCTTTCACTACGACAGTTGGTTTTCCGCTATGTTTCATTCGATTTTGTGCCATGGCTAAATTCCTCCTTGAGTCCCCGAAGTACTTGTTGTTGATGAAGCAAGTGGTCTTCTACTACCTAAACTTTTAGTGAAATTTTTATTGATGATGTGATGGAAGGAGGATGATATCAATAAAGTGCCAAAAATGGAGACATTTTGATGAGCTATGAAAAGAAGTGTTATACCACCATTCTGCAAGTGGTAGCCAATCTACCCACTGGGACTGTTTCTCTGAAGTGAAACAACGTAGATATCCTTCCAAACACTTATTAACAACCTCTGTTTTCCCATCTGATTGAGGGTGGTATGAAGAGCTAAGAGCCAATTGAGTACCCAAACATGAGAATAAATCTTTCCAAAGTGACTAGTGAAGATAGGATCACGATCACTAACAATAACCTTAGGTGTACCATGTAGTTTTTGGATATTCTCCAAAAAAGTTTAGCCACTACACTTGCTGTAAAAAGGATGTGTTAATGCAATGAAATGTGCATATTTAGTGAGCTGATCAACTACTACCATGATGAAATTATGACCTTTAGATTTGGGAAGCCCTATGATGAAGTCCATGGATACCTCTTCCCAAGGTTGGCTAGGAATAGATAAGGGTTGCAAGAGACCCGGGTGCCCACCTTGTCTCCCCTTTATGCCTTTGACACACCAAACATTCAGCCACAAATTTTTGAGCATCACCCTTTAGCCCTTCCCAAAAGAAATCTTGCTTGACTCGATGATATGTCTTCAAAAATCCTGAATGACCACCCACTGGAGACTCATGCAACTCTGTGAGAATCTTTATTTTAAGGTTGGAATTCTTGTAGAGATACAAATGCTCTTTATACCAAAGAGTATCTCCCTTCCAACAAAACTTATCTAAACTACTAGGATCACTTTTTAATTGCTCGATGAGATTACTAGTCGCAACATCATTTTGCCACTCTACTTTAGCTTCCTCCACCCAATTTTCTTGTAATATTGAAAGGGCACACAATAAGGCTTCATCTTTCTCATCCTTCCTTGACAGTGCATCTACGACAATATTTTCTTTCGCTTTCTTATATGCAATCTCAAAGTCATATCCTAACATCTTAGTGACCCATTTTTTTTGCTCTTCAGAAGATAGTCGTTGTTCCAAAAAATATTTTAGGCTATCATGATCTGTCTTAACCTTGAAATGTCTACCCAATAGATAAGGCTGCCATTGTTTCACTGCATGGAGTATTGCTAGCATTTCCTTCTCATAAATAGGTTTTAGTAGATTCTTACCTTTTAATTGACGACTCTCAAAAGCAATTGGTCGACTTTCTTGCATAAGCACTGCTCCTATCCCATTTCCAGAAGCATCACATTCCACAATGAATTCCTTGGTGAAGTCAGGAATGGAAAGTACTGGAGTTGAACACATATCCTCCTTCAATCTCTCAAATGTTGTATTGGCAGACTCATTCCAATGAAAAGAATCCTTCTTCAATAGAGTGGTGAGAGGTGCTTCTATACTACCATAATTCTTCACAAATCTTCTATAGTACCCTGTCAATCCCAAGAATCCTCTCAGCTTAATGGTTTTTGGAATAGGCCATTCCATGATAGCCTCTTTAATTTTGTTAGGGGTCCACCTTTACTCCTTCATGTGAAACCATATGTGTCCCAAATACTCCACCTCTGTAAGACCAAAAGGACACTTGGATGGCTTAGCATAGAGTTTATGATCTTCAAGTATTTGTAATGCTTGGTCCACATGTTGCAAATGTTCTTCCCAAGTCTTGCTGTAAATCAATATATCATCAAAGAATACTAATACAAACTTTCGCAAGAACTTCTTAAAAATGGAATTCATCAAACTTTGGAATGTAGATGGTGCATTGGTAAGACCAAATGGCATCACCAAAAATTCATAATGACCCTCATGAGTCCGAAATGCTGTCTTACAAATATCCTCCTCCTTAATCCAAATTTGGTGATAACCAGATCTAAGATCTAACTTGGTAAAAAACATAGCTCCATTTAAGTCATCTAGCAAATCATCAATGACTGGAATTGGAAACTTATCTTTAATGGTGTACATGTTGAGCACTCTATAATCTGGACACATGCGCCGAGTATCATCCTTCTTACGTACCATCACCACCGGCGAGGAGTAAGCACTTTGGCTATGCCTAATGATTCCTGCCTCTAGCATCTCTTCAACAATTTTTTCTATCTCACTCTTTTGTATGTGTGGATACCTATAAGGCTTGATGTTCGGTTGTTGGCTCCCTGGGACTAATTGTATGGCATGATCATTCTTAGGATGAAGTCCTTTAGGCATATCTCCAAGAACAACCGAAAGTGACGACAATTATAGCTTGCAAATCGATGAGTAGGAGCATTAGATTAAGAGACTTCTAATGAACATAACTAGGCCACAAATTCATCAACTCTTTTCTTAAGCAACTTCTACATTTGATGAGAGCTAACTATTTGTGGGGAATTTTCCTTCAACCCTCTTAGCTCTATTTTCTTTCCTTCTGATTGGAATCTCATGAATAATTCTTGAAAGTTCATCTCAACTGTTCCCAAGGTGGTAAGCCATTGTACTCCAAAACAATATCTATTGGACCCATGGAGATAGCATACATTGGGTGTCGCTGATACCATGGATAATTTAATGCTACGACACTTCCCTGAACAACTAACTGTACCACCATCTGCAATCAAAACTTGAAACTCTGGAGCTGGATATATGAAACAATTTAGACGAGTAGCTAACTTTTCGTTGATGAAATTATGAGTACTACCTGAGTCGATCAACACTGTTACCTTCTGCTTCTTTAGGAACCCCACCACTTTGAGAGTTTGTGGAGCATTGAAACCTGAGAGTGCATGACAAGAAATGATTGGTTGAGAATCATTTGATTCCTCATTTGACTCCATTTCATCTCTAGTATGGGTTCCTCCTCTTCTTCCTCATTGGGACTCTCAATATAAAACAATTTCTTTTCACTACATTTTATGTCCTCGAACATTTCTATCACAACTGAACACAAGTTTTTCTTTTCTCCTCTCCAGGGAGTCAACTTTAGTAGGTTGTGTTGAATATCCTTTTCTCTGTCACATTAGCCCTTGCTTCAGGGAATCAAATATTTCTCCTCTACCCCGCGCATAAGATAAAAAGACTCATTTATGGAACTAGGTCTGGAACATGTGTACCTCTATGTTGAATGTGATCCTTGAGACCACCCAAAAATAAATCATTCAAGTTTTCCAGACTGAATCCACCCCTTTAAGGATAGATTTTGGAATTGTTGAATATAATCCTTAACTCGAGCCTATTTGTTGAAGTTTAGCTAGTCGGCTGAAGAAGTATTCAGGACGCTATTGCTATATTGTGCTTGGAGTTCCTCTGTAAAAATTGACCATGAGACGGTGAGCCCCTTTTTACCTCGATGAGTGCAAAGCCAACGATACCAAATGAATTGATCTGGTTCTAAATATAAGGAAGCCATCGCGACCTTTTGTCCATTTGGGATTTGGTGTACTTCAAAAAAATTCTCCATTTGGTTTATCCATGTTAGAGGATCCTTACCATCAAACTTGCGCATATCCACCTTGGGAAATAAATTCCTAGATCCAATAGGAGTACTAAAGCTTGTGTTAGTAGTGGCTAACCTAGAATTCTCACCTTGGTCGCTTGAGAACTCCTTTCTTGATTCTGCTATGTAGGTGCTTAACATGTTTCGCATGTCCGACATATCTCCTTGTAGGTCACACATATCCATCTTAATTGAGGAAATTTATTCCTTGACCTTATTGTTAATTGAGGAAATTTCTTCCTTGACCTTATTTATTTCTTCATTATGAGTAATATCCTCGATTGTTTCACCATCCTTATCAGGAGTCTTCCCCGGAGTGACAACATTCTTTTTACCCCTTGTTGTAGGCCCCGTCATGATGGAAACCACTAATGTTGAAATAAATCACACAAATGAAACTTAAATTCTCTCAAATTTTTTCTGTAATCTCCTTTAGTATATCTTCAAAAACCCAATAAAAATCAGACGCCAATTCAACAAGATGTGCGAGATATGTAGATTCCAAAAAAATAGTGTAGAAACCCTAATTCTGCAATAATTCGCTTAATTCTGCTCCAATTCTTCTAAAATATGGACTTCAGCTTCTCCAATATGTTCTTCAAAAACCCTTTAAAAATTAGAAAAAAATTCGACAAATTCTGAAAGATATGCTCTTCCCAAAATCGCCTCCAAAATTGAGAAAAACCTTCCCTCTATGGTGCCAAGATCATGCTCTGATACCACTTGTTATGAAATAACTTGCACAATGGAAGAATATGATATGAAATATGCTGAAAATACTTTATAATAACTGAGAATAACAAGCCACTTCGAGGGGGCAAACCTCCAAATATCTCTAATGAGAACACACTTCACAACTTGATGATGAAATAAGACTCACAACCTCCTATATATACCTATTTATGCCAAGGATATCACCTAGGCCGACTTAGACACACCTATATAAGACTTAGGCCGACCTAAACAACTAAATAACAATATACTAATGATATTATGACTTAATAGAGAGTTAAGATAGCCACAAGCCGACTATTCATAACCCGATGTACAATAATATTAAGGGCGTAGCAATGTGATTGTCTCCATGTCTAGGATGTAACACCTTTTGAATAAAAATAACAAGGTTATTGAGGTTCTTCAAACACATTTGTATTTTGAGTTGTCTTTTTTTTTTCTTTCCATTTAAGGAATGGTGTAAATGCTTGCAAGTAGATAATGAGGGTATTGTATTTTTAGGTGGACTGCTAAGTAGAGTTTCATGAAAGGCTTAAGTAGACCTCTCTATCATAATGTGATGGAAGCTTGAAGGTTATCAATATTATGTTATAGTATTATGATATGTGAGTCTGTAGCCCAAGATAGGTAGTGGTCTTGCATAGTTTTCTTTCCTCATCTTCAGAAACAATCTTCAAATTTAGAGATCTTTTCCCTACTTTGTTTTATGTTTATTTTTTCTCTCAACTTCATACCTATAAAGGAATGGGAAAAAGGGGTGTACCATTATTTTTGGCAGCCATACACACTCTTGTTATATTGTATGCAATTTATCTGCTTTGCACTGTGTTGTACCATAAGTTGAATTCCTGCATGCAATGTCACATAGGATCATCCTCCTAGGTTTTATAGAGTCTGAAGTGCAGGGGAGAAAGGTGTAAAATTCATCTCCCTTTCATTTTCCACTACTCTTAAAGTTCTTAAGAATAAGTATTGGCTATCCTTTAGAGGATTGTGAAGGTTCTACTAGAAAAAACACCAACACTATCTCTCTCAATTGTCCTGTGTGTCTAACAATAATTGTGACCTTTTATTTTATTCATTTGGAGCTTTCAAATTGTTTTGAAACATATAAAAATATTTTCCAACTTTAATTTAGCACTCTATCTACTTTACGACCTTTAAAATTATTATTATAGTATTTTTTTTAATATTATTGAGCCCCTTAGTATCTTTATCACAATAAACTTTCTCTTTTCCTCTTTATTAACACTTGAGCTAGGTCTTTAGAGCTAATAAATTTATATAGATTTCCTAAATGACCAGTACTTATATTTTTTGTTATTTTATGAAGAATTTCAAACTCTCTCAATGTGAAGGAGAGAAAAAAATGGGAAAGAAACATAACATGACCTTGAACATGAAAATATTTATAATTTTTTTTTTTGAAGAGTCCTAGCAAGTGGATGGTCAAAATAAAAAGGAAAGAAAAATGATAAGAATAAGGATAAGGTAAAATCTAATTCCCATGGGATATTTAAATATCTTGGTAAATCCAAGGTAAAATATTAAAATAATGGTAAGAAAGGCCACATCAAGAAGGATCACAAGGAGGAGAAGAAATAAAATAATGATTAAGATGATTATTTATATTCTTGAAATTATTAATATGAATTAGATGCATTTTTGTGTCCCTTTCCACATATGGGTGCATGTATGATTTATATAATGCCTTTTCCTACATGAATCCCCATAGGGAGTGGTTTTGTGACTATAAGAAGTTTGATGGTGGAAAGTTCTACCTTGATGACAAATATTTTCAAGTTATTACTAAGCATAGTTGAATCAAGATAAAATCATTTTATGGGAAGATCAAATGCATTTTAGTATTTTTACACACGTTGGGTTTATCATGGAACTTGTTATTTATTATCCAGGTGAACAATTGGAGTGCGTGGGTAGTCTTAAAAAGTGAGGGATGTAAGATAGTTTATAGATATATGCTATGGGAAAAGGGATTTTTTATTTAAAATATTTTCCACCCTATGCTACCACCTATATTTTATGTAAAAATTCAATAGTACCTTCAATAAAGGGAGGTGTATCACTTGATTCCATAACTTTTATACCTAAAACATCAGCACATATAAGATTGGTACTTGTAGTATAGGAACCTAGACCAATTACTCTTGCAAAAGAGGAACTTGTAAATTATTTTTTTTTTGGTGTAATTAACTATTTAATTACATCTTCATAAGTTTACTTAGGAAATCTTTAATTCCTAAGTTATAGGATCTTATCTTTATCTTATCGAGCTATCTTGTTGCTCAAGATAAGATTTGGTTGTTGCATGCTTGTCTTTTATAAGCAAGCCTCATCTTGTACATTTGTATCAATTAATCATGAATCAATCTTGCATGTTGATATAGCAAGCATTCTCGCCATTATTTCTCTCTTGTGGAAGTATTTTCGTCTAGCTTAATGCGATTCACAGTTTCTAACATGGTATCCAGGCTTCGGGGTTTGTGGAATGCATCGATCGAGGGGTTTTAGTTTTGGCTTGAAAGATTTTTCTTTGGAGTGCGGGAATTGGGGTTTCAATAACCTCCTTGATTGAAGTCGAAGGCTCCATGGTCAAGATTTTTATTTGTAGAATTAGATCACTTTGAGTAAAGTTGTTTTGGAAGCAAATTTTTTTCTTTGGAATTTCGATCTTCCAGGCCTTTGTGATTTTCTCAATTTTCACAAAAAAAAATTTGCAAAATATTTTCTGCGCTATTTGATTTATATTTTGGGGCAAAATATTGTATTGGGAAAATATTATTTGTCAGCATATTTGGCATATTATATCAGGCAATATTTTTGTCAAGATTTTATTTAAAATATTTGTAGATCAGTCTCACCATCAGAGGCATACTGTGCTCAGTGTACATAGATATGACCTGTACTAGTTATCGGCCTTTTAAAGTCAATTGGCCATCTCCATTCCTATTGCTCCACATGCAAGGTCAAATCATGTGGATCCTTTATTGTTGCCTGAGTCAGATCCATTGACATCGCTGATCACAGTTCATCGGTGGTTAGATCCACTGCCATCGACTGTCATTGTGTCCTCTTGGCATACATATGTTTGTAAGAGCCTGCACCAGTCAGATATGTAGCTGGCATCCATTGACGAGTACGATCCATTGGAAACCCTCCATCGGCAGTCAAATCATTGGTATCTTTGGCTAAGGACATCAAATCTGATAGTGGGTTATTGGTTGGCATCGGCGGGTACTAAGCATTTTGTCCGGCGTCCTTGATCGGCAATTGAAGATTCATTCGTCGACCGATCATAGTTTTGGTTGCTGTCACTTGGTACGTCACCTGGTACATTAGTTCACTCCTTCATCGGCGAGTACATGTTGTCTCTCCATCAGCCACAGGTACAAGTTTTGTTAAATCATAGTTTTATATTAAATTCTTTGTAAATCTGTGGTTTTAAGGTGTTGTCGGCCTGATACATTGGTCGATATCTCATTGTCTTAAAGTCTTATGCCCACTATTATTAAAGCCGACGGGTTTTTATTCTATTGTTTTGCATTTGAAATGCTCGCGGTCATATGAAGGACCGATTTTTAGCCCTCGGTGCACGAAATTTGCGCCTATTTAGGCTCCACTATTACATTGAAAGCCATTTTAGAATTGCCATTTGCCAGGCCTTTCATTTATCATAACTACATCTGAGGCCATTCTTGAAATATAAAACCGAAAACGCAGAGACCTAAATTTTTGATGGTATGCAAATATTTTGTAGAGATTTTGTAGTTTTGTGCCTCTTTTTCTAGGTTGAAGCCCGATCATCGTTTTTTGCTTCCGAGCTCATATCTTTGTGCTCCGATCTCCAATTTTTTCCAAATTTGCGGCATCGGAAAGGTATTCGAGAGCACTTCAGATCTAATCATGCACTTTTTGCAGATTTGTTTCCAGATTTTCATATTTTCAGTTTGTAACTGATTTGATAGTTTGGGATTTCTTGTTGTAAATTTGCAAAAAAAAAGTGCAAATCTTGTTGGGACAAAGGGGTTGATTTCTTGTATTGTGAGGGAAATTTGTTGTTATCCTCTTGTAATATCTCTTTGTATCATGGATTTTCCAAAAATTGTACTTCTAACTCCATATAACTATCATGAGTGGAAATCTCAAATGGAGTTGTTATTGTTAAAATCAAAGTTGCAACGAATCACATTTGGTCAAGATCCAGAACCACAGGGAGCAAAAGAGAAAAGAAAATGGTTTGATAGAAGGGATGAAGCTCTTGGTAATCTTCTTCTGTCAATTTCTCCAGATCTTAGATATCATGTTGCGTCTTGCACACATCCTCATGAAGTTTGGACTACCTTGGAGAGTCTCTTTGGTAAGCTAGACAAGCTAAGGAAATTTAAGCTGGAAAATGAACTGATGGGTCTTAATCCTTCAGATTTTGACAGTATCCAAGACTTTTTCTCTAAACTCAACTCTCTTAGATTGCAGTTATCAAAATGTGGGGTTGTTAAAGAGGATGAACAAATGATACTTTATATTCTTGCTAAGCTTGGTTCTTCATATTCTGTGTTTGTCTCTACTTTCTATGCTACAATGGATGCTCTTGGCGATACATATAAAATGCCTTCTCTTGATGAATTTGCTGCACAACTCACAAGGGAACAAGCAAAGTTGTTGCACATGGGTACATTGAAGTCTTCAACATCTCAAGCTCTTATTGTGAATGATACAAAAGCTTCAAGTGGCAAAGGAAAGAAGCACAAAAAGGAAACCAAGTCAAATGAGCAAGGAAAAGTTTCTCCTTCACATGGCACTCCTGAGTCCTCATCCTCTTCAAAAGAGGAATCATCAAAAAAGAAGAAGTCCAAATGTGCATATTGCAAAAGGTTAGGACATGATGAGCATAGATGTTATAATAAGAAGATTGATGAACTCACCCACCTTCTTCAAAAGAATAACATTCAGCTGCCCTCATCAGTGTCTTCTACTTCTTCTTCACCATCACATTCAGCAACTCCATCATCATCACAGTCAGAGAACACAACATCCACTTCTGGGCTACATATGAAAGGGCATGCACTCTTGGCCTCTACAAGTCCTAATTCTCAAGGATGACTTCTTGATTCAGGGGCATCTCATCATATGGCATCTTCACAGGAAATGTTCTCTTCTTTTGAGCCTTTTAATTCACCTCACATTCTGATGGGTAACAATACATTCATGAAGGTAAGTGGGAAGGGTTCTATTGGTATTGGGGAAGGGACTTTCAATGATGTTCTTTGTGTTCCTTCTTTGACCACTAATCTTCTTTCTATTTATCAAATTACTCATGGGGGTCAAGGTAAAACAGTTGAGTTCACTCCTGATAGGGTGTATATAAGGGACTTGGAGACTAGGGATATTGTTGCAATCGGGATGGTTGATCATTCATCTCGAGTATATTCTTTTTCACATTTTGCTTCAGAACCTGATAATGTTCCTTTGACTGCATCACACACTCCATTGAGTGTGACCCATATTAGTGAGGAAAATTTTGGTCATCTACACCTTGGTATTTTAGAGACTAGTGCTGAGCTTCCTACACCTCCACCTCCTGCTTCTTCAGCCATTGTTGCTTCTGTTCAGCAGGATAATCATAGTTTTTCAGATCTTGTTTTGTGGGATGATTATTTGACAGGGATTTCTACCTTGTTCCTAGAGTCTCATATTACAGATTTGGAGGACACACTTGAGGGGATTTCTCTCCTCTTTGATGACAGTTTTAGCACAACTGTTATTCCATCTTCTTTGTCTTTGGAGATTGATATTTACGAGTCTCCTCCATCACTTGATTTGTCATGTTTCTTGGTTGAGTCTGGCCATGATTATGTTGTGGCTCATTCAAGCTTGGAGGCTCCTACTCAGTTTTCAGAGGCATACATGTTGAGCGTTCATTCTTCCTCTTTTCAGTTGGATATGGAGTGGCTTCTTCATCAGCTTATGGATTTGTTTCTTCCTAAGGGGAGATGTGTTGCTTGCAGACATTGGGTCATCTTTTGTTTCCAGGCATTCTTCATTGGCTTTGGAGCTTCTTCAGCTTGTAGAGGATATCTTATCTCATCCCTTCCCTCTTATGGGGGGGTCATTTATTGTATATTCATGATGGATGTAGTCCTTGGGGGGTATCATTGAGTCCTCCATACATCATGTTTACATTCGTCATGCCTTTTTTCTTGTTTTCTCTCTTTTGGAGAGGGGTTTTCTTCCCACTGGGTTTTCCCCTTTTCTCTACTTTATGAGAGATTGCATTTCATATGCATCTATAAATGGGTACCTAACATGGCTTAATTTTAAGGACCCATAGTAGTTTAAAATTTATAATCTTTCTCCTAAGTTGCACTTATGGGGGGTGTTGAAAGTGTAATTAATTATTTAATTACATCGTCATAAGTTTACTTAGGCAATCTTTAATTCCTAAGTTATAGGATCTCATCTTTATCTTATCAAGCTATCTTTTTGCTCAAGATAAGATTTAGTTGTTGCATGCTTGTCTTTTATAAGAAAGCCTCATCTTGTACATTTGTATCAGTGTCGTGAATCAATCTTGCATATTAATACTATATGAAACATTCTTTTCCTGTTATCTCTCTCTACTTTGTGTGTGGCCAAGAGTATTTTGGTCTAACCAAGCTGAGTTCTGGTTTTCTAACATTTTAGCATTTTAGAATGCAATTTAAGTTTGTAAACTTGTTTTCACCTTCAAGAGAAACATAAAAAAATAAGACTAATATGTTTTTTTCTATAAACGAATGGACCACATAGGTGAGAATCATCTCAATAAATTGAAAAACATAAATCTTGTAGAGTGGTTGGTTGATCATTCTCTTGACTTTCACTTTTGTGAAATTGTATTTATGCTAAATATAATTGTGTTCAATTTTATTTGAACTCACATAAGTATCATGGAATTTTGGATCTTATTCATAGTGATGTGTTTATCCTTGTAAATTTACCTTCATTATTTAATACCTTGTAATTATTTTATTAATGGTTCCTCTAGGAGGAGTTGGGTCTACTTTATAGGAAATAAATTTGAGGTTTTTAGTTTGTTTAGGGAGTTTAAGGATCTTTTAGAGAAAAAGAAAAGTATAAAGATTAACATTTTGAGATTTAATTATTATAGAAAATATTATTTAGCTAATTTTGATATATTTTACAAAAGGAATAATATTGTGTGGAATAATAAAACTTCATACAACCCTTATAAAAATAGAGGAATATAGAGAATGAATAGTTCATTGATGGAGAGGGATCCTCCTAGGAAGGTGCCAACTAATTAATAGGTGATAGAATGAAATAGAGGAATAATAAATATTTCAATCTTAAGATTAAAATATATTTCAATAAACAATAAGAACTAAATGGATGCTAGCTAATAATCATAGAAAAATCTTATTGATCTTATTGAAATCAAATCCTCCACTTGGAAATATTATTTCATAGATTGTATTTCCCTATAATTTGTATTTTCTATCTAAAATCATTTTTATTAAAGGACCATTTGCAATAATAGTATGCCTCCCTTTTGTAACCATTCCAAGTACTAAGTGTCATTATTTTTTAAATTATTCAACTCATTATCCATGGTCAACTTTCATGCCTCAAGATCATCCAACTCCATTTCGTCATTCATAATATGAGGATCATCAGTATTAATAATCAATACAAGAATATATGTAAAATTTGGTGGAATTACAAATATCTAGTTTCCTCCTCTACTTATTGAACCTCTTAAAAAGTTGAATTGGAGGTTCATCCTCCTCTAAACTCTCTAGTCTCTATATACTATGCTCCTTATCAAGTCTAGCTTGAATCTCTAGTTTAGTCTCAACTGTAACTATCTTTTATTTGTAACTGCACCATAAATTTTGCACCCCATATGGTTACTCAATTGAAGGAGAATGATTAATATCCTTAAAAATAAATTTTTAACATATAATTATTTCCTAGTTATTATATTCCAAAGCATGTACCCTTTCAAACTATCATTATATCCCATAAACATATATTTTCAATTCCTTATAATTCAAAATTGACTAGTTCTACATAGGACCCTTAGTTTGTGATTCACAAAGAAAACTCAAATATGTTGAAATGAGGGGTTTTCACCTTTCAAAACATCCATAGGGGTTTTATCCATAACTTTTCATGTAGGAGACCTATTAATTACTTCATTGATAGTACTTGATGAAATGGTGGTATTTGGTGATCTCTATTCAATGGGGGTTCACCAATAATTTACTATAAATAGAAAGGGAAAAATATGGTAAAAAGAACCTATCTCCCACTATCTCGTTAGGAAAAAGAGATCCCTTAAGCCAAGGTTGAATTTCAACCCTTAGGTGAGTCAACTTTGAAGAAGATATTGTTGTTTTCCTTATGATCTAGGATAAGTTAAATCTGCTGAAACAACACTTTTAGGAGAAAGATTAAAAATAGTAACTAAACCCAAAACTACAAACACATGAAATCACTAGATTAAACCTTAATCTAATGGAACCTACAAATTTTAGGTAGATCTAAGAGGGTTTAGTATTTTTCACTTGTCACCAAAATGTAGTTGTTGAGTGTCCTTTGTGACTCATTCACCCAAGGGCGAATGGGTCTTTGTAGGGCTTTATGAAATAAATTTCTAGGTCCTTTGGTCTTATGTTTGCACTCCCAAATTCTCCAAATTTCACAATCATAAAGTTAGAAATAAATTCTATAGATGAGTTTTAGTGGATTGATGACAACTTTGACAACTTTTCTGATTTTGTACTTTAAGATATCTTCAATCCTTCTTCAACCTAATTTCTATAACACACACACAAGAGGGAAAAATTGTTTGTTTTTGGTGAATGGGGCTTTTCCTTGGTCAAACCCTATTTGGGTAATTAAATCTTGATTTGAAACAATGAAACATGAAAGAAATGGTGAATGAACAAGTGTTATAATACAACTCACCAAACCCTTGAATTGAAACTCTTAAAGGACTACAACTATAAGAGAGGGGGATCAACCACGTCAAGGCCTCGGGTCATGGAGAGCCAAGAGTGGAGGGCTACCCTAGCTTACCTCACTCGAAAGGGGTGTTTTGGGGTGAGGATCAAGAATGAAGAGCATGTAGTACTTCTATCACTCTATAGACCCAAGACTTAGGTTTAGGCTAGGCGAGCTGGTTTTCTGAATTAGTACTTAACCTCAAACAACTCTCTATCTGAGGATGAAAGTGTAGTTCTGGGATGATATCGGGGCACAGTGATGTCTCTCTAGCATGTTGGAATCCATACGGCCAAAAAACATGAAGTACAATAAAAACTACCTACAAAATTACTGATAGCCTAGCTAGTAGATTTTGATAGGAAAAAAAAAATGAGAAAGTATAGGAAATAAAGGAAAAGATGATAAAGCAAGTAGATGAAAGCTACAGTGATGAAGATGATCTCACAAAAGCATTGATTTTCCAACTATCTCCGCGCACACATTCACCTACACAAAATCAAGAGAGGAAAATTTTTGGGGTTGTATAGGGGCTTGCCTCAATCAGATCCTCGTTTTGGTGTTTCCACCTCCATGGATAGCTAGAAAGCAACAAAGTAGAATATGTGATAAAGAAAGTAGAAAGTATTGCAATGAACACTAAAAAGACAAATGATACTATATCAAATAAAAAAGGAGAGAACTAAAGCTTTACCAACTCAACCCAAAAGCTCACTATCCAATCGAGGGAGAATGCAAGGTATGGACTTCACAAAGTGATGAAGGGAGGTTTCTCAAGACTCCAATACCACACTTCTATAGATACCTCACACTTACAATGTGGATTTTATGGAGTGTCAAAGCTACTACAATTCTCATAATGAAGTACTAGAATGTTGCTTGAGAGTGTGGAGAAGTGAATGAATTGCTAAGAGAATGTGAAAGAAGATGAAGTGAATGTGTAGAATATTTCTAGAAAATGAAATGAATGAATGGAGAGTGTTTTTGAAGGTGGGATGAGAAGAATCTATAATTTTTTACGTCGATTGGTCAAAGAGGGACATTACAATTCGACTCCAATCGAGTGCGTAATGCCTTTGCCAACTTTAGACACAAGAATTTTTCAGGGATGACAACACACCATGCATAATTCCATGCACTATGCATGCATCATCAACAAATATTCTCTCACTGATGCACAGGAAAAATAGCAAGTGGATGGAAGGTAGGTGGGTGATGTGAAATTTTTCCTTTGGATTTGATTTTCTAAGGTGAGGGTATGTGAAAAGGGAATTTGCTTAAGGGGTTCAAATTCACTCCTATACAATTTTCCCCCACT
>VDFB02105785.1:520973902-520987492 GCA_007258455.2 Sequoia sempervirens
AAGAGTTTTCCATGACATAATATCGACGCTGCAACTCATGCCGTTGGGAACCCACATATGTTGTTCGATGAGACCCAACCCGCTCGAGGAGACCTCATGTAGATGAAAATACTCCTACCGATAGACCATTCTGCAGTCACCGACACAATGCAAATGTCTTGTTGAACAGTACCTGTAAGTGAAATCCAATTGCCATGACAAATAATAATTCTTGCCGATAGGCAACGTAGACTTATGTTAGCAAAAACAAAAAATGGATCGGGGAGGCCCTGGTCTCCTCATGCCAATATGAACCATAACGTGAGAATGTAGACCCGATGGATTTTATGGAAACAATATGGAAAAAATATAGATGAAAAATGCATACAGTAGGATCAAATTAGGAAATTTATGAGTAAAATCAACATGTAAAATCATCAGATTTTACAGTCCCAACTATTGAAAAGTGAATCAATGATGAGGGATGGATGGTGCTATTACATGTTCACATCAATAAGATCCAAAGCATCACTATAAGTCCTTTCTGAAGGGATTTCCTATTAGTGATGAGCGATGGAGGAAGCATACAACCAAGGGAGGATGACCTTGTCTAACAACCAAAATTTCATCGCATATATTTTTCATATCCCTGGTGTCATACACAAAGGAAAATGAATATCAATGATGAGTGATGGAGAGATAATCGTTATGTCCTTCGCTTCATCTCAAGGTATCGTGGTTACATTTTGAAGCATGGAGAACACATTGGAAATGAGCAATGGGGGAATTAAAGATATTTGATGGAATATTCCTCTTGTCACTGGTTTCTTTTGCATAGTAGATCTATTTAGGGAGGTAAAGGATGAAGTAGTGATGGAACGATAGAGCCACATTGAGGTGACAATGAAATTTCAATGAGATTATATCAAGAGTCTATTCAACATGATGATATGGTGATGTTTGTTGCAATGATAAAGGGGTTCCCTCTGGAGGGCAGGAATTATCTATTTCAGTGAGGATTCAAATATATCTACTTTTGGGATGTTTGAAATGAAATTGAAATGAACGTCAAATAAAAATGGGACAAGATGTACATTCTAGCTTGAGGCTTGTTTGCTCCTTTATCTCTATAAGAAGGAATTCACAACCAAATGTATGAGGTTCTAATTTTTGAGAAGGCTCTTGGCCTTAGTTTTTGGCCATGAAAGAGACTATGTACTATAATTGTTGAATGCTAAGGGTAAATGTCCATATGTTGTAAATCCATATATTGTAATGCTCCTAAAACTTGAATGCACAAATATGAATGCATACTATTATGTGATTGTCTCCATGTCTAGGATGTAACACCTTTTGAATTAAAATAACAAGGTTATTGAGGTTCTTCAAACACATTTGTTGTTTGAGTTGTCTAATTTTTTTCTTTCCATTTAAGGAATGGTGTAAATGCTTGCAAGTAGGTAATGAGGGTATTGTATTTTTAGGTGGATTGCTACGTAGAGTTTCATGAAAGGCTTAAGTAAACCTCTCTATCATAATGTGATGGAAGCTTGAACATCATCAAGATTATCCTATAGTATTATGATATGATGTGTATGATATGTGAGTCTGTAGCCCAAGTTAGGTAGTGGTCTTGCATAGTTTTCTTTCCTCATCTTTAGAAACAATCTTCAAATTTAGAGATATTTTCCCTACTTTGTTTTATGTTTATTTTTTCTCTCAACTTCAGACCTATAAATGAATGAGAACAAGGGGTGTACCATTATTTGTGGCAGGCATACACACTCTTGTTATATTGTATGCAGTTTATCTACTTTGCATTATGGTGTACCATAAGTTGAATGCCTGCATGCAATGTCATATAGGATCATCCTCCTAGGTTTTATAGAGCCTGAAGTGTAGGGGAGAAAGGTGTAAAATCCATCTCCCTTTCGTTGGCCACTAATCTTAAATTTCTTAAGAATAAGTATTGGCTATCCTTTAGAGGATTGTGAAGGTTCTACTAGAAAAAAACACCAACATTGCCTCTCTCAATTGTCTTGTGTGTCTAACAATAATTGTGACCTTTTATTTTATTCATTTGGAGCTTTCAAATTGTTTTGAAACATATAAAAATATTTTCTAGCTTTAATTTAGCACTCTATCTACTTTACGACCTTTAAAATTATTATTATAGTATTTTTTTTAATATTATTGAGCCCCTTAGTATCTTTATCACAATAAACTTTCTCTTTTCCTCTTTATTAACACTTGAGCTAGGTCTTTAGAGCTAATAAATTTATATAGATTTCCTAAATGACCAGTACTTATATTTTTTGTTATTTTATGAAGAATTTCAAACTCTCTCAATGTGAAGGAGAGAAAAAAATGGGAAAGAAACATAACATGACCTTGAACATGAAAATATTTATAATTTTTTTTTTTGAAGAGTCCTAGCAAGTGGATGGTCAAAATAAAAAGGAAAGAAAAATGATAAGAATAAGGATAAGGTAAAATCTAATTCCCATGGGATATTTAAATATCTTGGTAAATCCAAGGTAAAATATTAAAATAATGGTAAGAAAGGCCACATCAAGAAGGATCACAAGGAGGAGAAGAAATAAAATAATGATTAAGATGATTATTTATATTCTTGAAATTATTAATATGAATTAGATGCATTTTTGTGTCCCTTTCCACATATGGGTGCATGTATGATTTATATAATGCCTTTTCTCCTTACGAACTCATAGGGAGTGGTTTTGTGACTATAAGAAGTTTTGATGGTGGTGCTCCTAATCTTTGATGACAAATATTTTAAGTTATTACTAAGCATAGTTGAATCAAGATAAAATCATTTTATGGGAAGATCAAATGCATTTTAGTATTTTTACACACGTTGGGTTTATCATGGAACTTGTTATTTATTATCCAGGTGAACAATTGGAGTGAGTGGGTAGTCTTAAAAAGTGAGGGATGTAAGATAGTTTATAGATATATGCTATGGGAAAAGGGATTTTTTATTTAAAATATTTTCCACCCTATGCTACCACCTATATTTTATGTAAAAAAAATAAATAGTAACCTTCAATAAAGGGAGGTGTATCACTTGGATTCAATAAACTTTTAGTACCCAAAACATCAGTACATTTAAGCATTGGTAAATTTGTAGTATAGAACCCAGACCAATTAATTTTGCAAAAAAAGGAACTTTGTGGTATTTTTGTTGGTGTAATTAACTATTTAATTACATCTTCATAAGTTTACTTAGGAAATCTTTAATTCCTAAGTTATAGGATCTTATCTTTATCTTATCGAGCTATTTTGTTGCTCAAGATAAGATTTGGTTGTTGCATGCTTGCCTTTTATAAGCAAGCCTCATCTTGTACATTTGTATCAATTAATCGTGAATCAATCTTGCATATTGATAGCAAGCATTCTCGCCATTATTTCTCTCTTGTGTGGAAGTATTTTGGTCAAGCAACAGATTCCTAGATTCTAACATGGTATGAGAGCTTCCAGGGTTGCAGAATCCTTCTCGGATCTAAGGGTTTTAGTTTTGGCTTGAATATTTTTGCTGGGTGCAGATTGGGGTTTCAATAACCTCACGGTTGAGATCAGAAGGCTCCGCAGACAAATTTTGACTATAAATTCGTCCATTTTGGGTAAAGTTGTTTTTGAAGCAAATTTTTTTTTGCTGGAACAATCTTCTCAACGGTACGATTTTCTCAATTTTCGCAAAAAAAATTTGCAAAATATTTTCTGCGCTATTTGATTTATATTTTGGGGCAAAATATTGTATTGGGAAAATATTATTTGTCAGCATATTTGGCATATTATATCAGGCAATATTTTTGTCAAAATTTTATTTAAAATATTTGTAGATCAGTCTCACCATCAGAGGCATATTGTGCTCAGTGTACATAGATCTGACCTGTACTAGTTATCGGCCTTTTAAAGTCGATTGGCCATCTCCATTCCTATTGCTCCACATGCAGGGTCAAATCATGTGGATCCTTTATTGTTGCCCGAGTTAGATCCATTGACATCGTTGATCACAGTTCATCGGTGGTTAGATCCACTGCCATCGACTGTCATTGTGTCCTCTTGGCGTACATATGTTTGTAAGAGCCTGCACCAGTCAGATCTGTAGTTGGCATCCATTGACGAGTACAATCCATTGGCAACCCTCCATCGGCAGTCAAATCATTGGTATCTTTGGTGAAGGACATCAAATCTGATAGTGGGTTATTGGCTGGCATCGGCGGGTACTAAGCATTTTGTCCGGCGTCCTTGATCGGCAATTGAAGATTCATTCATCGACCGATCACAGTTTTGGTTGCTGTCACTTGGTACGTCGCCTGGTACATCAGTCCACTCCTTCATCGGTGAGTACATGTTGTCTCTCCATCAGCCACAGGTACAAGTTTTGTTAAATCACAGTTTTATATTAAATTCTTTGTAAATCTATGGTTTTAAAGTGTTGTCGGCCTGATACATTGGTCGATATCTCATTGTCTTAAAGTCTTATAACCCACTATTATTAAAGCCGACGGGTTTTTATTCTATTGTTTTGCATTTGAAATGCTCGCGGTCATATGAAGGACCGATTTTTAGCCCTCGGTGCACGAAATTTGCGCCTATTTAGGCTCCACTATTCTGTGTATTTGCCCCCAAGTGCCTATTTATAGGCCTTTTTTCATTTTATCATAACTTTCACATATGGAGGCGTTCGAAATGAAATATCATCGAAAACATGAAGACCTGAATTTTTCAGTGGTGTAGATATTTTGCAGAGATTTTGCAGTTTTGTGCCTCTTTTTCCAGGTTGAAGCCCGATCATCGTTTTCTACTTCCGAGCTCACAACTTTGTGCTCCGATCTCCGATTTTCTCCAAATTTGCGGCATCGGAAAGGTATTCAGGAGTACTTCAGATCTAATCATGCACTTTTTGCAGATTTGTTTCCAGATTTTCATATTTTCAGTTTGTAACTGATTTGATAGTTTGGGATTCCTTGTTGTAAATTTGCAAAAAAAAGTGCAAATCTTGTTGGGACAAAGGGGTTGATTTCTTGTATTGTGAGGGAAATTTGTTGTTATCCTCTTGTAATATCTCATTGTATCATGGATTTTCCAAAAATTGTACTTCTAACTCCATATAACTATCATGAGTGGAAATCTCAAATGGAGTTGTTATTGTTAAAATCAAAGTTGCAACGAATCACATTTGGTCAAGATCTAGAACCACAGGGAGCAAAAGAGAAAAGAAAATGGTTTGATAGAAGAGATGAAGCTCTTGGTAATCTTCTTTTTTCCATTTCTCCAGATCTTAGATATCATGTTGAGTCTTGCACACATCCTCATGAAGTTTGGACTACTTTAGAGAGCCTCTTTGGTAAGCCAGACAAGCTAAGGAAATTTAAGTTGGAAAATGAACTGATGGGTCTTAATCCTTTAGATTTTGACAATATTCAAGACTTTTTCTCTAAGCTCAACTCTCTCAGATTGCAGTTATCAAAATGTGGGGTTGTTAAAGAGGATGAACAGATGATACTTTCTATTCTTGCTAAGCTTGGTTCTTCATATTCTGTGTTTGTCTCTACTTTCTATGCTACAATGGATGCTCTTGGCGATACATATAAAATGCCTTCTCTTGATGAATTTGCTGCACAGCTCACAAGGGAACAAGCAAAGTTGATGCACATGGGTACATTGAAGTCTTCAACATCTCAAGCTCTTATTGCAAATGATACAAAGGCTTCAAGTGGCAAAGGAAAGAAGCACAAAAAGGAAACCAAGTCAAATGAGCAAGGTAAAGATTCTCCTTCACATGGAACTCCTAAGTCCTCATCCTCTTCAAAAGAGGAATCATCAAAAAAGAAGAAGTCCAAATGTGCATATTGCAAAAGGTTAGGACATGATGAGCATAGATGTTATAATAAGAAGATTGATGAACTCACCCACCTTCTTCAAAAGAATAACATTCAGCTGCCCTCATCAGTGTCTTCTACTTCTTCACCATCACAATCGGCAGCTCCATCATCATCACAGTCAGAGAACACAACATCCACTTCTGGGCTACATAATGAAAGGGCATGCACTCTTGGCCTCTACAAGTCCTAATTCTCAAGGATGGCTTCTTGATTCAGGGGCATCTCATCATATGGCATCTTCACAGGAAATGTTCTCTTCTTTTGAGCCTTGTAATTCACCTCACATTCTGATGGGTAACAATACATTCATGAAGGTAAGTGGGAAGGGTTCTATTGGTATTGGGGAAGGGACTTTCAATGATGTGCTTTGTGTTCCTTCTTTGACCACTAATCTCCTTTCTATTTATCAAATTACTCATGGGGGTCAAGGTAAAACAGTTGAGTTCACTCCTGATAGGGTGTATATTAGGGACTTGGAGACTAGGGATATTGTTGCAATCGGGATGGTTGATCATTCATCTCGAGTATATTCTTTTTCACATTTTGCTTCAGAACCTGATAATGTTCCTTTGACTGCATCACACACTCCATTGAGTGTGACCCATATTAGTGAGGAGAAGTTTGGTCATCTACACCTTGGTATTTTAGAGACCAGTGCTGAGCTTCCTACACCTCCACCTCCTGCTTCTTCAGCCATTGTTGCTTCTGTTCAGCAGGATAATCATAGTTTTTCAGATCTTGCTTTGTGGGATGATTATTTGACAGGGATTTCTACCTTGTTCCTAGAGTCTCATATTACAGATTTGGAGGACACACTTGAGGGGATTTCTCTCCTCTTTGATGACAGTTTTAGCACAATTGTTATTCCATCTTCTTTGTCTTTGGAGATTGATATTCACGAGTCTCCTCCATCACTTGATTTGTCATGTTTCTTGGTTGAGTTTGACCATGATTATGTTGTGGCTCATTCAAGCTTGGAGGCTCCTACTCAGTTTTCAGAGGCATACATGTTGAGCATTCATTCTTCCTCTTTTCAGTTGGATATGGAGTGGCTTCTTCATCAGCTTATGGATTTGTTTCTTCCTAAGGGGAGATGTGTTGCTTGTAGACATTGGGTCATCTTTTGTTTTCAGGCATTCTTCATTGGCTTTGGAGCTTCTTCAGCATGCAGGGGATATCTTATCTCATTACTTCCCTCTTATGGGGGGGTAATTTATTGTATATTCATGATGGATGTAGTCCTTGGGGGGTATCATTGAGTCCTCCATACATCATGTTTACATTCGTCATGCCTTTTTTTCTTGTTTTCTCTCTTTTGGAGAGGGGTTTTTTCCCACTGGGTTTTCCCCTTTTCTCTGCTTTATGAGAGATTGCATTTCATTTGCATCTGTAAATGGGTACCTAACATGGCCTAGTTGCCGGGACCCATAGTAGTTTGCATTATAATCTTCTCCCTAAGTTGCACTTATGGGGGGGTGTTGGTGTAATTAACTATTTAATTACATCTTCATAAGTTTACTTAGGCAATCTTTAATTCCTAAGTTATAGGATCTCATCTTTATCTTATCGAGCTATCTTTTTGCTCAAGATAAGATTTAGTTGTTGCATGCTTGCCTTTTATAAGCAAGCCTCATCTTGTGAATCAATCTTGCATATTGATATAGCAAACATTCTTGCCATTATCTCTCTCTTGTGTGGAAGTATTTTGGTCTAGCAACTGATTCCTGGTTTCTAACATTTTTAGCATTTTAGAATGCAATTTAAGTTTCTAAACTTGTTTTCACCTTCAAGAGAAACATAAAAAAATAAGAGTAATATGTTTTTTTCTATAAACGAATGGACCACATAGGTGAGAAGCATCTCAATAAATTGAAAAACATAAATCTTGTAGAGTGATTGGTTGATCATTCTCTTGACTTTCACTTTTGTGAAATTGTATTTATGCTAAATATAATTGTGTTCAATTTTATTTGAACTCACATAAGTATCATGGAATTTTGGATCTTATTCATAGTGATGTGTTTATCCTTGTAAATTTACCTTCATTATTTAATACCTTGTAATTATTTTATTAATGGTTCCTCTAGGAGGAGTTGGGTCTACTTTATAGGAAATAAATTTGAGGTTTTTAGTTTGTTTAGGGAGTTTAAGGATCTTTTAGAGAAAAAGAAAAGTATAAAGATTAACATTTTGAGATTTAATTATTATAGAAAATATTATTTAGCTAATTTTTATATATTTTACAAAAGGAATAATATTGTGTGGAATAATAAAACTTCATACAACCCTTATAAAAATAGAGGAATATAGAGAATGAATAGTTCATTGATGGAGAGGGATCCTCCTAGGAAGGTGCCAACTAATTAATAGGTGATAGAATGAAATAGAGGAATAATAAATATTTCAATCTTAAGATTAAAATATATTTCAATAAACAATAAGAACTAAATGGATGCTAGCTAATAATCATAGAAAAATCTTATTGATCTTATTGAAATCAAATCCTCCACTTGGAAATATTATTTCATAGATTGTATTTCCCTATAATTTGTATTTTCTATCTAAAATCATTTTTATTAAAGGACCATTTGCAATAATAGTATGCCTCCCTTTTGTAACCATTCCAAGTACTAAGTGTCATTATTTTTTAAATTATTCAACTCATTATCCATGGTCAACTTTCATGCCTCAAGATCATCCAACTCCATTTCGTCATTCATAATATGAGGATCATCAGTATTAATAATCAATACAAGAATATATGTAAAATTTGGTGGAATTACAAATATCTAGTTTCCTCCTCTACTTATTGAACCTCTTAAAAAGTTGAATTGGAGGTTCATCCTCCTCTAAACTCTCTAGTCTCTATATACTATGCTCCTTATCAAGTCTAGCTTGAATCTCTAGTTTAGTCTCAACTGTAACTATCTTTTATTTGTAACTGCACCATAAATTTTGCACCCCATATGGTTACTCAATTGAAGGAGAATGATTAATATCCTTAAAAATAAATTTTTAACATATAATTATTTCCTAGTTATTATATTCCAAAGCATGTACCCTTTCAAACTATCATTATATCCCATAAACATATATTTTCAATTCCTTATAATTCAAAATTGACTAGTTCTACATAGGACCCTTAGTTTGTGATTCACAAAGAAAACTCAAATATGTTGAAATGAGGGGTTTTCACCTTTCAAAACATCCATAGGGGTTTTATCCATAACTTTTCATGTAGGAGACCTATTAATTACTTCATTGATAGTACTTGATGAAATGGTGGTATTTGGTGATCTCTATTCAATGGGGGTTCACCAATAATTTACTATAAATAGAAAGGGAAAAATATGGTAAAAAGAACCTATCTCCCACTATCTCGTTAGGAAAAAGAGATCCCTTAAGCCAAGGTTGAATTTCAACCCTTAGGTGAGTCAACTTTGAAGAAGATATTGTTGTTTTCCTTATGATCTAGGATAAGTTAAATCTGCTGAAACAACACTTTTAGGAGAAAGATTAAAAATAGTAACTAAACCCAAAACTACAAACACATGAAATCACTAGATTAAACCTTAATCTAATGGAACCTACAAATTTTAGGTAGATCTAAGAGGGTTTAGTATTTTTCACTTGTCACCAAAATGTAGTTGTTGAGTGTCCTTTGTGACTCATTCACCCAAGGGCGAATGGGTCTTTGTAGGGCTTTATGAAATAAATTTCTAGGTCCTTTGGTCTTATGTTTGCACTCCCAAATTCTCCAAATTTCACAATCATAAAGTTAGAAATAAATTCTATAGATGAGTTTTAGTGGATTGATGACAACTTTGACAGCTTTTCCGATTTTGCACTTTAAGATATCTTCAATCCTTCTTCAACCTAATTTCTATAACACACACACAAGAGGGAAAAATTGTTTGTTTTTGGTGAATGGGGATTTTCCTTGGTCAAACCCTATTTGGGTAATTAAATCTTGATTTGAAACAATGAAACATGAAAAAAATGGTGAATGAACAAGTGTTATAATACAACTCACCAAACCCTTGAATTGAAACTCTTAAAGGACTACAACTATAAGAGAGGGGGATCAACCACGTCAAGGCCTCAGGTCATGGAGAGCCAAGAGTGGAGGGCTACCCTAGCTTACCTCACTCTAAAGGGGTGTTTTGGGGTGAGGATCAAGAATGAAGAGCATGTAGTACTTCTATCACTCTATAGACCCAAGACTTAGGTTTAGGCTAGGCGAGCTGGTTTTCTGAATTGGTACTTAACCTCAAAGAACTCTCTATCTGAGGATGAAAGTGTAGTTCTGGGATGATATCGGGGCACACTGATGTCTCTCTAGCATGTTGGAATCCATACGGCCAAAAAACATGAAGTACAATAAAAACTACCTACAAAATTACTGATAGCCTAGCTAGTAGATTTTGATAGGAAAAACAAAATGAGAAAGTATAGGAAATAAAGGAAAAGATGATAAAGCAAGTAGATGAAAGCTACAGTGATGAAGATGATCTCACAAAAGCATTGATTTTCCAACTATCTCCGCGCACACATTCACCTACACAAAAGCAAGAGAGGAAAATTTTTGGGGCTGTATAGGGGCTTGCCTCAATCAGACCCTCGTTTTGGTGTTTCCACCTCCATGGATAGCTAGAAAGCAACAAAGTAGAATATGTGATAAAGAAAGTAGAAAGTATTGCAATGAACACTAAAAAGAAAAATGATACTATATCAAATCAAAAAGGAGAGAACTAAAGCTTTACCAACTCAACCCAAAAGCTCACTATCCAATCGAGGGAGAATGCAAGGTATGGACTTCACAAAGTCACCATAGCCATAGTGGTGATGAAGGGAGGTTTCTCAAGACTCCAATACCACACTTCTATAGATACCTCACACTTGCAATGTGGATTTTATGGAGTGTCAAAGCTACTACAATTCTCATAATGAAGTACTAGAATGTTGCTTGAGAGTGTGGAGAAGTGAATGAATTGCTAAGAGAATGTAAAAGAAGATGAAGTGAATGTGTAGAATATTTCTAGAAAATTAAATGAATGAATGGAGAGTGTTTTTGAAGGTGGGATGAGAAGAATCTATAATTTTTTAGGTCGATTGGTCAAAGAGGGACATTACAATTCGACTCCAATTGAGTGTGTAATGCCTTTTCCAACTTTAGACACAAGAATTTTTCAGGGATGACAACACACCATGCATAATTCCATGCACTATGCATGCATCATCAACAAATATTCTCTCACTGATGCACAAGAAAAATAGCAAGTGGATGGAAGGTAGGTGGGTGATGTGAAATTTTTCCTTTGGATTTGATTTTCTAAGGTGAGGGTATGTGAAAAGGGAATTTGCTTAAGGGGTTCAAATTCACTCCTATACAATTTTCCCCCACTTTAGTGAGTGAAAATATCGATGAGCATTCAGTAAAGTAGATTGAAGAGTTACTAGGGTTAGAAATGTATACCTAGACCATTGAGGAAGCAGACCGTGATCTTGAAAACTCAAAAGTGCAGGGTAGGAAAGGGACTCTGTAGTTACTCTCTCTTGAGGATTTTTGAACAAAAGGACTCCATAGCCCTAAAAAGCTATGAATTTGCATAAAATACACCAAAGGCCCTTAGATCAATGATAAAAAAATCCCATAGGATGAAATCATCTCATAGGCCCATAGACCTACAAGGAGGCAACCCCCAAGGTCTCTCTCATGAAGGAAACCCAATGAAGTAAGCGCCTTACAAGCCTGTAGACCTACAAGGAGGAATCCCCCAAGTTATCTCTCATGAAGGAATCCTGATTAAAGGGGACTTTGTAAAGTCAGATTGGAAAGAAGCTTCATAGGTGCATCTGTAAAGCAACATGTTAATCCAAAAATAAAACATGTTAAAAAACAAAGTAGCCACACAAGAAAACATGCAAACGGTCATGTAAACAATCCACAAGTTGAAAGGATTTCAAAGGGCTCCCTTGGGAACCCTTCAAAAGGAGATGGGTCCATTCAAGGGATGCACTATTTGAAAGTGCAAAAGAGACATTTTTTCTAAAATTAATTCATCATCAAGGAATCCTTTTGAAAAATGTTCACTTCATCAAGGAATTCAAAAGGAAGAAAATGTCCCCTCGTGAGTTAAAGGTTGAGGCTTCTCCTATAGAAAAAGGTTGCTCCCTCCTCATAGGAAAGTTCAAGTTATTTATTTGCAAAGCCATGATGAAGGGAACACATTCCACTAGGGGTCCAAGTTGAGAATGCGATCTTTGAAAAAGGTTGCAAGGATTTTCAAGAAAAGATTCATTGGCAATCAATGTGTTTTCTGAAAATCATAACATTGTGAAAGTTACATCACACATATGAGGGATAAATCAAGAAAAGAAGAGAGAAAGATAAAAGAAAAGTAAAAAGAGAAAAAGTCCTTACAAACAAAGGGCATAGGGGTGATCTACTATTTCAGGGTCAAAGTTGCTCATGAATATATATATATATATATAAGTATAGTATTAGTATATTAATGAACTATCATCAATCCCCTACTATATGAGACCATATGAAGAATGCATGAGAATACAAAGTAAAAATAAAAAATTGGTTCAACATGGAAGGGAAGCCTAAATTTCCCCAATGCTTTGCATTGTCCCCAATTTTCCAAAATTCAAAACACATAATAGAGGAAGAAAGATGATACAAATAGAAGAAGGTTTACAACACATAATCACTCCTATATCCAAGCACCAACAAGGGTGACAAGGGTCATCCAGGAACATATAACACAAGTGCAGGGGAACACATCACAACACACACACACACAGACCTATTCTAAAGATAAAGAAGAGGCCTCCCCCTAATAGTCATCAACCAAGAGGTCATTCGCTTCCCAATATAGATCATTATAATGGGAAGGCGTACGAGCCTAAAATGGTGGAGTACTAAGGGGAGGTGCTTCTGACCCTCCCACAACAAGGGCTAACAAAGAAGGCCCCATAAGGTCTTCTCTGCTCAACTCTTATGGAGGTATGGTTCTCAACTTCACATAGATCCCTGACAAGGCTAGAGCTTTGTCTAGAGAGTTAAACATGCACTTTTCAGAAGTTCCATGTCGTACCTCAATGGATGGGGAAGACAATGCCTGATATTCACTACTTGTCTCACCAAATGACTTGGGAGTAGTGACAAACTCAAGGGAAAGTGAAACTAGCTCAATCACTAGAATTGAGAAACAAGCCAGTACATTAGGATACCCTTTGGAGGGTGGGCTCTCATACCCTCCATTGCTAGAAAGGGAATCTGTTGGGTGCAGACCCAGACCTTGAGGGTGAATCCAGTGTCACTTTTTTTTTTCAACTTTGACCAAGATTTTACAATCTGGTTTCCTTTTCTTTCAACAATAGAGTAGAGTAATCACATTTAAAAGCACAAAGTTATGACAACATTAACTCAGTCTATTAGACAACTTATGACAATATGATTTGAGTGAGATATCTTGCATTTGCCAAAAACATAGCTCAGATTTTATCTCAATATTACTCTAATTAATGCATTCATGAGTTGAATGTAATTGTTCATAAACAGAATTGAGAACAGTAATAAACCCAATAGTGAACTGAAACAACAACACAAAAAAATAGTGAGCACACTGAAGAACAAAGATACAAAAGATTTACCAAGTGGAAAACCCTCCTAGGGTATAAAAACCAC